>OAMR01000427.1:156234-245754 GCA_900205405.1 Echinochloa crus-galli
GCTGCCCCTTTTGTAAACTTGCACATCGTGATTCTTTCTTCAGATCCAATACTCACTAGACCATCATCTGTCAAGAGGAAAACCCTCCTTATAACTGCTCCCTCAGTTGTAAAGAAGAAAAGAACAAGTAGCAAAACCAAGGTCAGAGTCCTTTTTCTTTGACTATAATGCTTTTGGTGTTTTTGCTCAGCTTTGTTTCTTTTTGATTTCAGTCCAAAGAACAACAGCCAGCAATCAGTACAGGTCCTGCCGATGCTCCAATGATTGGTAAAATTTCCTCACATTTTTGTCTTTAAAGTTCCTTGCCTCTGCCGAATGATGACGCATTCCCGACCGCAGAGTATTTCTGCCGAATATTTCAGCCGAATGGCGACGCGTTCCCGACCGCAGAGCATCTTTGCCGAATGCTTCAGAAAAAACCTTTTTAGCCGAATGGCATCCTTCTACCAAATCCGGCCCACATGTCAGCCTCATTCCTGGTGCCAATTTTTGGTGTCAACAACCTGAAATATAAACACTACAAGATTAAAAAATGATTGTTTAGGAAATGTACTACTCCCAGGGAAATCCTCCTTGATCTTGAAATAGAGATGAAGCCGTGAAAGAGTAGTGTTTAGTAATTAAGTAGCTACTGCGATTTGGTCAGCTCTGAGACAAGAACCCGCGAGGATCTTTTGCTTGCTTGCATTGCCTGCCCTCGCGTGAAACGCAAGCCAAAGCAATGTGCGTTGCCTCCCATATTAACTGTATCAAGATCAACAAATATCTTCTTATCAAGAAAACAAAGATCTTCTCGCAGAGTAGCCGCAGCAAATGGGAGATCGTCGGCCAGTCTCAACATGATGGCCTAGTCCTGTTTGCTCACATGGGCTGTAACCCTGCACAAGGTGCACAGAGCAAAATTGCAAAACCAAACCAAAGCCCAAAAAGTCACTGCAGACACACAACCTCCATCCAATAGTTAAAACTACTGGAGCTGGAGCTGGTAAAGGAGTTTGTTGAATTAATATAGCTTTTTCCTTGCTGCAATTGGCATGCTGATGCAACCCGCCCACAAAGAAGATACTCGGGCCTTGTTTAGATGTAAATTAGGTGTGCAAATTTGGGATATGATGTCTCTTCGTAATCATTGCGTCACTGTATCATTTCGTTTGTATGTGGAAAAATTATCTAAAAATTGATTAATTAGGCTCAAAATGTTCGTCTCGCGGAGTACAATAAAACTGTGCAATTCATTTTTGATTTCATCTACATTTAGTACTCCATGCATGTTATGACAATTTGATGTAACGGGGAATCTTCTTTTTGCATAGTGAATTTGAGAGTTGTTTTTTAAACTGAACAAGGCCTCGATAAAAAAAAGCACCGAGAATGGTCATGGCTGGTCCATCGCGAATGATGGGTATCTCGATTTTGAAAATATGTATATTTTTTTGGCAGGTGAGACACCAGGCTTGTTTAGATGCAAACTTAGGAGGGTGAATTTGGGAGGTAGATGTCACTTCGTAATCATTGCGTCACTGTAGCATTTTCGTTTGTATGTGCGAAAAATTGTTCAAAAATTGATTAATTAGGCTCAAAATGTTCGTCTCGCATAGTACAACAAAAATGTGCAATTAGTTTTTTATTTCATCGTACTCCATGCATGATATGACATTTTAATGTGACGGGGAATCTTCTTTTTCATAGTAATTTGGGAGGAACTTTTTCATAAACAAGGCCATACTACTCCGTATGCCGGAATATACAGAGGCAGCATCATGCTGTCCGCCTGTCACTGTTCTCAGGCGGTCAGGTCCCTTTCTGTTCGTCGCCTGGGCCACGTGATGTCTTTATCTGCATCGATAGATGCCACCGGCGTTGCTGTCGAAGGATCCCAGCGAATTTCCGGGGATTTTGGGAGATTGTGGACATGTGACAGCAACAAAATACGATGGCTGTCTCTCGCCGGCATGTCGAGAGCGGATCCGTTTACCCTGCAAGTTAGCATTCTCTGACAGTTTTTTTTAAGCTTGACATGTAAGGTTTGAGCTCTAGCCATTCTCTTATGCATGAAGAATGCACTGTGTTTTTGGTTAATATGCACAACTTAGTAGTTAAAACTCTGAATTATCTGCACAAAAATGAAAATGGTAACATATTCTGACAGAAATAGAAGTATAAGGGTAAAAGTAAAACTAAGCGCCTTCTGCTCCCTGCAGCAGCATGAAGCACACAAGGTAGAACTGAAGACAACATGGCTATATTGCCAGATTATTGCTGAAAACTGGCAAGAGGATGAACTAAAAAAATCCAATCAATTGCTGATGGCATAATCAGCTCTTTACAACGAATACAATATTATTCAACAGTTTTATGATTTTGAAGTACTCAAGAATAAATACAAAAAGGACAAACAAAAATGATAAGATGGGCGCAGCACATATTGCAAGGCAGCTTTCTCTGCATACAGCTAAGCTACAAGGCAACAAATAGCAAACAAAACATATACTCAATGCTTCCTCAGTGTGACTTGTGGAGATTTGGGAACAGCCCATGAATGTGCTCCGGCATAAAATCGTGCCTCGTCAGGATACCAACAATAGGTGGCCTCTGCAATGGACAATACAGAAATTAGTTGCCGGTGCAAGTTTATCAAACATATGACAGCTTATGCTACAACATGAACTCAGTTGTCATGCCCCTGTAATTTTGTGGCAGTGGAAGGGTTAATTGTGGAGAAAGAGAGCTCACCCCTGGGGTCTTTGGCACAACCAACAAGTGCCTCAATCCTAATGCCCGGAAAAGGACCGCAGCCTTTGCAAGTGACATGGTCTCAACCACTGTATACGGTGAGGTATTTGTAATTGGATGGAGATCAACATACATATCCATTTCCTCATCTGTGAACTCCAGGTCCTCAATCTTCAGACCTTTTCCAGACCCGGCTTTGGCAAAATCGAAGGCACCAAACCTTTGCAGCACAAAGCTACCACTGGTTTTTACCTTATCTTTCATGAAGCCCTTGCCTTTCAACAGGACCAGCAGATGGGACCTAAGCACGAGCCCAACGAGCTCTGGAGCCTCTGATAGAGGTGGCTCATCGACCACTGGAAATCCATTGTGGCCTGTGATCCTCAACGCCTGAACAATGTTCCCCACTCTCTCAACGCCTGAAAAGGAGATCAGTGGCCCAGACACAACATCGCCAGCAACCAAGTGCCTCATGTATGGTTCAGCATGAGCCTCCAGGAACGGCAAACCTTTCATCACTACAATCTGATCATAAACTCCTTTGTTGAAGCTATCAGCTATGGTCTTCGATATCAGAAGAACAAGCATGACCAACGGGAGCATAAGAAGGTCATTTGTAAGTTCCAGAAGTATTACACAGACTGAGACGGTCATCCTCATCGTTCCACCAAGGAAAGATGCTGCACCAAGAAGTGCGAAGAGTCCAGGATCAAGGTCTGATATTGGACCAAGAAGTGTCCCCACTATGCGCCCATATGTAGCCCCAGCAAGTATGACAGGGATGAAGAGACCAGACGGGACAGCAATACCATATGTCACAAGGCCAAGGCAATAAATCGCAGTGAAGAACACAAAAAGAGTGGACATGTGGAATTCTTTCTCGGTGCCACTGCTGAACAGATTGCGGATGGCATCATCATTTGTGTTGAAGAAGAGTGACGCAAGACCGTTATAATAGCCTGGTGGGCACTGAAAATTCTTAAAATTCCCAGAGCGTCCAATAGTGGGGCATTCCTCCCCAGCATCAGCAGGGCATGGAGTGCATGGAGCAAGCCAAGGGAGCCCATAGGAGCATGCTGATGTGATAATTGATATTGTGATAGTAAGAAGGATCTTGTATGGAGCACCTTTCCTGCATGTAGGCAGCAAGAGAATAATGTAAATGAGATTGCATCGTGAAGGAAAAAAATTGGAGGATAACTAAATGCACATGATGGATCCATACTCATTGATAAAACTGTAGGCGCGAAGAATCCTATCTAAGAGAAAGTTGAACAGGCCTCCAAAGACCCCTCCGATTATTCCAAGAACAATAATTGCAATGATATCTTGCGTACTGTATGTAGGGATGGTTGAGCTAAGATCAAACATAATCAACCCTCCTTGACCGAAGAGACCACATTTTCCACTACGACAGAACCCGATCAGGCCCCTCAATACAACAGCAACAACAGCAGTAGTAAAGAATGTTCTCCACAAGAGAGCACTTCGCCACCTGAAAAATGGAGAGAGCCCTTAGCAAAAATGCAGCAAAATGAAAATGTCCATATCACCCATCTACTGCAGCTGCAATCTGATTCAGCCATTCTCAAACAGTTCCCCAACCAGTGTACTAACACAGTGCAAACTATGATTCCTACCTACAAGATCTGCCAATATAGTGGAAGTCATATACCTATGTGGTACAGCTACAGCATTTGTGATCAAGGTCTGCATTTTTAGGTTGGTGACGAGGTTTTTATAAATACAAGGGCACGTGGCAAGATTATGCTGCCTGCTAAAATATGAATTAAAAAAAGCAACAAGAGAAATGAGATTATACCATGATGCAGCTTCCTCAAGAGCAAAGAGCACACCACCAACCGGTGCACGGAATGCTGCTGCAACTCCAGCAGCAGACCCGCATGTAATCAAATCCCGCCTATCTCTATCGTTCTTAAAATATCTCAGCCAGTTACATGTAAGATGATACTTGCGCGACCCCCCTTGACCAAGTAAGTTAGCAATGCATGCTCCTGTATGTACCATCGGGCCTTCCTTTCCAAGTACAAATCCAGCTGAAACTCCAAGTATCGAACCAAATATCTGCAGCACGATAGACTTGTTCAGAAATAGATTTTTTTATGAAAAATTAAAAAAACATATGCTCATGATAGAAGTAGTACATGTCATCCACATACATCATGATTCTGAATACGTTATCGATCATTAACACTATAAGCTGTCCTAAAAATCTCATTGAAAATTTATGCCTAAGCATCACAAATGGATAAACTATACAGAGTAACAGACTCCCTTTGGCAACACATATCTGAAGAAATACTAGCAACAAAACTCTTTCGAATTCGTTGTAGCCTGAAGGTAGTATGGCTGTCTGTTCAGTTTCATAATGGCCTACTGGTCCTTGAAAAGGTTGAATTCTACAACATTTATCAAGGGTGTTTCAGCACATGGCACACAAATGCTAGAAAATATCTTAGTAATTCAGTCAGGTAAGCCAGTTTTAAAAGTTATAGAAGATAAATGCTCAAAGATTAATAAATTAAACATGATTTCCCAATTAAAATAAAAAAGAAAGCCAACATGGCTGAATGTATTTCATTCTGAGTTGGATTTTACCTTCACAAAGAGTGTACTAGGAGCTAATATAGCATAAGCGTCAACTCCATTGAGGTATGCTTTAACTTCAGGGATACCAGACCCAGCAGCAGCAGGTGCTATGTAAGCGCAGATTGCTGCAGCAGTGGCTGCCAAGACTAGATTGCAACCTCCATATGCCAGAAAGGCTGTGATGTACCTGCACTGGAGGCAACAAACCATTGACACTTCACATTATTTAATTGATATAAGCCAGTTAAACATTATGCAAGTTGATCTCTGTGTGCTGTTACAGTTAATTAATTGATGACAAGTTCTGTAGAGCAGCTGGGGGCATCAAAAGTAAAATGTAGAAAATGACAAAAGCACCAGAGTGAAGCTTTACCTCTGCTTGAGCATTAGATCACTTGTGAGCAACAGCTTGAACCCAGCAATGTTTTCAACTGCAAGGTTGTTGAAGAAGCCAACAAGTCCAGTACACAAGCCAATGAGAAGAACTAAGGACCATTTCAGCACAATATATTGGAATATTTGCTGCTTCTTTCTTGATCGCCAATCTTGCTTGATAAGGTCATTTTCCACAATTCTGAAACATGCAGTTAAAATATTATGTACAGTAACATAACAAGCTTGCTAAAGTTTACAGACTTTTTCAGTAATCTACAGTTTGAATTTACTTTTGCAGTTTATTATAGATTAACTGAAGAATTCTTTCAGTTGGCATCTTCTCAGTTTGTTAGCAGATATCCTATTTGAGCATGCTGCAGAGCCCGGTTTAAATATACAAGTTCATCAGTACTAATTCATACCAGATACCACAAAATTGAAACAGGTTGTTTTGTGTGTTGTCACATGTTTGTTCGAATTCAAAAGGCACAGGAGCAGGGGATCATTCAAAACCCAAATTGGTTATATTTCTTCTTCTATACATTATATTATGTGCTCATTGAAGTATATGCATAGTGTGAACAACAGAAGATCCTGAAATTCCACGAATCTACCGTTAAGCCTCCCTCAGCCCCTATTCAGTACTACCGTGGGCACAAAAGTGCAAAACGAACTCAACATTACATTATCATTGATGCCTGTATGAATTATTTACAAACTTCAATGGAGAAAAGGCGCAATTGGATCACACTTTTTTAAACATTAAACAGACGATCAGTTCTCCGTCTTCCAAACGCATCGCCAGATCCTAGGCTTCTTCCAGTGGCCGTGCCAAACAATAATATAAACTAATAACAACAATCCCTCGTCAAGATCACCATGGTCCACGAAACATTAAAGATCGCACGATTTTCTCGAATCGATCCACAAAGCTCTTGAGGAGCCGAGAGTACGAAGGAACGGGAGACCGAGACGAGAGGGTTTGTGAGGGAGAGGACGTACTCGTAGTCGAGGCTCTCGATGGGGCAGACGTTGGCGCCGACGATGGCGATCTGGGAAGTGGTGTTCGTAGTGCGCTTCCGCAGCAGCGGCTCCCGCGGGCCGTCGTCGTCGTACCGCAGCAGCGCATCCGACCCCGCCTCCGCGGTGCGCCACGCGGCGTCCGTGCTCTCAATGTCGTAGTTGAAGCTGCCGTGCCGCTCCGGCTGCGCCGCCGGCGACTGGTGGGAGGGCGGCGGGTGGTGGCCATCCATTATTGAGATGACGCTGCCTCTTCCTCCTCCTGCGCGCCTGCGCGGCTGCGCCTATGCCTGGACTTTCTGAGGGGAGAGGAAACCAAAATGGCAGAATGGTCAGCAAATAAAGTTGGTTGAAAGAAAAAAAAAAGGAAATGGGAGATGAAATCGTGTGCAATTATTTGATCACAAGATTACCCTTGACATGTCATTGAAAAATTACTTTTAAAAAAATCGCTTGCCTAGTCATTTGTGGGTTTAGATCTAAGATTCAGTACTAATTATTCGATAGCGAAACTCATTTGAAATACCATCTCTAAACAAGGCCGGTCCTGAGGTTTTAGGGACCCAGTGCGAAAATAAAAAATGAGGCCCTTTAGGGGCCCTTTTTCAATAATAGTAATAATAATATTATACAAAAATATTATCAACATTTAAGGTACATAAAAAAGATAGTCTGCATACTAAACAATTTGTATGTGTTATCTATAAAAATATTTCTCTACATTCCTAGAGGCAAAATAACTTATAATGATACCAATATCAATCTTATCTAACAATTTCTTCCCAATACATATTGTGCAAAAAACATTTTTTTAGAAGAATGCGCAGAATACAGTGAGCGCTGAAAAAAGAACTAGATCAATTTAAGAAATTATTACTGGGATAACCGTAGAACGTGCAAATCCTAATATTATATCTAACCTATTGATGTATAATCATTCAATTGTAGATATTCTCTGGTCCTTGGTGCAACAAATATATATATGCATTATTGATCACATCCATAAACCAAATAATAAATTCATCTTGAGCACTATGGCAAAATGCATACGCATAGGCTATGGCTTTACTTGATTGTTGTCTCTGTCTGCATGTCTCCATTCGCTGTTGTTGGATCGTGAATTGAATCGGTGATGGCTGTCCTGAGTTGTAAACTCCTGCCTGTTGAATCGTCTGGACGCTACTACCTAACCTCGTCGACGAGAGACGAGCTCGCCCATGATAGACAATGGCGGGCAGCATGTCAGCAACGGCGGACAGACGCCGCCATAGGCTACGAGCAGAGGCCTAGCGCATTGCCGCGGACTCGCGCACGAGTCACGCCGGCGCCGTGCTGATAATACGGCGTGGTCTCTGCGTTACCGAAAAGAGGAGTCCAACAGGCGTCACGGGATGGAAACAAGGAGTTACGCTATCATGTGCTGATTATGCGGAGATATCCAAGATCCATCTTTACGCATGATGCTTCGTCTGGTTAAATAGTTATACGTATATCTGGTACATACACGCCCCTACTCTGCACATACGTACCTGAGAGGGGCCCCTCAGATGCGGCCTGTCTCTAAACTATATAGTGGCAGTATTAAGTCACCAAGCAACTGTGGCCCAGCTGGACCATTCATTCAAGAGTTTCAGGCACGCCAGAGAGAGGCCAGGCCTGGGATCGGGACAGAACCGTTGAAAGAAGAATCATGAACAACCGATGCGGCAAGCCGGGAACGCGACAATCAGAGTGCACTAGGCAGGGTCGACGTCGCCCCCCTAGCCTACCATGTGCCGCCACTTGTTACACTGAAGGCGACCGACCGTCGTGGAATTTTGCTTCCGGTGATCGGAACTCCTCGCAAAGCGGCGAGAATCGGGATACTTCACTATTCCTATCTGGCTGCGAGAGGAGGCCGTCAGCTTTCGCGTGTCCCACGCGAAGATACCACGGTTTAGGGCTTACTACCAGCCTTGCCCGTCCTTATCACCTTCATCTACTGGCTACCCTTTGATTTCGACCAGAATTTTTATTCACCACTCGCCAGGTGGTATCTGGAAAGTGAGAAACAAAACAAAACGATTGGCGCCTCTCGTTCCATCTTTACACGTCAAAAACAAAACTGTCGT
Source organism: Echinochloa crus-galli (assembly GCA_900205405.1). Taxonomy (NCBI): domain Eukaryota; kingdom Viridiplantae; phylum Streptophyta; class Magnoliopsida; order Poales; family Poaceae; genus Echinochloa; species Echinochloa crus-galli. Next base: position 165,084 of record OAMR01000427.1, read on the forward strand.
CTACGGAAATGGTGCTTGGTTTTGTAGCTGGTGTAAGGTGGGGGAGGAGTGGGACAGGGAGAGCGAGGGCCTCCACCAACCCAGACAGATTGTGCTACACTGGTACGTGGCCTGATCGCGTTGGATCAGATCAACAGATTAGAGCATCCACATATATGGGGGCCGTCCCTGTCGCGGGTGGGGAGAGCTGGACGGCTGAATCGGGGGTGTTCATGTGCCTAAACACGCCGGCGCAGTCTCTGCAGGCTCACGAGGCGTGTTGTGCGGTGCAGGCTCCATGCCCCATGGTCCCATGCGTTCACATTGCCTTGTCGTGATGCAAGAGATCACACTGTTCGGTGTGACGGATTCCGTTCCAGATGGATGGCTGGAAAGAGCAGAGATGCTGGCGCGCACATCTCACCTTGTTCTCCATTTCCCCCACTGCTACAGGTATTGCGTCCATTTCTAGCCAAGGCAAAAGGCAATTCGCTTTAATCCAGTGCCTTCTGGCCAATCAGGAACCGCACCAAATCACCCGCGCCTTTCCGGCGCCGGCCGCTCATCCACATCCACCACCAAATAAACGAGACCAAACGCAACTCCGCAACCACTCCCCCGTCCGACCCAATCATCATCCGGCGGACCACGTGTAAAGAAAGTCAAGGCCACAAGGGATTCCCGCTGGCGCCGGCCGAATCCGAGTCCACATGGCGCGGCGGCAGCCTCGCTTCCGGCCGGCCAGTGCCATTTCCCTCACGGCTCGTCGTCGGTAGCCTGATCCGCCCACTTGCCTTTCCGGCTAATTAATCGATCTGGCCTCTCAGAAAAGGCGCTAATAAACTATGCTATCACTCACTCCGCTAATCACAAACCGGCTGGCTTAATCTTCTCCTTGACCTTCCACAAGTGGACTAGAGGACACAAGAGACGAGCGCTGCCGCGGGAAGAGGAGCACCTCCTAGTTCACGCTAGAAATCGTCGCTCGATGCCGGCCACTTGCTCTGGTTTCGGGTGATCAGTCAGTCAGATCGGAACGTGCATGATCCCGTGTCCTTTCTCCCTGCTAGAGTCCCCGCTCCTCACGTTTAGCGTCTCCATCAGCTCACATGAAGAGGCGAAGGGGAACTAACCCAGCCCAGCGCAGTTAGTTGTTTGTCAGATCAACATTTCATTAATTATTACTTCCCTGCTGACGATGGCGCTGCACAGTGCCAACCCGCAGGGCAGTGAATGATTGCCACCTTGCCAGTAGCCTGTATCCACCTCGGATCCAGCCTATTTGTGGCCTGCCCGCTGGCACCAATCTAACCGCAGTAAAATGGAAGGGGGGGACGGGTTGTGCTGCACTCAAAATCTAGCAAGCGCATCTAGTCGAACACCTTCCCGAGTATATCCACATCATCGGGAGTCATCTCGAATTTTGGAAAGGGAAAGGAAAAATGCCAGCGATCTTGCTGCTACGGGAACAGAGCGCGATCCTCCGCGGCATCTACGCGAACAGAGCAATCGCGCAGCCAGCAGCTGAAATGTAAAACGATCGAGCAGTAGCGGAAGCTGGGCGCGTGCGTACCTTAGAGACAATTAATCTCGGTTAGACGGACGAACTGATCCGGCCGCCAAGGGATCAACTGCTCAGTCGAGGCCGCGCGCGCGCGCGGCGGCTCCCCGCGAGCGAGATGCGAGTGAGACTTCCCTGACCGATCCCGGAACTGCACGAGCTCGCTGGGCCGCTCCCCGCTCCTCCTCCGCACCGCGTGACGGAGGCGCGCGGGGCTGAGAGGCTGAGACCCGCTTGGCCGGGCCGGGTGGGTGGAGAAGCTTCCAAGGAGAAAAGAAGGGGAGGAGCACGAGCAGTTCGGGACTTCGGGTTGGAGAGAGAGAGAGGGCGCACGCCTCCCTCGCTAGCTTTAAAAGAGTCGAGGGGATGTGGATGCCCCAGTTGTCATGTTCATGTTCATGTCCACCTCTCCCGTGTGCAGTCGATCGATATCGTCGTGTCTCGTCTGGGCCTCTCTCTCTCACCTCTGGGTCCGCCGGGCCGGACTCACTCGAACCAGCCCACTAGTGACGACGACGCGAGACGTGCGTGGCTCTCCAGTCCGGACGGGGGGGACACGTGGGACGCGCTGGACGACCTTCGCCAAGCGGACGGCAGCCGTGACGAAAACAGGAGACCTGATGATTTGTGGTTTCTCCTCTCTCATCGCTTCATACTCCGTATGTCCCATCGACCTATCTACAGTATAGAAGCAAAAGAAAAAAAAAACGCTCCTCCTGTCGACTTAATTTTTTTGTTGCGTAGCACGATGCAATACGTTCCTATTGGCTGGCCGGATCGGATGAGACCTCGGCGGAGGTCCTGCGTATGTAGCCTACTGTACAGGCGGCCCCATCTGTCAGAGGGGGCATCATTCTACGTGCATCATGTGACCCTGATGCAACACGCGGGCGCGCGGCAGCGGGCATCCCGGGGAGGCTCCAACTGTCCGACCTGGCCCTGACATCGACGGAGTCCTGAACCCGAACAAAAATATTGGTAAACAAAACACGCTGTTTTGGACGGAGCGGGATTTTCCAATCTACCGTAACATGATGCATAATACTAGTATATGCATGTTGGCCGGCGGTCTTACGAGGTAATCCCAGGCGCACCAACCAGCGCTAAGCTACCGGATATAATATCGACATGCAAGAGGATAGAGAAGATACGCATATAGAAATGCATAGTGGCGCTATTACAGCACGAGCGAAGATTCTGAAGTGTAAAATAACCATACGGTGTGGCCATGCATGCCAAGCGTTAGATGATATGATGATGCCGTGGCTCTCCTTGCATACGGTTCTTCCTTCATCACGCACTGTACGTTTTATGACAGCGACGGGTAACTGATCGATGGTGTTCCGGTGTCGGCCCGTCTTTGGATCCAACACCAACTTGTTATCGTCGCTAGCTCATCATTGTCACGAGATCCATACATCTAGCAGCGCATGCGGCGGTAGCTATAAGGCAAATACGTTTTCCCTAGCTTCCCATCAAAAACGACCGCTGCCCCTAGCTCGTTTTGATATTCCTACAGCTTTTGGGTACTGTGGTCTAAGCCAGTACTCAAGTCTCAGTTGATGCGGCTTTATTTGGTGGCTTTTTTTTAATACAGGTTTTGCTCATCATCGTTGCAATCTTGGATGAGGGCCCTTTAATCGGCAGCAATCTCCCTAACAAATGGGGACTCGTTCGCCCTGTTTGCTGTGGTGTGTGTGGTCTTATGCGACAACGTGAATGTGACTGCAGCGATCAGTGTTCCTTATCCGAGACCGTACGTTCCAGGCCGCGCCGCGAGGCGCGTTATATATTGCCGGCATGTGCTCTCCCGCAGTCGTCGTGTGCTCCGATCAGCGGGAACTCTCTCGCGCGGCGCGCGCGCAGATGCATGGCGACCTGAACATGGGCCCACGGATCGATGCATGGCATGGTGCGCCACTGCGCATGGGCCCGTGTGCATGTGGTTGCACCATCACCCCCCGCGCCCGATGGGTTGCAGTTTGCAGGCGATCGATCACGTACCGATCGGCACATGGAGGTGGCAGCGAGCACACGCCCATGACACACACACACACACACACAAGATGCTAGGATCCTAGCTGATCGATCATCGATTTGACCAGTCTTCTGCCCAAGTAAACTGGCGCATGTTGATTCGCTTCCGTTGGCATCTACTCGAGAGAGTACACATCAACTTGGCACTCATGAAAGCATGTACGTACGTCGTTCTTTGTTTTTCCTTTGTGACGGAAGGCCACGGGAAGTTGGTGGATGATGGAAGATTCTTACAGTCTTACAGAGGGTTAACAACTATACGACGTGTGTCAGAAAAGTGGTGGCCTTGGAAGTGCGATGTCAGAAAGAACACGCTCTAAGTCATAAAACAGATAATGGGTGTTCGTTCAAAATAAAACAGATAATGGAACAAAGCGCTGCAGGAAGCTTATCCATGGTTACCGACGCGTGTGGTCTCCTCGACTCCCTCCTTGGCCTGCAAAAGCTGATAAGGACAACAAATCCATGGGATATGCTAAAGATTTCTCAAAGTCTTAGCCCTTCATGCGTGGCATCATTTCATTTTTATTTTCCTCCGATAAAATAAAACGATATACGAGCCCCGATTTACTTTTTAGCGGCAAGACGGGGGTCTCGATGAACGTGGTCGCACGTAACATCTCCAACCACCAAAGCCCAGAAGACAATGTTTCGGTGCACGCCAGAAAAGGCCCCCCAAACTGCAGTCTGGCCCAAAAGTTATCAGGTTTGCTTGGCGGGCCTAGATCTCTGTTACGGGCTACCGGGGTGGTTAGCACTAACCGTCTAGACAGCACCGTGTTTAGTCCCGTACCGGAGACTGAAGCACCCACGGTGGCCGCGCCAGAAATATATGCAGCGCAAGGTGCAACCTTGAAACATACTTACCTGGACGGGGTCTATGAGCGATCAAGAAAGCTTATGGCCTAGATCAATGGCCTGCATTGCACTTAGTGGGTGTGTTGGTCTACCATCTCCTCAAGTGGGAGAGTGGACGTCGTAATTTGTTGGAGAGGGGGTACGCGTTCGCGCGGCCCCTACCTAAACAGTTCAAAATTTAACGTTATTATAACATTATTGTTCGTTTGACTTTGATTTGAACTTTGAAATTGAAATTTTAGGTTGTAAATAAGTACAATTTTATCATTTGATGCAATAGCACTAGACCTGAGGTAATTAATCTCATGTATGGTCAACCCATGTTAAGTACAATATTTTAGATTTGGCAAGCATGAATGATTTCATAAACGTGATGTACTCCATGCCTCGACTGATAGGTTATACTCCCTCCGTTCTGAAAAAACAGACGTTTAGGACAGCGACACGGTCTCCAAAACATAAGTTTGACCTCTTGTTATTATAAAAATATTTATCAAAGAGTGATATATCATGGGCCCGTGTGCATGTGGTTGCACCATCACCCCCCGCGCCCGATGGGTTGCAGTTTGCAGGCGATCGATCACGTACCGATCGGCACATGGAGGTGGCAGCGAGCACACGCCCATGACACACACACACACACACACAAGATGCTAGGATCCTAGCTGATCGATCATCGATTTGACCAGTCTTCTGCCCAAGTAAACTGGCGCATGTTGATTCGCTTCCGTTGGCATCTACTCGAGAGAGTACACATCAACTTGGCACTCATGAAAGCATGTACGTACGTCGTTCTTTGTTTTTCCTTTGTGACGGAAGGCCACGGGAAGTTGGTGGATGATGGAAGATTCTTACAGTCTTACAGAGGGTTAACAACTATACGACGTGTGTCAGAAAAGTGGTGGCCTTGGAAGTGCGATGTCAGAAAGAACACGCTCTAAGTCATAAAACAGATAATGGGTGTTCGTTCAAAATAAAACAGATAATGGAACAAAGCGCTGCAGGAAGCTTATCCATGGTTACCGACGCGTGTGGTCTCCTCGACTCCCTCCTTGGCCTGCAAAAGCTGATAAGGACAACAAATCCATGGGATATGCTAAAGATTTCTCAAAGTCTTAGCCCTTCATGCGTGGCATCATTTCATTTTTATTTTCCTCCGATAAAATAAAACGATATACGAGCCCCGATTTACTTTTTAGCGGCAAGACGGGGGTCTCGATGAACGTGGTCGCACGTAACATCTCCAACCACCAAAGCCCAGAAGACAATGTTTCGGTGCACGCCAGAAAAGGCCCCCCAAACTGCAGTCTGGCCCAAAAGTTATCAGGTTTGCTTGGCGGGCCTAGATCTCTGTTACGGGCTACCGGGGTGGTTAGCACTAACCGTCTAGACAGCACCGTGTTTAGTCCCGTACCGGAGACTGAAGCACCCACGGTGGCCGCGCCAGAAATATATGCAGCGCAAGGTGCAACCTTGAAACATACTTACCTGGACGGGGTCTATGAGCGATCAAGAAAGCTTATGGCCTAGATCAATGGCCTGCATTGCACTTAGTGGGTGTGTTGGTCTACCATCTCCTCAAGTGGGAGAGTGGACGTCGTAATTTGTTGGAGAGGGGGTACGCGTTCGCGCGGCCCCTACCTAAACAGTTCAAAATTTAACGTTATTATAACATTATTGTTCGTTTGACTTTGATTTGAACTTTGAAATTGAAATTTTAGGTTGTAAATAAGTACAATTTTATCATTTGATGCAATAGCACTAGACCTGAGGTAATTAATCTCATGTATGGTCAACCCATGTTAAGTACAATATTTTAGATTTGGCAAGCATGAATGATTTCATAAACGTGATGTACTCCATGCCTCGACTGATAGGTTATACTCCCTCCGTTCTGAAAAAACAGACGTTTAGGACAGCGACACGGTCTCCAAAACATAAGTTTGACCTCTTGTTATTATAAAAATATTTATCAAAGAGTGATATATGTATACTTTTATGAATGTATTTTTCAAAACAAATCTATTCATATAATTTTCACATTTGTAAACTCAACAATTGAAAAGTTATTGATGATTTATATTCCCAATATTTGACCCAAATCTTGTCCTAAACGTCATTTTTTTTTCCAGAACGGAGGGAGTACAGAATATAGAACAATGAGTAGTTGACATGGGCTAGCTGACCATGCCGAAGATATCCAAAAAGTGCGATTGGGCCTTAATAGTGACCAGACATGGATGGATCTGAAATGCTAACCATCGCCAGTGCCCAATGAGTATTTAGGAGTATCTCCTAATAATCGTTGATCTGGCCATAGATGCATGATCAAGTAGGCTCATGGCCTAATGGCCCTTATTTCACTTTGTTGTGCGTGTTGGTCTACCATCTCCCAAAGTGACACAGTGGATTTTCGTGCGACGACCCTTACCAAATTAGAAACACAAAAACATATTTTGTTTTGGAAAAAAAAACTGGAATGTGCTTATCTGAGGTGGAAAGTGTTTTTTCCGTATGTTCTTTAATAGCATCTTTCGTTTTCATGAATTTTAGGTTTCAAGTGCATCATGTATCTGGCATTTTATACTATTTGTTATGATGCTTGATGCGGAGTGTTAATGTGTTATCCGCTTAGAGTTGTAGTCACCAAGTAAAATTACGATGATGAGCACAAGCGAGCACGATGGGCCGCATTGACTCCAGCGTGGGCCGCATGGACTCCAGTGTGGGCTGCATGCTGTGTTAGTGGGTGGGATTCCTAGTGGGTGTGAGAGACCTGAGTTAATGGGCCAAGGCCCATTTCGAAAAACTTTACTGTTTCCTCCACGAGACGGCCTCAGTTTTTGCCTTGGATTTCCACGGGAAAAACCACGCCGGAGTTCGATAGCCGGAACGCCGCCGCCCGGCCGCCGACTCCCCCTTCCGGCCACTACCGCTGTACGCTCCCCGCCGCCGGTACCGTGCGCCGTCACCTCCATGCAACCCCTTCTACGATCAGATCCAACTCACCCGTGAAAACTCACTGGAATTTGTCGCCCCTCGCAGCCTCCCGCTGGCCAAATGCCAGGATGACGGCCGCGGAACCCGCGTCTCTGCTGGAGTGCCTGGCCAGCGGGGCGGGCGATTCCCCCGACGAGACGCGGCTCCCCCTGGACACGGCGTCCTCCGCGGCGGAGGCGGGCGATGGCGACCCCGCCGCCGCCCCGTACATCGGGCAGCGGTTCCCGACCCACGACGCGGCGTACGAGTTCTACAGCGGGTTCGTGCGGCGGTGCGGCTTCTTGATCCGGCGTCACCGGACGGAGGGGAAGGACGTCGTGGGCAAGGGGCTGACCAGGCGCTACTTCGTGTGCCACCGCGCGGGGTCGGCGCCGGCCAAGCCGTGCCCAAACCATAGCAGAACAGGAGCTCCTCGCACCTCCGCCTTCCCTCGCGCTCCCCACCCTCCACCGCACCTCGCCTTGCGGCAAGCTTGGAGCCTAGAACACGCGGGCGGCGCGCGGTGGCGCTCGCGACGGCACCAGGGGGCGGCGGCGAGGGGCTGTGCCGGCGTACCGCGTCATCTCCGGCGCCGACAAGGACCGGATCCTGATGTTCGCCAAGTCCGGCATCACCGTGCAGCAAATGATGAGGATAATGGGGCTGGAGAAGTGCGTCGAGCCTGGGAACCTGCCCTTCACGGAGAAGGATGTGAGAAACCTCATCCAGTCCTTCAGGAAGGAAGATCACGAGGACGAGAGCGTCGGTCTGCTTAGGATGTGCAAAAATTTCAAAGAGAAGCATCCCGGTTTGATGTTTGAATTCACCAAAGACGGGAACAATCGTCTGCGGAACATTGCCTGGACATATTCGGCTTCTGTTCAGGCTTACCAGATGTTTGGTGATGCTATTGTATTTGACACCACTCATCGGTTAGCTGCACTTGACATGGCACTTGGATTATGGGTCGGATTGAACAGTTATGGAATGCCTTGCTTCTTTGCTTGCGTGCTTCTAAGGGAAGTGAATCAGGAATCATTTGGATGGGCATTGCAGGTAACACAGTTCAGGGTGAAAACTCAGGGTTCCTTTTTGTAACTGTTCTCTTAGGCAGCATTTCTTATTCACAGGTATTTCTCAACTTCATGAACGGAAAAGCTCCTCAGATGATATTGACTGATCAAAATATGTATCTCAAAGAAGCAATTGAAAAAGAACTTCCTAGTACAAAGCACGCCCTCTGCATATGGATAATTGCAGCCAGGTTTCCATCATGGTTTAATGCAAATCTTGGAGAGCGTTATAACGACTGGAAAGATGAATTCAATAGGCTGTATAACATGGAGAGCGCAGTGGCCTTTGATCTTGGGTGGAATGACATGGTGAACTGCTATGGACTTAATGGAAATAGGCATATTGCTAGTCTGTTTGCATCAAGAAATCTCTGGGCACTGCCGTATTTGAGATGTCATTTTTCTGCAGGGCTGACTGCTTCTCCAGCTGTTTCCAATTCAATAAATGACTTCATTCAGCGGTTCTTGAGTATGCAGACACGATTAGCCAATTTCTTTGAACAGGTGACCATCTTATATTGCCCAATTACTAATTTCTTGGTTTGATACACATTACAATAATACAATGGTTTTCAGATGCAATCTATTTTACTGCAGTGGTAGTCCAGTTTAACCATGCTCAGCATGCTAACATAAATTACTTATTTGGGGCTTTGGGCTTCTTCCTTGCTTTTTTTTTGTGACAAAAAGGAGTAATATGTTCCTGTGCTAATTTTTTGGACAGGTTTCAGTAGTTGTTGACTACAAAGACCAAGTTGGGGAACGAGAAATGATGCAGAAAACTATGTTGAACATAAGCCTGAAGACAGCATCTCCAATTGAAGGCCATGCTGCTGCAGTTCTCACCCCCTATGCCTTCTCTAAGCTACAAGATGAGCTTGTTGCGGTTGCCCTCTACACATCGTTCCAATTGGAAGAGAGTATTTTTCTTGTCCGTCACCATACTGAGACGGTGGGTGGGTGTAGTGTCACATGGAACCAAGCCGAAGAGCTCATTTCTTGCAGCTGCCAAATGTTCGAGTCCTCAGGGATTCTCTGCCGGCATGCCCTTCACGTGCTCTCAACACTAAACTATTTGCAGATTCCAGATATTTATCTTCCTGTTCGATGGCGCAGGAGCCAGCCGCCACCTCACAAGTCCTTGGATGGAGCTACTCTCCCTCAGGGTGTAGCATCTGAGAGAATGGGGGCATTGCAGTCCATGGTCTCAGTGCTGGTGAGCGAAGCAGCCAAATCAAATGAGAGGATGGATCTCGCAACGCATGAGGTCTCTGTTCTCCTGTCCAGGATAAAGCAACAGCCTGTTTCGATGCTTGTTTCAGGTGAAAATGCTCGTAGGCTGCAGTAGCTTGTAGCTAGGCCATTGCATTTGCGCAGACAGTAGTGATTAGGAACTAGGCAAGTAGCAGTAGTTGCCAGCAAGAGAGCTGTGGAGTTGAGGTGATGTGGTTACTTCTGGAGTTCTGATCTTTGATGTACATTTTTTGTAGCTTGGGATCAAAATCCATCTACACGTATTTGAGTCCCCAAGCAATTGATAAGACTATAAGAGTGTATTTCACCGATCTAATCATCCCAGTTGCTCTTCGTTTTTTTTTTCTTTTTTGACATGAGCTACTCTTCGTTTGCTGTACCGATGGCGAGTCTTGCATTTGTGCCATTTTAAGCAGAACTTTTGTACTGTCTAGTTGTGCACTCTGTTTGCTATATATAGAATTTAAAGAATCTAAGAGACTACCATTCGTCCAAGCCGTCTTAGCTCAGTCGGTAGAGCGCACGGCTTTTAACCGTGTGGTCGTGGGTTCGAATCCCACAGACGGCGTTTTTTCTCAGTTTGTTGTCACTGCCATTGCATTTTATTTTTCCAATCATTTTCATTGTCATTGCCTCTTCACAACAAATTAGTACGGGTATTTTTTTTGAAAGGTTTAGTGCATTCCTCTCATTTGATTGGGCAGTTGCCTTACAAGTTGCTACAGTAATCAGTTTCTGATTGGAAAAAAGGCAGACGCAGACTATGAAAGAATTTATGCTATGATATATGTGTTTTCTCTCGAAAGAACAAATAATCCCAGACTCCCAGTAAAAATGAATTATACATAAATTGTACACCAGTGAAGTTTCCAGCACAAATACGTACAATACAAAACGAAATTAAAATAAATTCGTAGCATGAGCACCGCAAACTTCGCCTAAATCCTAACAAATCGCGACAGCTGGTCCGCTCTACTCTGCCAAAGGAAGCGAGGTATCGGCCGCCGCCGCCGCCGCCGCGCCGGCGATGCACCGGGGGCTGGAGAAATCCGAAATCCCTACTATTATCAAGACACTGGAGAGGAAGTGAGAAAATAACGTCTTAATTTGTGGCAAACCTAAGCTTTTGGCCAGCCAAAATTCAGGTCGAGTATTTGGCTTTTTTATGTCTGCCTCTTAGAGCATCATCAAATTTTAATGCCAAGCAAAATGAGAGTAAATTCCATTCTTGAATTTCACCCTAAGTTAAGGATGTATCACACTTGTACAAAGTATAATACTCTGTCCAAGAAAAGCACGTTGGCTGTGTTTGGATCCATGGTGTTAGGGTTAGTGTTATTGGGAGTTTTTAACACTCTCAACTAACACGTAAAAAACTAACACCAAATATGTTTGAATCCCTGTGTTAGTTTGCATTGAATGTTACTTTTATAATCATTGAAGGATCCAGTTGAACGATTTGGGATGCACGGAGCCATGTTACCCTCCGTGTGGCCACGAGCTTGAACCTGTCTCTTATACACATCTCCAAACAGGAAGAAGGAGGCCCGGCTCGTCGGTTACAGTGACAGTGACCACGCCGGGGACGTTGACACGCGCAAGAGCACCTCTGGCGTTCTGTACTTCCTCGGCGGCAACGCGATCACCTGGCAGAGCCAGAAACAGAAGGTGGTCGCTCTCAGCTCGTGTGAAGCTGAGTACATTGCAGGCACATCCGCTGCCTGCCAAGGAATTTGGTTGATGCGTCTTCTGTCAGAGCTGAAGGGCGAGAAGGAGAGCGCGGTCACCATCCACATCGACAACCAGTCTGCCATACAGCTAAGTAAGAACCCTGTCTTCCACGACCGCAGCAAACATATAGATACAAGATATCACTTCATCAGGGACTGTATCGAGGAGGGCAGGATCAAAGTTGCTTTTGTTGACACACTTCAGCAGCTGGCAGACATTCTGACAAAGCCATTGCCTCGGGAGCGATTCTGTGAACTCCATGAGAAGCTTGGTCTTGTCAGAATCAGTAAGCAATACAAGGCTTAAGGGGGAGATTTGTTAGCTGAAGCCTTGCATTTAGTTAGTTAGTTGCATCCTATCTGCATGTTTGTTTGTTGCACAGCATGCGCGTGAGCACCGGCTTGTGGCTGCCGCGCGCGTAGGAGGTCATGGCCGCGAGAATAGCTCGCGCATGACTTGGGCAAACGTGATCTGCACGAACTCCGTGGACGTGGGGATGGACGCGTCGTGCGCGCGGTGTGCGGGCGATCACCGAGCTCAGCTCCACATGGTCCTGAATTACCTTTATTATTTATTTGTTTTATGTCCGGCAAACATCATAAGTGATCCCATTTATTATTTATTTGCACATTGTGAGCACATTTGTGCAAGTTTAGTGCATTTTTTTCTTTTGACATGATGTTTTTTGGTAAAGAATTGACAATGAGTAGTTTTACTTACATCAGCAGTGAAAGCCTAGCAATTTGCGGGTCTTCAGAGAAGGCTTCGTCGATGGCGCCTTACCGAGTTACCGGCCCTACACCCACCCTCTTTTGATATGATTTTGTCTCCCGTTTCTCTTGCCTTTCGCGTGTCATTCTGACCTTTTGCCTCGTGCATTTATGATATGGTTCTTTGTTTCTCGTCGGATCCTTTCGTGTGTCCCTTTCTTGCGTTATTGGTAGATCCCGTCGGATCCGGCCAACCATCTTGGTGGTAGATCCCGTCGGACATGCACAGTCAGGGTGGGGGGGGGGGCTCGAGCCCCCCTACTGCCGTGCGCTCCATTGAAAAGAAGAGGGAAGAAGGAAGGAGAAGAGAGAGAAAATGGAGGGAGGGAGAAGAAGAAGAAGGGGGCTGGAGGAAGGAGAAGAGAAATGAGTCCCCCAAAGTGGCAATCCTAGCTCCGTCACTGTATAGAGTGTAACCTTGGAACTGTGTTAACAGTTCACTGTAAGTGCAAATTCTTTTGCTGATTGTATATTGGTACTGCTAATGTATACCATTCAGTTATTTCAGATAGAATACCTGGTGTTTTTGAGATGTCATTCTTTTGCTTTCTCTCTTTACACACTGTGTGTACTCAAACTCGAATTGTCTTAGTCCATGATAGATGCTCAACGTCAGGAAATGCTGGTCTTTGACAGTTGCGCAGTATTCAGTGGGCCTCTTGCTACACACCGTAACTTCCTTCGTCCTATACGTCCATTTGGCATCTAACAGCCCTGAGCGATTTGGAAGGTAAACAGAACCAGGACACGGCCATTTTCAGCGCCGCCGTCGGCCACTATGGCCTTGTGCGCACTCGACGCCAGCGTCCTCTGTGCGCCCATCTTCACCGGTGGGCATCTCCCTTTCGACTCAGGCATCGTCTCGCAGTGCCGCGCTTGTGGAGTCCTACAGTATGGCCGATCTTGTTCCACCATGGTCAGTCACGGCTTCAGCTTGGCATGCAAGAACACCCACAGCACCCAAATCAGCAGAAATTGAGTCACTTGTAAATCTCTCTAACGAGGTCCTTAGTGCGAAGTGATTTTGCAAAATAAAGCTAAAGGATCTTCGATAATCAATAGATGATGCAAATCCATAAGATAATGACAAAACAGTATCCATGGGCAATTAAAATTGGTTGACGAGGAAGGAACAACCTTTGCAAATTTTTTAGATAATGGAAATTAATCCAGCCTTGACCCATAGGGCTACGGCTAATGTTTATAAGTTTGCAGCACTTCCGTCTGCGCTCACCAAATAATCAAAGAAACCACATCATAAAGTTTGAAGAAAACTAGCTCGCAATCCTATCGCTAAATCTCCAACCATGATGTGCGAAGAATTGTATTGCCAAAGCCTCCAGCGTTTGACATGCCTCCTTTATTTCTTGTTTCTCTTGCTCATGCCGTTGAAGGTGTGCCCAGAACCGCAGCCAGTGCGTCCCTCTGAATAAGACCTGCAAGTAAGTTTTCTGGGGAATTTATCAAAAACTAAATCATTCCTACTGAGCCAAATTATCCAGCATAAAGCAGCGGCCCCAACTAACATTTGACTCCTTAACTTTGCATTCGTCCCTACAAGCCAATCATTAAATAAGTAATGGAAACTATAGGGTGCATGTAAGTTAAAAGCAAATTGTACAGCTCTGTAAAGGAATTTCGCCACATGATAATAAAAAAAGGATGTTGGATTGATTCTTCTTTGGAACAGAAAGCACATAGTTTACTATCATTCCAATTTCTCCTAGCAAGATTATCCTTCATTAGGACCACCCCTCTCTTTAAATACCACAAAAAAATCTTAATTTTCGGAGGAAGTTTCAGTTTCCAAATCATAGTATTCTATTGCACATTATTATTATTATTATTATTATTATTATTATTATTATTATTATTATTATTATTATTATTATTATTGATCATAGCCATATTATTATTATTATTATTATTATTATTATTATTATTATTATTATTATTATTATTATTATTATTATTATTATTATTATTATTATTATTATTATTATTATTATTATTATTATTATTATTATTATTATTATTATTATTATTATTATTATTATTATTATTATTATTATTATTATTATTATTATTATTATTATTATTATTATTATTATTATTATTATTATTATTATTATTATTATTATTATTATTATTATTATTATTATTATTATTATTATTATTATTATTATTATTATTATTATTATTATTATTATTATTATTATTATTATTATTATTATTATTATTATTATTATTATTATTATTATTATTATTATTATTATTATTATTATTATTATTATTATTATTATTATTATTATTATTATTATTATTATTATTATTATTATTATTATTATTATTATTATTATTATTATTATTATTATTATTATTATTATTATTATTATTATTATTATTATTATTATTATTATTATTATTATTATTATTATTATTATTATTATTATTATTATTATTATTATTATTATTATTATTATTATTATTATTATTATTATTATTATTATTATTATTATTATTATTATTATTATTATTATTATTATTATTATTATTATTATTATTATTATTATTATTATTATTATTATTATTATTATTATTATTATTATTATTATTATTATTATTATTATTATTATTATTATTATTATTATTATTATTATTATTATTATTATTATTATTATTATTATTATTATTATTATTATTATTATTATTATTATTATTATTATTATTATTATTATTATTATTATTATTATTATTATTATTATTATTATTATTATTATTATTATTATTATTATTATTATTATTATTATTATTATTATTATTATTATTATTATTATTATTATTATTATTATTATTATTATTATTATTATTATTATTATTATTATTATTATTATTATTATTATTATTATTATTATTATTATTATTATTATTATTATTATTATTATTATTATTATTATTATTATTATTATTATTATTATTATTATTATTATTATTATTATTATTATTATTATTATTATTATTATTATTATTATTATTATTATTATTATTATTATTATTATTATTATTATTATTATTATTATTATTATTATTATTATTATTATTATTATTATTATTATTATTATTATTATTATTATTATTATTATTATTATTATTATTATTATTATTATTATTATTATTATTATTATTATTATTATTATTATTATTATTATTATTATTATTATTATTATTATTATTATTATTATTATTATTATTATTATTATTATTATTATTATTATTATTATTATTATTATTATTATTATTATTATTATTATTATTATTATTATTATTATTATTATTATTATTATTATTATTATTATTATTATTATTATTATTATTATTATTATTATTATTATTATTATTATTATTATTATTATTATTATTATTATTATTATTATTATTATTATTATTATTATTATTATTATTATTATTATTATTATTATTATTATTATTATTATTATTATTATTATTATTATTATTATTATTATTATTATTATTATTATTATTATTATTATTATTATTATTATTATTATTATTATTATTATTATTATTATTATTATTATTATTATTATTATTATTATTATTATTATTATTATTATTATTATTATTATTATTATTATTATTATTATTATTATTATTATTATTATTATTATTATTATTATTATTATTATTATTATTATTATTATTATTATTATTATTATTATTATTATTATTATTATTATTATTATTATTATTATTATTATTATTATTATTATTATTATTATTATTATTATTATTATTATTATTATTATTATTATTATTATTATTATTATTATTATTATTATTATTATTATTATTATTATTATTATTATTATTATTATTATTATTATTATTATTATTATTATTATTATTATTATTATTATTATTATTATTATTATTATTATTATTATTATTATTATTATTATTATTATTATTATTATTATTATTATTATTATTATTATTATTATTATTATTATTATTATTATTATTATTATTATTATTATTATTATTATTATTATTATTATTATTATTATTATTATTATTATTATTATTATTATTATTATTATTATTATTATTATTATTATTATTATTATTATTATTATTATTATTATTATTATTATTATTATTATTATTATTATTATTATTATTATTATTATTATTATTATTATTATTATTATTATTATTATTATTATTATTATTATTATTATTATTATTATTATTATTATTATTATTATTATTATTATTATTATTATTATTATTATTATTATTATTATTATTATTATTATTATTATTATTATTATTATTATTATTATTATTATTATTATTATTATTATTATTATTATTATTATTATTATTATTATTATTATTATTATTATTATTATTATTATTATTATTATTATTATTATTATTATTATTATTATTATTATTATTATTATTATTATTATTATTATTATTATTATTATTATTATTATTATTATTATTATTATTATTATTATTATTATTATTATTATTATTATTATTATTATTATTATTATTATTATTATTATTATTATTATTATTATTATTATTATTATTATTATTATTATTATTATTATTATTATTATTATTATTATTATTATTATTATTATTATTATTATTATTATTATTATTATTATTATTATTATTATTATTATTATTATTATTATTATTATTATTATTATTATTATTATTATTATTATTATTATTATTATTATTATTATTATTATTATTATTATTATTATTATTATTATTATTATTATTATTATTATTATTATTATTATTATTATTATTATTATTATTATTATTATTATTATTATTATTATTATTATTATTATTATTATTATTATTATTATTATTATTATTATTATTATTATTATTATTATTATTATTATTATTATTATTATTATTATTATTATTATTATTATTATTATTATTATTATTATTATTATTATTATTATTATTATTATTATTATTATTATTATTATTATTATTATTATTATTATTATTATTATTATTATTATTATTATTATTATTATTATTATTATTATTATTATTATTATTATTATTATTATTATTATTATTATTATTATTATTATTATTATTATTATTATTATTATTATTATTATTATTATTATTATTATTATTATTATTATTATTATTATTATTATTATTATTATTATTATTATTATTATTATTATTATTATTATTATTATTATTATTATTATTATTATTATTATTATTATTATTATTATTATTATTATTATTATTATTATTATTATTATTATTATTATTATTATTATTATTATTATTATTATTATTATTATTATTATTATTATTATTATTATTATTATTATTATTATTATTATTATTATTATTATTATTATTATTATTATTATTATTATTATTATTATTATTATTATTATTATTATTATTATTATTATTATTATTATTATTATTATTATTATTATTATTATTATTATTATTATTATTATTATTATTATTATTATTATTATTATTATTATTATTATTATTATTATTATTATTATTATTATTATTATTATTATTATTATTATTATTATTATTATTATTATTATTATTATTATTATTATTATTATTATTATTATTATTATTATTATTATTATTATTATTATTATTATTATTATTATTATTATTATTATTATTATTATTATTATTATTATTATTATTATTATTATTATTATTATTATTATTATTATTATTATTATTATTATTATTATTATTATTATTATTATTATTATTATTATTATTATTATTATTATTATTATTATTATTATTATTATTATTATTATTATTATTATTATTATTATTATTATTATTATTATTATTATTATTATTATTATTATTATTATTATTATTATTATTATTATTATTATTATTATTATTATTATTATTATTATTATTATTATTATTATTATTATTATTATTATTATTATTATTATTATTATTATTATTATTATTATTATTATTATTATTATTATTATTATTATTATTATTATTATTATTATTATTATTATTATTATTATTATTATTATTATTATTATTATTATTATTATTATTATTATTATTATTATTATTATTATTATTATTATTATTATTATTATTATTATTATTATTATTATTATTATTATTATTATTATTATTATTATTATTATTATTATTATTATTATTATTATTATTATTATTATTATTATTATTATTATTATTATTATTATTATTATTATTATTATTATTATTATTATTATTATTATTATTATTATTATTATTATTATTATTATTATTATTATTATTATTATTATTATTATTATTATTATTATTATTATTATTATTATTATTATTATTATTATTATTATTATTATTATTATTATTATTATTATTATTATTATTATTATTATTATTATTATTATTATTATTATTATTATTATTATTATTATTATTATTATTATTATTATTATTATTATTATTATTATTATTATTATTATTATTATTATTATTATTATTATTATTATTATTATTATTATTATTATTATTATTATTATTATTATTATTATTATTATTATTATTATTATTATTATTATTATTATTATTATTATTATTATTATTATTATTATTATTATTATTATTATTATTATTATTATTATTATTATTATTATTATTATTATTATTATTATTATTATTATTATTATTATTATTATTATTATT
Source organism: Echinochloa crus-galli (assembly GCA_900205405.1). Lineage (NCBI taxonomy): Eukaryota > Viridiplantae > Streptophyta > Magnoliopsida > Poales > Poaceae > Echinochloa > Echinochloa crus-galli. The sequence goes on from OAMR01000427.1 coordinate 184,136, forward strand.
ATTATTATTATTATTATTATTATTATTATTATTATTATTATTATTATTATTATTATTATTATTATTATTATTATTATTATTATTATTATTATTATTATTATTATTATTATTATTATTATTATTATTATTATTATTATTATTATTATTATTATTATTATTATTATTATTATTATTATTATTATTATTATTATTATTATTATTATTATTATTATTATTATTATTATTATTATTATTATTATTATTATTATTATTATTATTATTATTATTATTATTATTATTATTATTATTATTATTATTATTATTATTATTATTATTATTATTATTATTATTATTATTATTATTATTATTATTATTATTATTATTATTATTATTATTATTATTATTATTATTATTATTATTATTATTATTATTATTATTATTATTATTATTATTATTATTATTATTATTATTATTATTATTATTATTATTATTATTATTATTATTATTATTATTATTATTATTATTATTATTATTATTATTATTATTATTATTATTATTATTATTATTATTATTATTATTATTATTATTATTATTATTATTATTATTATTATTATTATTATTATTATTATTATTATTATTATTATTATTATTATTATTATTATTATTATTATTATTATTATTATTATTATTATTATTATTATTATTATTATTATTATTATTATTATTATTATTATTATTATTATTATTATTATTATTATTATTATTATTATTATTATTATTATTATTATTATTATTATTATTATTATTATTATTATTATTATTATTATTATTATTATTATTATTATTATTATTATTATTATTATTATTATTATTATTATTATTATTATTATTATTATTATTATTATTATTATTATTATTATTATTATTATTATTATTATTATTATTATTATTATTATTATTATTATTATTATTATTATTATTATTATTATTATTATTATTATTATTATTATTATTATTATTATTATTATTATTATTATTATTATTATTATTATTATTATTATTATTATTATTATTATTATTATTATTATTATTATTATTATTATTATTATTATTATTATTATTATTATTATTATTATTATTATTATTATTATTATTATTATTATTATTATTATTATTATTATTATTATTATTATTATTATTATTATTATTATTATTATTATTATTATTATTATTATTATTATTATTATTATTATTATTATTATTATTATTATTATTATTATTATTATTATTATTATTATTATTATTATTATTATTATTATTATTATTATTATTATTATTATTATTATTATTATTATTATTATTATTATTATTATTATTATTATTATTATTATTATTATTATTATTATTATTATTATTATTATTATTATTATTATTATTATTATTATTATTATTATTATTATTATTATTATTATTATTATTATTATTATTATTATTATTATTATTATTATTATTATTATTATTATTATTATTATTATTATTATTATTATTATTATTATTATTATTATTATTATTATTATTATTATTATTATTATTATTATTATTATTATTATTATTATTATTATTATTATTATTATTATTATTATTATTATTATTATTATTATTATTATTATTATTATTATTATTATTATTATTATTATTATTATTATTATTATTATTATTATTATTATTATTATTATTATTATTATTATTATTATTATTATTATTATTATTATTATTATTATTATTATTATTATTATTATTATTATTATTATTATTATTATTATTATTATTATTATTATTATTATTATTATTATTATTATTATTATTATTATTATTATTATTATTATTATTATTATTATTATTATTATTATTATTATTATTATTATTATTATTATTATTATTATTATTATTATTATTATTATTATTATTATTATTATTATTATTATTATTATTATTATTATTATTATTATTATTATTATTATTATTATTATTATTATTATTATTATTATTATTATTATTATTATTATTATTATTATTATTATTATTATTATTATTATTATTATTATTATTATTATTATTATTATTATTATTATTATTATTATTATTATTATTATTATTATTATTATTATTATTATTATTATTATTATTATTATTATTATTATTATTATTATTATTATTATTATTATTATTATTATTATTATTATTATTATTATTATTATTATTATTATTATTATTATTATTATTATTATTATTATTATTATTATTATTATTATTATTATTATTATTATTATTATTATTATTATTATTATTATTATTATTATTATTATTATTATTATTATTATTATTATTATTATTATTATTATTATTATTATTATTATTATTATTATTATTATTATTATTATTATTATTAATCATAGCCATATACATTGACCTAACGGAAAACAAGCCGGACTGAGTAAGATTCCACCGGAATCTGTCACCCCTCTCATTCAACTGTATGTGGCTAATCCTATGCACTAAATCATGCCATGAGTGCAAAGGCGGACCAACTAATGATCGTCGGAAGGACAGATTAAGAGGAATCCTAGAAAAAACCATGGCTACTGTATCATGTTTTTCCTTGCAATATGATATACGGATGGATATTGTTGTCTTAAGGTGAAATTACCCAACCATTTATCCTCGAACGTACTAAAATTAGTAAAGGTTTGTTTCACTTTCATTAAATCTGACCAGAAGTGAGAATCATCTGGTTTCCTATCTACCTGAGTAATAGTTTGATTACGTAGATATTTATTTCGTAACGGTTGCTGCCAAATCCCATCCTCATTGATAAGTTTAAATAACCATTTACTCAACAGACACTGGTTATGAACTTCTAAATTTTTAATCCCTAGCCCTCCTACTTCCTTGGGCTGACATAGAATGGGTCATCTAACTAGTCTATACTTCCTCTTATGTTCATCCGATTGCCACAAAAATCTCGATCTATAATAATCCAATCTTTACATAACCCCTTTTGGAACTTCGAAAAAAGAGAGCATGAAAACTGCTAGACTGGAGAGGACAGAGTTAATCAGAACTAGCCTCCCACCTACAGACATATGCTTTTCTTTCCAACTACTCAACTTCTTTTCAAACATTTGTTCTATCCATTCCAGTCTGAGTTGCTAAGCTTTCTGTAGTGCATCAGAATGCAAGGTACCGAAATGGATAAGCCCCCGAATGACATCCAAATAATTCAGCATATTGTTGTTCACAATCTCTGGCCCAACCAAAACAAAATAATTCATTTTTATGAAAAAATTATTTTAAGACCAGACAACTGCTCAAAGGCACATAACAGAAGCTTCATATTTGCAGCCTTCGTCAGATCATGATCCATGAACAAGATTGTATCGTCCGCATATTGTAAAATAGAGAGCCCTCCATCTACTAAATGTGGCACGACCCCCACTACCTGACCAGCCTCCTTTGCTCTGTTTATGATAATGGCTAGCATACAACAACAATGTTAAAGAGGAGTGGTGATAGAGGATCACCCTGTCGAATCCCTTTCCAAGTCTGAAAGTTTTGTCCAACTTGATCATTTATCTTGATTCCAACATGGCCCCTCTGAGTAAAAGCCTCAACCCATTGACACCATTTTTGTGAAAAGCCTTTCATCCTCAGAGTTTGCTGCACAAACGGCCACCTCACTTCATCGTACGTTTTCTCAAAGTCGATCTTAAAAATTACTCCATCCTGATCCTTTCTATGGAGCTCATGGATCTTTTCGTGTAACACTACGACCTCTTCCATAATGTTCCTTCCAGGCAAGAAGGCTGTCTGAGTTGGACTAATGACCTTCTGAGCCATTTGCGTAATTCTGATTGTGACCTTTGCAAATAGACAAGAAACAAAATGGAAAAAATCTTCACTTCGAAACTGCTAACTATCCATACACAAAGTCTCAAATACAAAGATTTCAGCAATCTTCAAAAATAAATGAAAATTTTGTCACCTTGCCATGAGAAAGAAACTTGCAATAAGTTACGTGGAAAAGATACAATCATAACGTTATCCTAAAGCATACACGGCTCTTGGAGGACAAATCAGAAATATTGAAATCAGTAAGATAAAAAGACATCATCAGCCAAGGCACTAACTAGCTAGCTAGGTGGCCATTGAACTATATAATGCCTCCAACTATATAATGTGTTTATGCTCTAGGGGTCCAAAATGAGTCAAGGCTAAATATGAACTAATTCTCTATAAAGATGGAGACGGTGCGGTTGGAACCATTTTCCTGTACATTCAGATAACCCAGTGATCTGTGTAGTGATGCTGTTGTCATTGATCTCCTGATGCCCGGATGCCTCCAAAGGCAATGCTTGTTTCCTTTTCAACCATTTTTAGAAATGCTACCATCCGGTCAAATCTTCATCACCAAATTAAGGGACCATCATGGAATCATCATGTGTCACTGTCACGTGATCCTCCATCTGTCATGAATCATAAGAGATGAATGATCAGTAGCATAGAGATCTTTTAAGTAGAACAGGGCTGCAGATAAATCAAAGAACATGGTCAGAATTGCGACACATGCATACACGACAGCAAGCACACAACATTGAAAATAGTTGCGCAATCTGGATGCAAACTTGGGCTCACATTCAGAATCCTTCTTTTTTTTTTTTTGCAAAAGGCTCACATTCGGAATCATGCCAATTGACTGAGAAGCATTGTCGTTGGGCGCAGGAAGGACAGCACAAGCTGGCATTGAAATTTCAGAAGAGTGCTGAGCTAGTTCGTCAGGTATGACCATCTTGGTTTGGTTTTGAGCTAGTTTTTCAGAGGAGTGTTAAGCTAGTTTTGCCTAAAGCTCGTCATCTTGGTCATGTTTTCGTACACTTTAGTTCTGTGGCGATGTACTGAAAGCTGCTAATACAAGAGGCCAGAAAAGATCCCCTATTTTGCTAAGCGAATTAGTGTATGTACTACATACACATCAGCAGCGCCGTGAGCAAACATTTTATTAACGGTGTTGTAAGAGTTAGTCGTTGTAACCGTTATTTCGTTGCCACCCTATTGGAGTGTCGTTGTATATCCAGTCTGGACTTTCTTCTTTATTAATATAATCGGCGGCTCTTCTATCCGGTTCGTTTCAAAAAAAGAGTTGTTTTATGGTGCACCATACTAGCCTTAAAAAGGACTAGTATGTAAAGATCGAAGGACTAATACGTAAAGATCGGACGGTCCAGATTAATTGTATACTACTGTAATATGTTTAGTAGTATAGGTAGTCTGAACTAAGTAGTATAGATAGTATAAGGGTACTATGGGAAAAAATGGTAGATTTGTAATTTTGACATATCTTTAAGTTTGGAATGGCAAATATGTAATTATGGCATATCTTTCATTTTTCATTTCATTGTTTCTGTCTCTCCTACTTTACTTTATTTTTATTTGTATCCTTTCATTTTATTTTAGTCACAGACGTTCGTCACTTTGTCTGTGTGGAATTTTTTTTATGTTACCATAATATCCCTGTTAATATCTAGTTTATACTACATACTAGCATGGCGTACCGTAAAAGAGCTCTTCAAAACACACATACACACACACCAGCAGCCTTTATCTGCAACCAAAAATCTGGAAAAAAAATCTAATCTAACTTTGGACTGCGTCTGATTGGAGCTGGCAATTGCTGTGTCTTGGAGAACGGGAAGTACTATGTAAACTGGTTAATTGAGGAAGTAGATGAATAAACCTCTGATGCTTTATCTATTCTCATTTTAGCTTCAGATACATATTTGCTCTGCTTCTCAGCATTGTTCTTCAAAACAGCTGTAGCCCGTCATCAGATGTGTAGAAAGCTATCACTGGGCTTGAAGAAAAGCTTATGCTTTCAGTGATTTCTTTTGATCATGAGGTGTGTTATGGTTCAATTCTCCATTTAAATCTGCAAAATGTTCCGGTTCTAGTTTCTAGAAAATCACTTTCTAAGGTAATTTCTAGCCTTAAGTTTCTCTGAATGGCCATGCATTGTTACCTGGAATTCCTAGTCAGTTAGTTCATTCCTTTTGTTTGTGTAGATTTCGTCAGATGCCATGACAGTAATCTGTGTTCGGTGAGCAGAAGGTCAAGCCTGTGGCAAGGACGAGACCCCGGATCGAATGTGGCGAAGCTAGCAGCAGTTGAGTCTCACCGAAGGGTTACTGATTGTTGGGTGATGAATTAGCTCTCTCTGTGTGATCTTTTCTGAAATTCACTAATGCAAGTTTGTGGAAAAATGCAATACTGATCCTTTGGATGTAGGAGATTAGGATGGTTTTTTTACACGCTTTAACCTGATTAACACCTTGCAAGAAAGTTCAGTTCCTTTGCTCCATTGTTTTAGTCATAGAGTAAAAATGTCGACGAACCATATTTTATAGCTGGTCTGAAATAGAGCTGTTGCAAGCTAGGAGGAAATCACAAATATTAGGAGAGAGGTGCAGATGTGCAGGCTGAAGGCTTTCTCCGGCCACGTGCGCACTCGGCTGCAGCTAGCTAGTCCAAGCTGCGGATCCATCCACCCGATCCATCAGAGCACCGTGTCAAAGCAGATATTGCAAATGGATCAGCCAAGGGTCGAGGGAGCGAGTCCGGTTCGCTCCATGGACCAAACATCCCCATCTTTAATTCTCCTATATAGTGGTTATGTTATTTTTCCTAGTACATGAGCATATTTTGGTTATTTTTTATTCTGTACAAGTTGAATATAGTTGATGTGTACAACTCTAGGTCCCAAAGAATGTGGATTGCTGTCCTGGAACCTGGATTACATGTTTATTTTGTACCTATGGCTGTCCCAAAGAATGTGGATTGTTGTCCTGGCACCTGGATTCATGTTCTTTTGTACCTTTTGCTCAAGTTATTTATGAATTTGTGTGAAGTTATTCAAGGTGTATTAAGAACTTTTGTTTTGGTTTTTGTATTAAAGATGGTGCCTTTTAGGCTACGCTACTACTAAAAGGACATGTAAATCAAGCACCTAACAAACAAGTTGTGAAAAATATTTTTTAAGACAAGCTCAATGAAAACTCATATTGTCAATCCAAATAGTTTTTCACACAGTTCATAAAAGGCCCTTTGTTCAGTGAGCCAACTATTCCAAATAACAAAGTTTAGTTTCATCCTCTTTATATATACGTATTCAAGTAAGATTGGTGTATTACTTTATACAGGCACTTGCTAATACTAGATATAATCACAGGCTCACAGCTTATACATTGATGAAAAATGGATTGACGATAGTGATAACATTTTGAATTATAGAGACATGGCAATACTCGCTTTTAGTTTAGCCCAAATTCTCACTGAATTAATGTTCAAACAGCTGCCACTATCTCCATACTTGATCTTGATCTGTTTGAACTATTGTGCCTGTAAACACAAACGACTTAGACACTTTGCACAGGTGGAAGCATATGGAACACATCATGACGTACCGCTTGGAGAAAAATATGTTGCAGAAGGGAAGCATACCTTAGCACACATGGAAGCATACTTAGTACACATAGAACAACAAAAAAGCATAACTTATTACAGTGCACTGATTTCCATTGGTGAGTTCGATCACTGAATCTCCTAATCAAGTTACTCTTCTGTGACATCTTGAACAGCACTGAACGGATCATTCTCTTCCAGTGACTTCAACAGGCGCTCATTCAATTCGGTAAGACATGGGTCTCCCCCATCGGCGAATGGACCTAATTCCATTGGCAGATACCACTCCTCGAAGCTTGAGACGTCTTCTCCTTTTGAAAGAAGTAATTTTGCCTCTCTTCTTTTCTGAACGTAAATGGCTGCTTCCTCTGGCTTTGGAGGTAGATAAGTGTTCCAGTGGTGCACATCCTGTGCAAGATATCTGAATAGTTTGAACCGGCGAGACATCTCGACATGGTCACGTTCCTTGTTGAAAGCCTTGCACCAACGCTCATATAAGGCCCATACGGCTTCATCCGACTCAAGGTCTTTGTCCGTTGGGGTCTTCGCATCATCTATGACAGTTTTGCAGGCACAGCGAATCACGGGCAATTTGGTTTGTCACCACTCACCAGCAAAAAAAAAATCTATGAAAGATGGGATACCCTCTGCACCAAGGATAGGATGGGATTGGTTACCTGGCAAGTGCGCGTAATCGGCGCTGCAAAAGTACTTAAAGGGGCGGCGGGGAGCGTCGTCAGGGGAGCGGGCAGAGCGGACGGCGGCTGCGGCTGCACGCGCTGAGCGGGATGCCATCGCAGCGGCGCGAGATGCGGCTGCCGCGGCGGTGCGAGATGCGAGGGATGCGTTGCGGGCGGCGCGCAGGAGCCTCGATGCCATTGTTGACATGGCGAGAGATGATCGAGGCGGCGTGTATCTCCTCGAGTTCTTCCCTTCGATGTTGCTGATCAGTAGTAAACCCTAGCCCCTATATATCCGCACGGCCGAGTGCTACTGCTTTGTAATTGTAACTAGCGTGCTAATGGGCTGTGTTAGAATTAGACCTCAGCATATCTCGGGCCAGGCCAGGCCGATAAAAGTCTGTTCATTTTTTGGAATGAAAACTAAAACGACAATTCTTGATTATCGGGTATCGTTTCGAGATTATATCAGTTCGTGAGCGCAGTGTCGCTCATGCTATCCTCTGTTCCGATGCCCGCAAAGGTAATTTCCTCACCTTCTAATACATGATAGATTGATAGGTCCAACAACGATCATTATCGCCATGGCCAGTGGTCAGCTAGCTTCTTATTAGCTCTTGTAGGCGCCGGCGAGGTAGGCGAGGCAGCCGACGAGGGGCGCATTGGTGTAGGTGGTCGGCTCGGACCGCGCGAAGTCGCCGCGGTCGTCCGGGAACGCGTCGTTCTCGTCCGGCCCGCCGACGACGGCGCCGGTGTGCACGTTGGGGTTGGCGGCGCCGGAGTAGTAGTAGCTCTGGAACCCCTCCTGGCACCCGATGTGCGCCGGGTGGCTCGCCACCGACGGCAGCGACGACGCCCGGTGGTGGATCCTCTGCGGCCACCGCGCGCCGAAGCCCACCATGTACGACATGCCCTGGGGGTTGGCACCCAGGATGTAGTCCACCTGTACGTAGGCCATGCAAATGCAATGCAATGCTGATTGCTAAGGAATACAATCTCAGGAGTTGGAGATCGATGGCCGTGACCGTGAGGGATGATGACATGGATCTGTACGTACCTGTTTCTTGGCGAGAGCCCTGAGGGACTTGTGGGTGACGGCGAGGCCCTGGCAGGAGAAGGTGTGCTTGGCAACGGCCATGTACTTGGCGTAGGTGGCGAGCAGGAAGCTGGCCGAGGTGACGTACTGCAGGTTGGCGTAGCCGGACTTGTGCATCAGGCCGCCGGGGGTGTAGGACGTCGTGGAGGACGGCGACCCGGGCAGGATCCGGCAGAAGAAGTCCTCGGCCTGCTGCCTGAACGGCTCGACCCGCTTGTCCCCGCTCACCAGAGCTCTCTGCGTATTCGTGAAATCATCCGTAATCACTGAGCACATGAACATGACGCAGCTTACGTGTTTGACGACACTTTGCCGGTGCTCAAGAACAACATTTTGTGCTTCGTGAACTCAGACACGGTTAGCCTGTAGCCAGCTAGTGTGGCGGATTGCTCGTGCTACGTACGTACCCGTGACAGGAGCACGCGCGCTCCGGCGAGCTTGTTGTCCCAGCTGAACATGTCGACGCCGTCGTTGGCGCCCAGGGAGTAGATGTAGCCGAGGTACGACGAGTTCTTGGTCGCCCACAGCAGCCACGCCGACCCCCACAAGAGCTCATCCTTGTAGCCGGAGTAGGACTGGTAGTATGCGCCGATGTCGCCGCCGACGACGTCGCTGTACTTGCCCTGGTGGCCCACGGCGAGCTCCATGACGCCCCGCGCCGCGGCGAGGAGCCTCCGGGAGTACCCGGGGTCGGCGGCCCTGAACACCATGCTCGCCGCGGCGAGCGCGGCCGCGGTCTCGCCGGCGACGTCGGACCCGGGCGCCGCCGCGGACACCGCGTAGACGCTCCTCGGCGTGTCCATGTCCTCGGGCCGCTCCCAGCACCGGTGGTCCGCGTCGGGGTCGCCCACGCCGACGTAGAGCGTCCCCGGGGTCTGCGCCGCCGCCCGGAGGAGGTAGTCGGCGCCCCACCGCACGGCGGCGCGCGCCTCGCCCACGCGCGGCGCCCCCATCTTCCCGCCGTGCTCCAGCACGCCCCACGACAGCATCGTCGTCGTGAAGGCCATCGGGAAGCCGAACTTGACGTTGTCGCCGCCGTCGTAGTACCCGCCGGTGAGGTCGACCTGCCAGCAGCAGCGACAAGCCACGCACGCACGTTTCAGCGCCCGGGTCAACTAGAGTCAAAGCCATTGGGTCAACGCGCTGACCACGATTCAAACAAACACGTCGTCGTCTTCTACTACAACAAGAAGTATCAGGGATTATACGTTTGCGGCGGAGCCGTCGGAGAGGCCGGAGTCGGACCTCCACGTGACGGCCTGGTCTGGCGGGAGGCGGCCGGACCTCTGGCCCTGGAAGAAGAGTATCGCCTTCCCGAGCGCGTCGGCGTAATCGGGGTGCCCGCCGGCAGCGACGACATGGCCTGAGCCGGAAAGGAGGGAGACGACGAGGACGGCGGCGATAAGCACGAGGGCCCGCCATGATGGTGATGGCGATGAAAAGCACGATGCAGCTGGACCAGAGCTCATCGCCATCTTCTCCACCGCGACGCTTGCGAGTCCGGTGCACTGCGACGCGTGCCGATTTATACGGCTTGCTCGGCATGCTCGCTGCTCGCGGCGAGGTTTGTTTGGTTCAGGAAATCGCATGTGGACATGTGGTGGTTTTTTTTCTTTTTCTTGTGTTTATCTCGAGATCGAACTTGCTCCGAAACGCGCGCGAGTCAGAGCGGCCGATTGCTGGGATAACACGATCCAAGATTGGGTATAGTAATCCATGGAATGGGCTGTATTACAATTAGACCTCAGCATATATATCTCGGGCCAGGCCAGACCGATCGAAAAATGTCTGGTTCATTTTTAGGAACGAAAACGACAATTCTCAGATTTTCGGGAATCGTTCGAGATAATATCAGTTCAGCCTGAGCACGGTGTCGCTCATGCACGCTACGTGAAAACCTCAAATAGGTAACGCGAGATTAGTAACGGACACATAAAGCCTGTTACAAGATATATCATTAGTAACGGGCGTCAAACAACAACCGTTACCAATGAACATGGCAGGCCCAGGCCCGACCTCACCACCACAAAGCCCGTTACTAGTAATAAGACATCGGTAACGGGCATTAAAAGGCCCGTTACCAATGTCACCCTGGTAACGGGTATTAAAAGGCCCGTTACTTCTACTGCAGTGCTAATTTTAACTCGTAACGTACTTTGCCCGTTACCTTTGACCTAGTACTAGTAACCCAAAAAGGGTAACGGGTGCTATGCCCGTTACCAATGCTGTTCTATGCCCGTTACCAGGTCTTTCACGTAGTGGCATGCTATCCTCTGTTACGAACTTACGATGCCCGCAAATGTAATTTCCTCCTAATACATATGATAGATTGATAGGTCCAACGATCAGCGCCATGGTCAGTGGTCATCTAGCTTTTTATTAGCTCTTGTAGGCGCCGGCGAGGTAGGCGAGGCAGCCGACGAGGGGCGCGTTGGTGTAGGTGGTCGGCTCGGACCGCGCGTAGTCGCCGCGGTCGTCCGGGAACGCGTCGTTCTCGTCCGGCCCGCCGACGACGGCGCCGGTGTGCACGTTGGGGTTGGCGGCGCCGGAGTAGTAGTAGCTCTGGAACCCCTCCTGGCACCCGATGTGCGCCGGGTGGCTCGCCACCGACGGCAGCGACGACGCCCGGTGGTGGATCCTCTGCGGCCACCGCGCGCCGAAGCCCACCATGTACGACATGCCCTGGGGGTTGGCACCCAGGATGTAGTCCACCTGTACGTAGGCCATGCAAATGCAATGCAATGCTGATTGCTAAGGAATACAATCTCAGGAGTTGGAGATCGATGGCCGTGACCGTGAGGGATGATGACATGGATCTGTACGTACCTGTTTCTTGGCGAGAGCCCTGAGGGACTTGTGGGTGACGGCGAGGCCCTGGCAGGAGAAGGTGTGCTTGGCGACGGCCATGTACTTGGCGTAGGTGGCGAGCAGGAAGCTGGCCGAGGTGACGTACTGCAGGTTGGCGTAGCCGGACTTGTGCATCAGGCCGCCGGGGGTGTACGACGTCGTGGAGGACGGCGAGCCGGGCAGGATCCGGCAGAAGAAGTCCTCGGCCTGCTGCCTGAACGGCTCGACCCGCTTGTCCCCGCTCACCAGAGCTCTCTGCGTGTTCGTGAAATGCGTAATCACTGAGCACATGAACATGACGCAGCTTATGTGTTCGACGACACTTGCCGGTGCTCAAGAACAACATTTTGTGCTTCGTGAACTCAGACACGGTTAGCCTGTAGCCAGCTAGTGTGGCGGATTGCTCGTGCTACGTACGTACCCGTGACAGGAGCACGCGCGCTCCGGCGAGCTTGTTGTCCCAGCTGAACATGTCGACGCCGTCGTTGGCGCCCAGGGAGTAGATGTAGCCGAGGTACGACGAGTTCTTGGTCGCCCACAGCAGCCACGCCGACCCCCACAAGAGCTCATCCTTGTAGCCGGAGTAGGACTGGTAGTATGCGCCGATGTCGCCGCCGACGACGTCGCTGTACTTCCCCTGGTGGCCCACGGCGAGCTCCATGACGCCCCGCGCCGCGGCCAGGAGCCTCCGGGAGTACCCGGGGTCGGCGGCCCTGAACACCATGCTCGCCGCGGCGAGCGCGGCCGCGGTCTCGCCGGCGACGTCGGACCCGGGCGCCGCCGCGGACACCGCGTAGACGCTCCTCGGCGTGTCCATGTCCTCGGGCCGCTCCCAGCACCGGTGGTCCGCGTCGGGGTCGCCCACGCCGACGTAGAGCGTCCCCGGGGTCTGCGCCGCCGCCCGGAGGAGGTAGTCGGCGCCCCACCGCACGGCGGCGCGCGCCTCGCCCACGCGCGGCGCCCCCATCTTCCCGCCGTGCTCCAGCACGCCCCACGACAGCATCGTCGTCGTGAAGGCCATCGGGAAGCCGAACTTGACGTTGTCGCCGCCGTCGTAGTACCCGCCGGTGAGGTCGACCTGCCAGCAGCAGCGACAAGCCACGCACGCACGTTTCAGCGCCCGGGTCAACTAGAGTCAAAGCCATTGGGTCAACGCGCTGACCACGATTCAAACAAACACGTCGTCGTCTTCTACTACAACAAGAAGTATCAGGGATTATACGTTTGCGGCGGAGCCGTCGGAGAGGCCGGAGTCGGACCTCCACGTGACGGCCTGGTCTGGCGGGAGGCGGCCGGACCTCTGGCCCTGGAAGAAGAGTATCGCCTTCCCGAGCGCGTCGGCGTAATCGGGGTGCCCGCCGGCAGCGACGACATGGCCTGAGCCGGAAAGGAGGGAGACGACGAGGACGGCGGCGATAAGCACGAGGGCCCGCCATGATGGTGATGGCGATGAAAAGCACGATGCAGCTGGACCAGAGCTCATCGCCATCTTCTCCACCGCGACGCTTGCGAGTCCGGTGCACTGCGACGCGTGCCGATTTATACGGCTTGCTCGGCATGCTCGCTGCTCGCGGCGAGGTTTGTTTGGTTCAGGAAATCGCATGTGGACATGTGGTGGTTTTTTTTCTTTTTCTTGTGTTTATCTCGAGATCGAACTTGCTCCGAAACGCGCGCGAGTCAGAGCGGCCGATTGCTGGGATAACACGATCCAAGATTGGGTATAGTAATCCATATAATGGGCTGTATTACAATTAGACCTCAGCATATATATCTCGGGCCAGGCCAGACCGATCGAAAAATGTCTGGTTCATTTTTAGGAACGAAAACGACAATTCTCAGATTTTCGGGAATCGTTCGAGATAATATCAGTTCAGCCTGAGCACGGTGTCGCTCATGCACGCTACGTGAAAACCTCAAATAGGTAACGCGAGATTAGTAACGGACACATAAAGCCTGTTACAAGATATATCATTAGTAACGGGCGTCAAACAACAACCGTTACCAATGAACATGGCAGGCCCAGGCCCGACCTCACCACCACAAAGCCCGTTACTAGTAATAAGACATCGGTAACGGGCATTAAAAGGCCCGTTACCAATGTCACCCTGGTAACGGGTATTAAAAGGCCCGTTACTTCTACTGCAGTGCTAATTTTAACTCGTAACGTACTTTGCCCGTTACCTTTGACCTAGTACTAGTAACCCAAAAAGGGTAACGGGTGCTATGCCCGTTACCAATGCTGTTCTATGCCCGTTACCAGGTCTTTCACGTAGTGGCATGCTATCCTCTGTTACGAACTTACGATGCCCGCAAATGTAATTTCCTCCTAATACATATGATAGATTGATAGGTCCAACGATCAGCGCCATGGTCAGTGGTCATCTAGCTTTTTATTAGCTCTTGTAGGCGCCGGCGAGGTAGGCGAGGCAGCCGACGAGGGGCGCGTTGGTGTAGGTGGTCGGCTCGGACCGCGCGTAGTCGCCGCGGTCGTCCGGGAACGCGTCGTTCTCGTCCGGCCCGCCGACGACGGCGCCGGTGTGCACGTTGGGGTTGGCGGCGCCGGAGTAGTAGTAGCTCTGGAACCCCTCCTGGCACCCGATGTGCGCCGGGTGGCTCGCCACCGACGGCAGCGACGACGCCCGGTGGTGGATCCTCTGCGGCCACCGCGCGCCGAAGCCCACCATGTACGACATGCCCTGGGGGTTGGCACCCAGGATGTAGTCCACCTGTACGTAGGCCATGCAAATGCAATGCAATGCTGATTGCTAAGGAATACAATCTCAGGAGTTGGAGATCGATGGCCGTGACCGTGAGGGATGATGACATGGATCTGTACGTACCTGTTTCTTGGCGAGAGCCCTGAGGGACTTGTGGGTGACGGCGAGGCCCTGGCAGGAGAAGGTGTGCTTGGCGACGGCCATGTACTTGGCGTAGGTGGCGAGCAGGAAGCTGGCCGAGGTGACGTACTGCAGGTTGGCGTAGCCGGACTTGTGCATCAGGCCGCCGGGGGTGTACGACGTCGTGGAGGACGGCGAGCCGGGCAGGATCCGGCAGAAGAAGTCCTCGGCCTGCTGCCTGAACGGCTCGACCCGCTTGTCCCCGCTCACCAGAGCTCTCTGCGTGTTCGTGAAATGCGTAATCACTGAGCACATGAACATGACGCAGCTTATGTGTTCGACGACACTTGCCGGTGCTCAAGAACAACATTTTGTGCTTCGTGAACTCAGACACGGTTAGCCTGTAGCCAGCTAGTGTGGCGGATTGCTCGTGCTACGTACGTACCCGTGACAGGAGCACGCGCGCTCCGGCGAGCTTGTTGTCCCAGCTGAACATGTCGACGCCGTCGTTGGCGCCCAGGGAGTAGATGTAGCCGAGGTACGACGAGTTCTTGGTCGCCCACAGCAGCCACGCCGACCCCCACAAGAGCTCATCCTTGTAGCCGGAGTAGGACTGGTAGTATGCGCCGATGTCGCCGCCGACGACGTCGCTGTACTTCCCCTGGTGGCCCACGGCGAGCTCCATGACGCCCCGCGCCGCGGCCAGGAGCCTCCGGGAGTACCCGGGGTCGGCGGCCCTGAACACCATGCTCGCCGCGGCGAGCGCGGCCGCGGTCTCGCCGGCGACGTCGGACCCGGGCGCCGCCGCGGACACCGCGTAGACGCTCCTCGGCGTGTCCATGTCCTCGGGCCGCTCCCAGCACCGGTGGTCCGCGTCGGGGTCGCCCACGCCGACGTAGAGCGTCCCCGGGGTCTGCGCCGCCGCCCGGAGGAGGTAGTCGGCGCCCCACCGCACGGCGGCGCGCGCCTCGCCCACGCGCGGCGCCCCCATCTTCCCGCCGTGCTCCAGCACGCCCCACGACAGCATCGTCGTCGTGAAGGCCATCGGGAAGCCGAACTTGACGTTGTCGCCGCCGTCGTAGTACCCGCCGGTGAGGTCGACCTGCCAGCAGCAGCGACAAGCCACGCACGCACGTTTCAGCGCCCGGGTCAACTAGAGTCAAAGCCATTGGGTCAACGCGCTGACCACGATTCAAACAAACACGTCGTCGTCTTCTACTACAACAAGAAGTATCAGGGATTATACGTTTGCGGCGGAGCCGTCGGAGAGGCCGGAGTCGGACCTCCACGTGACGGCCTGGTCCGGCGGGAGGCGGCCGGACCTCTGGCCCTGGAAGAAGAGTATCGCCTTCCCTAGCGCGTCGGCGTAATCGGGGTGCCCGCCGGCAGCGACGACGACATGGCCGGAGCCGGAAAGGAGGGAGACGACGAGGACTGCGGCGACAAGCACGAGTGACCTCGATGATGATGGCGATGTTAAGCACGATGCAGCTGGACTAGAGCTCATCGCCATCGTCTTCTCCACCGCGATCCTTGCGAGTGCGGTGCACTGCGACGCCTGCCGATTTATACGGCGAGCTCGCTGCACGCGGCGAGGTTTGTTTGGTTCAGGAAATCGCATGTGGACATGTGGTGGATTTTCTTTCTTTTTCTTGTGTTTATCTCGAGATCGAACTTGCTCCGAAACGCGCGCGGGTCAGAGCGGCCGATTGCTGGGATAACACGATCCAAGATTGGGTATAGTAATCCATGGCTGGTCATGGTGGCGCCTGGATAACCCCATTATTAGTGTTTGGAGTATTGTTCTGAAGCTAATCATATTGCAAGCGAGCCCTGCTGGTATAAACTGATGCTGCTGCTGCGATCGGTGTATCCGGCGGAGTTTTTCTTTTTGGAAGAACGATACCGCGCGAGAGTAGTAGTAGCATTTAAACGGATGATCTCTTTCGGCTAGATCTATCGGATCGGGATGGCGCCTCGGAGTTTGTGGTCTCCGCAGGCTCTCCGGTGATGGTTGATTGAGTGGCACTTAAAGGTGCAGGGCAATAGCGGAATCTGGCCAACGTTGTTGTTACAGTTATACTGATGATCGGGTGGAGGAATGGAGGATGGAAGTGTCTGTACGTCGTTCTGTCAGTGAATTGGAAAATGTATTTGCCAAGCAAATATGGGAACGTCGAAAATGATAGGCAGGGGACGCTATAGCTGCATGGCCCTGTTTAGTTCCAAAAAAGTGAAAATGAAGTTTGGTGAAAATGTCACATCAAACATTGTAGCATTTTTCGTTTGTTTGTGGTAATTATTGTCCTACCATGACTTAACTAGGCTCAAAAGATTCGTCTCGTCGTGTACATCCTATGTATTTAGTTTTTTTATTTACACATGTTTAGTGTTTCATATATGAGAAGAGAGATTTGATGTGATAGGTGAATAGTGAAGCTTGGAGAGAGAATTTTTAGTTTTTGAAGGGAACTAAACAGAGCCCATATATCAATGCAAGGTCAGCAGAACAGAAAACAGGACAGCATGAAGAAAGTTACTTACCTGCCGAGGAACAGAATTGAACTGATAATATTCTGGATCACAAATTTCTGCTGTCTGACGCCGCAGCTATCTCCATGGGAGGGAAAAAAGAGAATGTGGAAAACAAAACAAGAAATAAAAAGTCACAAATTTCTGCTGCCTCACTCCGCAGCTCTCTCCATGGGAGGGAAAGGGAAAAAAGAAGATGTGGAAAATAAAACAAGAAATTAAAAAAGGCGTGGACGGTAGGATTCGAACCTACGCGGGCGAAACCCACATGATTTCTAGTCATGCCCAATAACCACTCTGGCACGTCCACGAATTTGATTTTGGTGCCAATCGTACCGTATTTATTTTGAAGTTTCCATAATCCTCTGTATGACTTATGAGCTCATGGCAGAAAGAGCCTCACAGTTCGGAACTTCGGATTCGGTTCATTCCGTGCGTCTCCCCTGGCGAATCGTTTGGGTAGGCCCTTTCTAAACTGGAAAATAGGATTGTTTTTTGAATTTCATCCCTTTCAAAAATGAAATTTTAATAATAACACTTTTGGTCACGCTAAGCTGCGTTGATATGGTCAAAATCAACATGCGGAGCTAGTCTCGACACGCTTGTGCTTAGTCTTGACGAGCCCATGCTTGCCAGCGCGAATAGCTCGCGACCATGTTAGCGCTACGTAAAAATCGATTTTGAACCATACTAACGTGACATTTTGTCCACGTCATTACACACGCCAAACAACTTGGCTTGATCAAAATGGCTAATTTAGAAATTTAGTTTGAGTGGTTATTATTTAAATTTTAGTCTAAATAAGAAGCAAAAATTTTGAAAATAAAATCGAAAAATAGGATCTCAGAAGAAGCGGATGGTACGGGCCGGGCCGGTGCCAGTGAGTGGATGACGTCCGAGGCTCCAATCCGTCCAAGCCCCAAGAGTCCAACTCCAACCCAACCCCGTCGTACGTGCACGGTGCACGGTTATTCACCAGAGCACCCGGGCGCATCATCAAATGACACGCGCGCCGCCTACTGGACTACTGCTGGAGTGCTGGTAGGAAGTAGCCGCACCCGCACGGCTCCACGGCGCCGCGTCCGGCACCCCTGCGGCGGAACTGCGGTGCCGGTGTGGGCGTGTGGCCGCTGGCCGGCCAGCGATGTGAGCGGGTGGAGGTGGAGCCGTACTTCCGTGCCATCTACTGACTACTGCAACCGGCAACCGTCACCTGTTTTCCCCCGGTCAGACTCCGGCGCAGCGCCGCCGGTCTGACATCTCACATCTGTCACGCGCGCGGCACTTGCCTACGGATCTAGCTCACCCAACAAGCGAAGAAAGCGTGGCCGCGCAGAAGCCGCCTCCCTGCGGAGAAAGCGTACTCCGCTTGGGAATCGCCCGTCCCCGTCTTCTCTTCCCTCGCCTTCAGCTCCTCCTCCGTTTCCCTTCGTCAGTCGCCCGTCCGTCACCCTCCCCTCGCCGTCGTGTTCCCCCTCTCGTCGCGGCTGCTTCTCGCGAACGCCACCGACATCTTCCTTCGCCAGCGCGACAGCCGCAGGCACGTCCATGGAGCCGGCGCCGCTCTCGTCACTGCAGGAGGAGGGGGAGGGGGAGCCCGCCGGGGAGGACTCGTCCGCCTTCTCCGCCGCCGCCGCCGCCCCGCCCCGCCCGGCCACGCAGTAAGCCACCCTTCGCCCGCGCCTCCCCGAATCTCCTTCCCTTCACCCCCGGTGGGTGCGCTGACTCGGTGCCTCCGCACTCCGCAGCAGCCACTCGCTTCACAAGTACGCGCCGCTGGACTGGTCCGCCTACTTCGACGAGGAGCGCCGCGTCGCCATCCCGGGCACCGACGACGTGCGTGCGCTTCACAGCAAATTGTTTCAGGGTGGCTTCTGTTCTGCACTCCCGCGTTGATTGCGATCTAAATGCTGGATCGTTTTTTTGTTTCCCCCTTTTGGGTTTTCCTACAGGTCTTCAACGTCTACACAGCCGGATCGGATGGGCCCGTGGTGTTCTGCCTGCACGGAGGCGGCTACTCGGGGTAAGCCCGCGCCACGGTTTATTATTTGTGAACTCTGTACATGTTTTGCGGGTGGATTGTGTTATCATTCATGCCTTGGATGCTTAGCACTGAGGTTGATTGGATTGTGTGTAGCCTAAGCAGTACTCCGTACTATTTAGTTTTACACTTGTAAAGACACTGGTGAGGATACATCATAAACGGATGTTTAAACAGCAGCTGCTGTGTAATGTTTCAAATTTGTCGGAGTGAAGAACTAGCCCTTGAGGGCTGCGCTTGAATTAGCCCTTTGTCTAATGTAGAGTCGCACATGCACCTTGCTGAATTTCCGGAGCACGCCTTCTGGAGCCTTCTTTTCTTGGGTATTATTGAAAATGTAACAATCCCATCATTTGATGCAGTTGATGAACGTTCTGCCAAATTTCATTTTTGGTTAATGATTGATAGTACACATGTTGTTTTTGTTCCCGAAAACTTTTGCAATTTGTTACTGGAAAGAGATTCTAGATAGCTTCGTTCACCATGTGACACATGCCATTATAGGTGCTTTTGTGTATTTTGGCGCCTTGCCACTATAAAAACTGTTTAAAACCTTGCTTGGTAGGAAGCATGTGAATTGTATTCACGTTACTGATAATCTTGTAACGCCTGCATTAAATGACTTGACCTTTATATGCAATGTTGCCATAGCAAAATTGCTTATTAAACAAAGATTTGCTTACATTACTGTGATTATTTTTTTGATCTCTTAGGCTTTCATTTGCTCTAGCAGCAAGTCGAATGAAGGACAAGGCCCGTGTTGTTGCTGTGGATCTGCGGGGACATGGGAAATCAACAACTAGCAATGATTTGGATTTGTCCATCGAAGTATGCAGACTTGTTTGTTATAATTAATGGTTACCTCTCATGCTTATGAGTTGATTGATGGTTACACTTTCATCGCCAAAGCTGTTTCACAACTCGTTGCCCACTGCTAGACACATGTCAGACTTTAAAAAGTGTTTTTGTTCTCCATTGCAGACTCTTACCAATGATGTCATAGCCGTTATAGGTACCATGTATGGAGATTCATCACCAGCAATTATACTCGTTGGACATAGGTGAGTCCGCACCGCACCATACATTGTCCTCGCTTCATTTTCTTCTGTGTGTGCATCCCTTATCTGAACCAGTCTACAAAGTTTAACTAAAAGTCCTAGTTTGATATAGCTGATGTTTTTGAAGCTTTCCAAAATATTATATCAGCAGAGGACGGGCATTGCCCAAATAGAGCGTGAGAAGTTACATTTTCTTCATTTTGAAATTATCATTGAAACATCATGTTCTTAATCACTTCCAGCTTTATATACATTACCAATTTACCTTTTTATAGAATGCCTCTTTTCTCTTTTTAGCTGTTTCTTTAGAATATTTCTATTGATATCCTTAAGCATTCATCAAATACCTTTTAACTGCGGAATGCTCGAACTTCCTTTTTTAGCATGGGTGGTTCAGTGGCTGTACATGTGGCTGCAAGAAAAGAAATTCGAAATCTTCATGGGCTTGTCGTCGTTGATGTTGTCGAGGTTAGGAAGAGTTTTTCCTTACGTAGCTACTTATGTTTCTGTATAACAATCTTAATTATTGCTGATTTTCGGTACATTTCTTCTTTAAACAGGGAACAGCAATGGCTTCACTGGTTCATATGCAGAAGATCTTAGCAAATCGGGCACAGCATTTCCCTAGCATTGAAAAAGCAGTATGTTGACCTTTGGCTACATTGTTTCTGATAGGCCTTTCTTATAAGACCAAATCAGCTTCAAATGTGTAATCGCCTATTGCCCTCAGCATCAGAAAAGAAATCTTATTCATTTCCTTAAACTGAAATGAGTTACTAACATATGTATCTGAGTTGTTTGTGAAATGGCCACAAATATGCAAATGATGAAATGAAAATGAAGAGCAAATATTGAATGGAACTAAATTAAATTTTGAAACGGTGTCATGCTTATTATTTGATCATAGATGTACTAAGGAAGCAGTAGATATTAAGCCATGTGGTTATAGTTGTTCTTACTAAGGCAGCAGTAGTATATTGTTAAATTATCTCCCTACCTTATTTCTTGTTTCGTTTCAAAATTATGCAGATTGAATGGAATGTCAAAGGTGGGCCACTGAGAAATATTGACTCTGCCCGTGTGTCCATTCCGTCTACCTTGAAATATGATGAATCACGGGAATGGTGAGCACTACCTTGCGTGGTGTATCTTTGTAGGATTATATCTCTCAGGCCTGTGCATGCAAATGTAGTATTGGTTATCTAAGTATACCGTTGTACTTGTTTCAGTTATACATATCGCACTCCTCTGGAGCAAACAGAAAAGTACTGGAAAGGATGGTATGCTTTGAATCTAATAATTTCTTTTCAAATGTGTCTGACACTTTTTGTTAAATCATTTTAGTATTCTGATGTAATTTTTATTTACTAAATTCTCTAGCATTTCTTTGTTAGGTATGAAGGTCTTTCAGACAAGTTTTTATCTTGTCCAGTGCAAAAGATCCTATTATTAGCTGGCACTGACAGGCTGGACAGGTTTGTTATGCCTGAGTATGATAACTTTTCTATTTTCTAGTCCATGTCCATGACTTCTGCCCAGCGTTTAATATCATCACATTTTTCTAGCGACTTATTGTCGTCTATTTTTTGCTGCTTCTCAGTTGCAACAGAATGGTTTGCAAAGTGAGCTCATGGCTCATTTTTTGAATTATAGTTCATCAGATCTTTATTTAAAGAGTTTGCGTTAGCAATCAAGCTATTATTATTATGCCTGGCAAAATACAGAAATTTCTTGCCTGGCTTTGTTGCTAGAGCTTTTGAATGGCAAATCACATGGTGCTAATGCACGACCAAAATGCTGCTTTCATCAAAGCCAAACATGTTGTAAAATTGCTTGTCGTGTTTGAAATGCTGTTTTCATTCGGTCTGCAATCCGATGGCTGTCATAGTTAATGCTGTTCTGAAGGAACACCTCCTATAAGGCTATAACTCCATGGTCCATTATGTAGGACAAACTGTGTAATATATTGGTAAATACATTTTTGCAGAGCTTTAACAATTGGTCAGATGCAAGGAAAGTTTCAAATGGTGGTGGTTCGACATACTGGGCATGCCATACAGGTTAGCTCTTAATATGTTTGAATTAATTTATTTTAATATGAATCCCTCAGCATTGATTCTTTCAAGACCGGGAGCATTTGAGCCATTCCTCTAAATTCAGCAGTGGTTATTTCTAGAGCTTGTGGTCATCCTGTACTGCCTAGATGCTCTAGAGCTATTTTCAACATGCAGTGGGTAGCAGGAAATTAGCAACAAAAGGCCCATTTACCAAGTGCTGGTCGTTGTGTTCTGCTATAGTTGTGAACTTTTCTTTTGCAAGGATTGCTTTTAGCATTATAGTTTTGACTGAGTCACAAACCTTTACCAGTTTTGACACATTATCAAAATCATTATTTTCAGGAAGATGTACCTGAAGAATTTGCATCACACATACTGAATTTCATATCTCGCAACAAAATAGGGCCTAATGGAGTCGAGGTCAGTAATTAACCCTACAATAGTCTCTCACCCTCTATTTCATTTATGCACAATTTCTCATCCATTTTATTTCTTTACCCATGCCTTAACCTAATGTTTGGTACTTCACTTCTCTCAGATACCTGGTCTTATTAAAAAATGGGGGCACTAGACAAAATGCAGCATTGACAGTATTTAAGAAAATGATGAGTAGATCTGCCTAAGCTAGGTCTTTTGATATGGAAGAGAAGTTGAGGGAGAAAGGTTCGTGATGGCCATACATGCGTCATTAGGGATGCAAGTGGGTACCCAATGGGTTTTTTGGGTCAGCCAATCTAGTTCATTTCATCTTCTAAATTATTTACATGACATGCCACTCTAGTTCATTTCTAAGTTTTGGGTCGACCCAATGACCCAAAAATATATATACTTGCATCCCTAGGCGTCATCAATCAATCACTGGTTTCATCATTTGGTTGGTGACCCGCGTCGCCTGAATTGCTTTGTTTATGACATGTTCCGCGACCTGCGGGTGCCTTCTGTACAAGGTTTCTTGTATGTTTGTAAGTAAAGCTGAGTGCATTATGATGCTTTCAGTGAAGTTTCACTCCTATAAAACATGATAAGCTCGTTATGGCAAGGTCCTGTTTATTTGGGTTTCTGCTGGCTTATGCTTTGGCTTATAATGCAATGAGGCAATTGGAGAAGCACATATCAAAAGCCATGCCGACTGTCCACTGTCGCACTTGGAGCAGAGCCCAAACTAGGAAACATGTGCCTTTACACTTAACAGTAATAACTAGACGATTCTCCGCACGTTGCTGTGAGATTTAAAAAAAGTTTTCGATAAACAATGAATCATACTTGTATTTGTATTACAATGTCAACTAACTATGCAAGTGAGGTAAAAATCAATTCATGTTTGAGAATTCAAGATGATGTGCACATGAGGGAAACATCAATTAATATATCTTAGTGGGTTTTTAGTGCATCTTAGTGGGAGGTGATGACGTGGCTTCATGAGAGATGAGAGAAATCCTTAGTGGGGAGCCAAAACTAAGTTTTGTATGATCCGTCGATGGTAAAAAGAAAGGAATAATCTGTGCTACTAAGGTAAACCTAAATGAAAACATCGACGGCACAGTTAACAGCTGAACTTTGAGATAAAGCTCCAAAAGCAAACATGTCCGCTCCGTGAGACCATCGGTTTGTGATCGTAATACAGTGCACATAGCTGAACTAGTAATATGTTAACGAGAGTTATTATGGATGGGTAGATTTCAGCTGACGAAAACAATGCTAAATAATCGGTGTACCGAAGCATATTTAAGCTAGGAAATCATATGAATATTGTTAAACATTCTGGCAGAATACGCAGAAATTAAAAATTCTTAATGGCGAAAATGATGGACATCGCTCTAAAAGATTTAAGCCCAGTCAAGATGCTGACAGTACAAGCTTTACCTCAATGTACAAAGTAAACTTTCACTAAGGAACTATGTTACAGGAGTTATCATGCCACATGAGTGAAGATGAAGGGGGTGAAAAGAAAATACGAGAATGCTATCCCTACTTTAATCTATTCTATCTTCACAAAATTCCGGAGGTAAAGCCACATCTGCTGTTGAGCCAGGGGAATCAGCATGGGAATTCCCCTCAGTTAGTCCTTGAACAAAATGCTGAACATTGGTCAAAAGGCTATCATAGGATCATGGCATGATTTTCTTGCATCTCTATATGTTCCTGGTCCCCTATGGCAAAGGTATCAGCAACTGGAAAATACACCAGAATAACAATACCGACCATGGCAGCAAGCATCAGCACCAGGAAGGAGATAAACACAAGAGCCTCATGGACTTCACCAGGCCAAGGAAGAACCGATAACGCAAGAAGTGTTGCCCGGGGAAGTAATATTCCAGTGGCAAAAATCAGCATACATATCCTTCGTCGGAGTCCCTTGTTGATCACCAGAGACAGCATTTGACCACCAACAAACATGACATAGGCAGTCAAAATGATGTAAAACGCCCCAAGAAATATGCTGCTCAACAATGGGTATGTGCATGTAATATCGCCGTTGTGGATTGCAGAGACAGAATACCAATACTTTGCAATCTTTGACGGCTGACCATCATCTGAAGAAATACGAGCACCAACAAAAACAACACAAGCCTCCCAGATAAGAGAAGGTGAGCAGAGAAAGAATACTGCACGTATGGTCTTCCGATTCCATTTCCGGTTCAAGGTACCAAGCTCTTGCTTCTGCAAAGCTGCGCTAAGAAGGTAAGACAGATGGTCCATTATGTAGGACAAACTGTGTAATATATTGGTAAATACATTTTTGCAGAGCTTTAACAATTGGTCAGATGCAGCAACTCAAGACCTCCAAGCATTCTCACTTTTATCGTCAATACAGAGGCTGTTCTCACATCCTACAAACTGAACAAACCACTAAGATAGGAAACCTGCAAGGAAAAGGGAGCAAAACAAATTATCAACAGATGGAAAATATGGACAGGTAGGTGCCACAGCAGCGCTGCTATTTATTTGCAACAATAGATGAACACAATACTTGTCAACGGTAGACTTCAAATGGATAATGATAACAAATGAAGCTTCCATTCTACTTCGTGCTTATCTTTCAAATGGCTCTATTCACCAAACATTGGACCTGTTCAGCATCACACAGGTCCATATTACAACCCCCCTTTATTTGCCTATAACAAAGTCCCGTCTCACTTCCCATCCAAAATGACTTTTATAGACAGACATCTCCAAATCCACCAACTATTGCGTTATGATTAGGTGATCATCGCCCCATTACCTAATCGCGTATGCAACACCAACACGACCGGGGAAAAGAAAAGAAGTGGACAAAGACTTGAACAAGCAAAATTATGCAGACTGGCGCAGGAACGCTGACCAATTCAGTCTTCAGAGCGATAATCTACTGTATGATCTTCAGAGCGATAAATCTACTGTACGATCTGTAAACAACCTAAAGCTCCCAGGGCATGTAGAGGCAAAATTCTCGAATATAATTGCAGAACTAAAAACAAAATCTAAGACACACAATCTATAGCTTACTATACCACCCCAAATTCCCTAGCAGAGAAAAAAGATAATCGAAGCCCTAACCGTACGATTCGAAGAATTCGACTAATGCTAATAAATCGATTCCCTAGGCTAACAATTCAATAACCATACATCGAAATTAATTCAAGGGAGCAAAATAAGCTGGAAGGTAATTTACCAGATGAGTTTTTGAGATTGAGCAGCCGAGGAAGCGTCGGTTGAGGCAGAAGAATGCACCGGGGCGCCGAGGCGGAGCAGCGGGAGACCAGCGGGGCGGTAGCGCGAGCCTCCCCCCGACCCGGGCGTGTCGGCCGCCGGCGATCGGCGACAGGGGCGCGCGCAGCGCGGGTGCACCGTCTCGGGCCGCCGCTGGGATCGGTCCTCCTCCCGCAAGGCTCGATGGTCTGGGACTCTGTCCTCGTGAGAATCAGAATTGCAACGGAAAAGGAGGAAACACACGGAGAGGGGAGAGGTGGTTGGTCGAAAGAAGACAATTGCTTACAGCTGTATTTTATCTTGTTTTCTAATAAATATTTTTTCTAAGAAAACAGTAGTACAATTTTATTCCAAGGAGATCATAAAAAGACCCATCAGATCTTTTGCGATGTATCTATTTCTCGAATTAGATAGACTAGCAAACATACCCGTGCGTTGCAACGGGTAAGAACTAAGACTCGCATAATAACACATTATAAAAAAATATGTCAGGTGATACCTTCATGTATGACCTACATCATTTATTTTTAAAGTTGCAATTGGTTCTAAATTTAATTGCAAATCCAGCTATTAATTTGAATAATCCGAGTGGAGGTACGCGAAGGTTGCGGACGATGCTTGTGCTGGTCTTTGAGCCTACTCTTATGTGAGAGCAGCGGCATCACCCGGACGTCAGTGGGCTGGCCACTGCTGTTGTTCTCGAACACGATAAAGCTAGGCTCTACCGATCAGGATGATCGTGTCTGCCGCATGCAACAACGCGCGTCAACGAGTCAGACTGCCTTCCGCCAGCCAGTCGAGCAAGAGCAACTGAAGATGCGCTCTCACACAAGTTTCCTTCGCATGAGTTGGGTATGAACGTCATCGGTACATAACCGAAGATGCGTCGCGAACCTGCTTGATGAAGTGTGGCTTATTGAACCACGGCAGGAACCTCTTTCTGTCTTTGTTTCGACGATATGCTTCTCGAGTTCTCCAAACAGTATGTCAATTAAATCAATCACGTGCCGATTTGTTTCAGTCGTAGCATCTTTGTTCCGTACGAGAGGAGACACGCACCAATTCTGTCGGGAGAGGTGGCAGCCGGCAACAGGAGGGTATCGCAGTTGAAGGAGATGAACTCGACGCTAAACGCGGGGCGGACGCGACCGTGGCTGCCTGCCCCTAGTTCGTCTCTTCTCCTACTCTTGCCTGCTATGGATGGTCAGGTGGGTGGAGTTTTAGTTCCGATTGAAGATTGAAGAATTAGAGAAATAAATAAACTATATCCTTATTTTTTATTAGAAAATACAGAAACGTATTGGATTTGGATTGTAAAACGATCAATTAGGAAGTCCATGACCGACAAACAGAAGCACTTCGTGAATGATGGATGAAACTGTGTAGGTTGAGAAAAAGGACTGCGGGTTAATAATAGAATTTTTGAATCACGTACCGTGGAATCAATCATTACTTTATAATTAGGTAGAGATAGATATATGCCTTTCTCTACAATTAACTTATTATTGATCTACTAGTAGCATCGTCACTCATCATAAAACCTTACCATTTAGTAATATTGTGCCAGCACACGAATCTACAAGGACCGTTATTGCCTTCTTCAAATGTAATAATAGACCATGTGTTGTTTTATCCATATGAGATGATCGTTGGTATAAATTGTGCAATGTTGCGATTTGAAATCTCGGATCCTTACCAAATCATTAGGTGGGTAAGCGGTTCTAGAATAAACTATGTGGTGCTCCGCGCGTTGCTGCGGGAATTTTTACAAAATTTAAAGATGCAATTTTAAAGTAGAAACATTAAAATGATTGCATTGCAATATTTTTTTGTAAACAACAATGTAGAGGAAAATACATTCATTTTATTGAGAGAGAACTACCTAAAATTTGTAGCATGATACCCGCAAAGATTAACACAATATATAGCCGTAGAAAATCGGTAGAAGACATAAATTCATAATTCGGGATGGTGAAGTGGACAGTTTGTATGTTGAGAGAAGATCTAGTGGATGGTGACGTGGACATCTTACATGTTGAGAGAATCAGCTATGACTTGTTAGTGGGTACCAATTATATAGGTTTTATAGATGAGAAAACATTTTTCTGTATTATATACACGATAAATAATTGAGGAGAAAGCTGTTTGACATCTCAAGTACTCACTCCCTTTCTTACTTTTCTTACTAATCTAGATCAAAACCGAGGACTAGGAGAGGTGAGCGGTGAATCTAGAATCCTGGTAGACTTAACCTAATTGTCTCATATACACATCTATGATCTATCACTTACTCACACACACACAACACTTGCGATTACTATAATAAGCGACGGGAGGTGTTATCTTAGTGTTGAACTAGAAATGTAAGTGGGCTCATACTATCAGAAATTACTGGGCCTGTTCGCTTGACTTATGCTGATGGCTTATGCTGATTCGTTGTGAGAGAAAAATACTGTTGGCTGATGGCTTATGCTGATTCGTTGTGAGAGAAAAATACTGTTTTTTTTTTGACACGGAGAAAAATACTGTTGGCTGGATAAGCACAAGTCAAGCGAACAGGGCCAGTTATTATTGACTTTTTTGAACGTTTGACCATATCTTATTCACAAATTATATAAGTATTATTTATTTTCCTTATGACTTATTTTGTCATCAAAGATAATGTAAATATTAGTTATTGTTTCGTATATTTTAGACTAAATTTTTAACTAAGACTAGTCAAACATTATGGCGACAGTGAATATTATTCTGTAATTTAGAATCGAGGAGCATGTGCGTTATACAACCATATTTTTTAACACAACAAACAGTTGTGCTGAGTATTTGATCAAATTTTAAAGTTAGATCATCTTATTCTTGAATATCCTACGCCTTATCCTTATCTAAGTACACGACCCCTTCTGTCGAAAAAACGGAAGACCTTTGCATCAATCATAACGTTGTACAACTACCAGCCCCAAGAAACATGCATAGGACGACTCAGGTCAACGCTAGCAGAGCCACCGTTCTGCAAATCACGGTTCAACACCCATCGTGCAGCTGGTTGAACATGTCATCCCGTTTGATTTGAGTTTTGGGCAATCAAATTTTAACGACCTTTTTCAAAATGGAACAGCTCTTCCCCTTTCGAATACTGCTTCTCCGAGCATATGGGCCTTGTTTAGATAAAAAAAGTTCCTCCCAAATTCATTATGAAAAAAGAAGATTCTCTATCACATCAAAATATCATAACATGCATGGAATACTAAATGTAGATAAAATCAAAAACTAATTACACAGTTTTGTTGTACTCCGCAAAACGAACATTTTGAGCCTAATTAATCAATTTTTGGACAATTTTTCGCACATACAAACGAAATGCTACAGTAACGCAATGATTACGAAGTGATATCTTACTCTCAAATTCAACCTCCCAAATTCAACATCTAAACAAGGCAATGGTTGATTCAGATTTCAGCTGCAGTTCTTTTCCTGCACCAAAAGTAGCCCGTGGCTCCCTGCCATCATGGCAAATAAATGAAGAATCATTTGCTATGTGGGTATTACGGTACGGACTAGGAAATGTGAGCAGACGATCACAGTGATTTGTCTTATCATCCTTGAGTCGTTCTGGATGTCAATAGGATTCTCACAATACTCTACAGTATATAAAGGTATCATCATGATATATCACTAATAAATCTATAAATAACATCATTTATCTGCGATTTGGGTGAGTACTTACATGCCTGATCACCTTCAATGTGACAACACAGAGGTAGTACAGATGCACGAATAAATCAAAACCATAATATTAATATCAGTACTAGAGTCTTTACGACGTCGAATTACCAAGACTATCATCATCTGCCTAACACAGGTAGATCACACGGAACCGAAACGGCAAGCCCAGCAGCAGAAGAAAACGAAGACACACCAGGAGGATTAAGCAAGACGCGCTCGCAGTGGCACACACCAAAAGCATTGTGGCACTTGCGAGGTCAACAGCGTCCAGTGGCCATGGCGGAACACTTGCCGCCAAAAGCCATGAAGCCAAAAGGCAATGAGTGAGAGAGAGCAAGCTGCGGCTAGCAGGCGTCCCACAGGGAGCCGTGCGACCAGCACTGTTGGGCCACCTCCGCCTCGCCGAGGCCCGTGGCCCAGCCCGGCGGGTCCAGGAGCATGGCCTCGGCCATCTCGGCCCACAGCCTGGGCGAGTCGAGGTCCAGCTCGAACTCCTCGTCGCTCCCGTGTGCAGGTGCTTCCCCATTTGGTCCAACCAGTTCTTGCAGATTTAGCCAAGAATATAATGTAATGTGCGTGCGCGAAGAAGCTAAGCCAGTGATGAGCAGCTAGCGATGCGATGAGGAATTGGATATGATCGTGGATGGATTCATGGCGCCCCTTATATATATGGCAACGCGTGATGGGGGCGGCACGGGGTCGCACCAAGTCACTTCAAAGAGGCCAGCTACTATGTTAAGCTCATGATTTGATCCATGATTGGGCGCAATAATGCCGGCACTGTGCGCGTGCAGTTGCTGCCGCGGACGCCTCATGGCTGTTGGGCTCGTGTACCACTACGAGCTGAGCGACCTTCTTCGTCGTTCTAGCCATAGGCCGTGTGAGGCCATACACTTCTAATACTGTTGGACGAACAGCAAAGGACACTGCATGATAGAGTTTGCACACTGCAAGTGTACGTGGACTAGCAATCTGTCATCCTTGCTTGCTTGTCTCATTAATTTGTCAAGGAGAATAATGAAGCGTACGTACGTCCACAGTAGCAGTGGAAACCACCCGTCAAGTTATCAGCCCAATTGCCTAGAGCCAAGTACGCATTCGCTTCGAAATCGCTTTCGCGCATAATGCAATCTTCAAGTTTGGTTTCTCGAATATCTTCTCCAAATCTACACAGTGCCTTGTAGGGAACGGAAGCTTTAATTGAATCGGTCGCTGGCCCGGTCCATTCTCCAGTGCGGTGTGGTATGGGGTCTAAATATAACAGCCTGGACTTGGGACTAATCCTGACTCCTGATCGAGAGGTGGGGTGAGGACCCGGGAGAGGACGACAGCGAGAAGCTGGCCAGGAATAGTGACGAGAGATCTCAGCTCGATCTGAGAGGCACACCCACTGATGGCTGCATCTGCATGCACGCGCGCGCGTCGTACGGTTGGAGCGGCGCGCGGCACATAAAGGCAGCTAGCATGGAGCCACGGCCATGGTGGACGCATACCCTGCCCTGCCCTGGGTGATTGGATCTTTTGTTGAAGAGACGGGGTCGGTCGCGTCCCAAATCGGGGAAGAAGGGCATGTATCCGTGTGGGCGCCACGGCGGTAGGGCGCCACGTGTCCGCTGGGAGCGTACGTACGGTACGGAGGGGTCACCGGGCCGTACCACCGTGCCCCACCAATCATCTCTCAGTGTCAGTGCACGTACTGCCGACCTGCCGTGTAATTAATCATCGAGGGCATGCATCATCATCCAGCAGCCAGCACACAGAGATCTGACGTTTTTTCCCCGTTTATTAATTAAAATTAGAGAAATAAAGAGTTTTCCTCCCACTGATTTGCAGAGATGGCTGCACTGAAATCTCCTGTTGATTCGGGCCAGGGCTTTTGTTGTTGATCGTGTAGCAGATCGAGTGTACGAAATGCTGCCACGGAACGGAACGACCTGCGAGCAGTGCGCGGCTGTTTGCCGCTGGGAGAGCTAGTACTGGCAACCAGTACTCGCATTCGTTTCAAAAAGGCTACTAGCTAGTACTAGTCTACTACTAGCACCCAATAATGTAATCGAGTTTAAATTTCTCATGATCTGTAGCCTACATAAAAAGGAAAAAAATGCCGCGGACGTTAAGTAGAATCTAGAATGGTGATAAGAATATTAGTATATGTATGTAGTCAAAATATCTAGGAGCAGTGGAGCGTGAACAGTGCGTCAACAGTGCCGAGCCCGGAGCTTACGACTAGTGACCAAAACGATGGATCCCCACGAGCGCCTGTCGCGAGTGCATTGGCATTTTCTAGCTAGGCTACGTACTACAGCCGTACAGGGATCTCCTAATCATTGCCTGGGGTGGTTGCATTGCAAGCTCAGGGCCGGAGTCGCGTCGTCGCGTGGTGGCCGTAATTCGTACACGGAACGCAAGTTGCCTCTACATATATGCAATCCATATAGAGACATCAGCAGTTACGTGCATTTTCTCAGGCGCCGATCGATCGATCACGCACTGAGACGGGATTCAATCCCCCGGGCGTAGTACGTGCGCGCGCGCGACGCGAACCCCGGCCGGGCATGTCGGCCGAAAGAGAGCCACACAACGGTGGCGGCAGCCGCGCTTGTGGCCGCCGCGCGCGCTGCGTCACCCCGCCTCCAGGCGCCGGGGCCCTGCGCCCCTCCTGACCTGACCTCGCGGTCGGATTTGACCGGCCGATCGCGCGTGCATGCACTGCACTGCACGGCCGGCGGCGGGCCAGCAGGGCGCAGAGGGATCGGCGGACTCGGACGCCAGCCGGGACTCCGGGAGGTAGGCCACGGCCACTCGCCCAGCCCGGGCGGGCGATCAGGCCTATCTGCTGCAGGCTGCAGCTACAGCCTGCTACTAGTACAGATCAATCAGGGGGCGGCGGTGGGTGTGGTGTACTGTACTGTACTGGTGTGGACCGTGTGGCCGTGTGGGTGCGGGTTCGTTGGGTTCGTGGTACGGGGCCCTGCGTGCGCGCGGCCGGGATCGGAAGTTCGTACGACCGAGCGAGTGAGCTGGCCGATTAACGCCGCCTTGATTCCGGCGGATCAATCATGGATGGATGGACGTGACCGACGACGGACCGGCCGGCGGACGGTCAAAGAAAGGGATCGCCCGGAGGGCCGCCGCGGCCGCGCACTGCACGAGCCAGCTTTGCTCTAATTGCTTTGCTAGCACATCGATCGGTTGCTTAATTGTGTACCAGTTGTTGTTGACTTGTATGTACCTGTAAACTACGATCCGATGATGGCCGTGTACGACATGCAGAACGACCGGCCGCAGACCTAGCTAGACCCTAATATAGGCTACTTGTACTCAGCTACAGAGCTACTCAGTACACAGTTGACAGGGACCGTGTGCGCGCGTACGGAGTATATGTCGCGCCTGTAGCACCGGGAAGCTAGCACGTTTTGTGCTCTCTCTTGAATGAGCGAGAGTACGCTAACCACGCACACAGGCAGGTGTCGTGATCGGCGCCAGCTTTAGACGTGTACAGTAGACCAACTAGACGGCTTGGACGCTGGCTCCTACTAGCTTTTTACTGTGATGTCCATGATTTGCCGACAGTTTCCATGCATGCACCGGACTGGCGGCCGGATAGATCGATCCGATCGACCTCGTCACTACTGGACTACTGGCCGGTAACAAGTGGCTGGCCAGGTCGATCGTCGCCGTCTTGCGCCCACGGCCGGCCTCCGCGCACGTCGATCGATCGATCTCCCTCCGTGCTCGATCAGACCAGCCAGGAAGAAGGTCGATCGCGTCGTGACAGCTAGAAGCCATGGCGAAAGAGATGCGCGCGCGGAGACAGCGAGCCGCGCCCCCGGGCCTGCATGGGCCGGTGACTGATGCGCACGTATCATCGGCGCGGCGTCGTCCATGATTGGGTGGCCCCCACGCGTGCAGCGACAGCACGGACGATCCGTCGATTTAGCCAGCTGTTGTTGATTTGATCTGCAGATGAGGAGGGGCCTCAATCCTGATGAGCTGAGCGCGACGTGTACTGAGCGAGAGAGGAGCTAGACTCCAGGAAAACGAAGGCGACACCGTACCTCCACGGCGTGCCTGACAGACCGAGTTGTTTGTGTCAGGTCGGTAAGTGAGAGTTGTGGTTGTGGGGTGGCGGCGTTGCACGGCCGAGGCGTCGATCGAGCCAGGTGCTCTTGGAGTGGACGTGCTGCACTAACTAGTTCGGCCTCGATTTGGTTAAGGTTTGGACTTTGGAGAGCTCAGAGATCCACGGCGGCGCCGACGGATTTGCTGGGAGCCTGGAGGGCGATGGGCTGACGGCTCGACCACGCGTGGGCTGGATTCGTTGCAGATTTATCGCGCGAATCGACCCAAGCAGCCCACTAGAGGGCCTGGGCCGCGGCGCCTCGAAGCCAGCCCATTCGTCCCAGCCCGCCACCACCCCCCACCCGCCGTGCTCCTCCCGCGACGACGGGAACCACACGCCGGCGAAGCGGCGAGTGACACCAAGCTCCCAGCCAGTCCCCCGCAACCCCAAGCGCCTCTCGCTCACTCGTGCTGGCTGCCATGCTGCCCCTCGCCCACCCGGCGCGCCACCACAGCCTCCGCCCCCCGCCTCCGCGGCGCGCCCATCCCACTCCCGCTCGAGCTCGCCTACCGAACCGCGCCCGCGCCGAAACCGAGACCGCCTCTACTAGTGGCGGCGGCAGCAGCAGCGTCTTGTCATTCCTGTGCCCGCTCCTCAAGCTCCTCGGGGTAATAACTGATTAATTCGTCGCGTTTGTATCGGGCTTGGTTATTATGCAGTGTGTTGCTAAAATTGGTGTGCTGGCCTGAATTGCCGAGCAGGGAGGGGATCCTTCGCAGGAGCGGAACGACGTCGTGGAGGTAAATTAAATCTCGTGGCTCAGCGCGCGCGGACCCTGAATGAATTAGTAAACTAGGATTAGAGTGTGAAGTTCTGAACCGCATCGGATGCTGAATCGGATGGCTAATGGGTTGGTTAGCTTTCAGACTGGTTTATCTACTAGCAAATGCAAGTGCTGATTCATGCTGGTTGTTCCCTTGTGTTGAGTAGTTCCTTTTGCCTGCCCTTGATTACTGCGTGTGATTACTTCTTTTTCCCCAGGTCGCGACATCTTCAATTTCAAGTTTAGCTAGACTGCCATGGGGATCAAAAGTGTCTACTAGCAGTCGAGAGAACATTGATTCAGCAACAAGAGCTCCAACTCTGCAATTGTACGAGTTTGGTAAAAACATCAATTCTGTTAGTTATAACTTGTGGCACACCAATTTCTGGCTTTTCTCAACATACTGGTGAAGTCCTTTGTTGTCCTTCCCGCAGAGGCATGTCCCTTCTGTAGGAGAGTCCGGGAGGCCATGACAGAGCTTGATCTTTCCGCGGAGGTGCCCCACTCAACTATGTCTTATAGTGATTCTTCAGCTTTGCAGTGGTAGTATGATGTCATAAATTGATGCCTTGGAAAACCATGCAACCAGACGTTATTGTTTCTGTAGAGTATCAATATAACGCTAAGATGATGTATTCTTGTCAATCACCAATGTCATTATGAATGTTTCAGGTCTATCCGTGTCCAAAAGGATCACTAAGGCACAGGGAAGTGGTCAAGAAAATTGGAGGGAAGGAGCAGTATGTCTTTGCCGGCTAATTATTTACTAACAGATGTCACAACGCTTCAACTGAATATAATTGTGCATGTCAGAAAAATCTATGAACTCTTTGTTCATGGTTAACATTTGCTGGCACCCTTAGTGTGTCTTTGTGATATTCTCCTTGCTTTCACTGAACTGTAGTTTTTTATACAGGTTTCCACTGCTTGTTGATGCTAGTACTGGTGTCACAATGTATGAGAGTGGTAAGTTCTGATGAATCTGTTAGCTGCTAATTCTATGTCTGGGGTCTCTGAAACTTTCTGTTTGTGGCTGCAAGAAATGTCTGACATCACTAATTTTTAGATGAAGTAGTTCTTGTCAGGATAGTTAAGTTAAATCTCGTTGATGGACTGCAACATAAATATGGATGCTAATATGTCCATTGGATATGCAGGAGATATTGTGAAGTACCTGTTCAGGCAATATGGACAAGGAAAGAGTCCTTCTTCTGGACTTCTTGAGAGGTATTCAGCTTTGCTTGCTTTGAGAAACCCATTATCTATCATATGTAGCAGAAGTGATGTACTTTATGCTTGTTCATGATGTTGAAATGGTTTTTCCAAGGACAAAATCTTGTACTGGGATGACTAGGACAATGAAAAATACTTTCTAAAATGGGGCTAGACACCTTTTGATGTATGCAATTCTCAAGCCTCCCCTGTATCTCTGCAGTACAATTTTCACAGGCTGGGTGCCTACTCTTCTTAGAGCTGGAAGAGGAATGACACTGTGGAACAAAGCTGGTGTTGTACCTGCAGAGAAATTGGAGGTCTTCTCATATGAGAATAATTCCGTAAGAATCACCCATTTTCCTGTCCCCTCTTTAGGAGTTAGCTCTATTATCTGTCTCTTATGTGACCTTCACTCATTATGATTCAGTATGCAAGGATTGTTCGAGAGGCTCTCTGTGAACTGGAGCTTCCCTATGTTCTCCAGAACGTGGGAGAGGGAAGCGCTAAGATGGATGCTCTTCTAAGGATTTCAGGTTCTAAACAGGTAAGGCTAGCCATATGGCCTGTCATGAGAAGCAGTGGCTGATTATTTTCATGATAGCATCTGAATTTGCTGATACTCTTAAATGGTTTTCCTGGAATGCAATATCAGTGGCCAATACCTTGGGTTGTAACACTGCTATCGTAAATATAAGCCATTTTTTGATTTCTACAAGTTAAACATTTTCAAAATTTGACCAACACAAAGATTTATGTTGATTAGAACATAAGGTTGATGTTAGTATATTCATCATGAAAAGTTTACTTGCATATTATGCAATGCCTTTTATGTTCAATATCATATTTTCGTAGAAATTGCTAGTCAAAAACCCACATTTGTAGACCGTGTTAATGTTCAAAATGATATTTCTGATTGGAGGGAGTAGGACAGTATTTTTTTTTAAGTTCTGGGTGCTTGGTGCAATTTCGGATGGCACTTTTAGCATCCTCAATTTCCAATCTTGTTGCAGGTGCCATATCTGATTGACCTCAACACTGGATTCCAATCGGGGGACTACAAGAAGATACTATCCTACTTATTCAAGCAATACTCGTCTAGCAGCTAGTCCCTCTATCTCCGCAACTCAAAAACAGTTCCAGCCTCGGAAGTAAGTTGTCCAGTAGAAAGCAAAACTTCCGCGACTCAACTGTATACGTACCATGCTGTGATCTTAGCTTTCTGGAGCTCCAGAGGTTTAGGTTCTTGCCAGTCAGAAATGCAGAATTCACCCGCTATCTGTTTGGCATCTTTCATGCACAGAACAATGTACCAGACATGGTTTTGTATATGTATTTTGTTATTATTACTACACTCCTCACATGATGCATGCTACATTGCTACATTTCTGTCTAGCTGAAGCCTGAAAGCGCTATTGTTTGCACTCGCGACAGCCGTGATCATCTTTGGCCGGCGCGCGGCGCACCCGTGAGTCCTTGTCATCATCTCGCAAAATGAAAAGGGAGCCGTCAGATGCGGAGGGACTGATGAGGGAGGGAGCGCACCCGAGCCGTGCGGCTCCGACGTCACGACGCCGCGGAGTTCGATAAAAACAAATGCATCAGCGGATTCGCTTTGCTTAATTTATGCACCCTGCGAGTCTGCGCCTTCTCGAGCCGCGTGACTCGCCGGGGGTTTTTGCATCTTCTCACGAGTTCACCTTTTTCCCTCGCGGAAGCATCTTCGCCAGCCTCCGGAGCGGTCAAGTCCTCTCCCCCAACCTCTCTGCTTCGTTCTTCTTGGCTTCGGGGAATCGAAGGCAGGACCAGCCATGAGCAACGAATTGTATGTATCTCCCTCCATTTCCGCCTCTTCCTTTCCGCCCCCCGCTCCAGTGCACTGAAAATTCCAATCTTGTTTTTCCGGTCCCCCTTTTCGGCAGCGATTACCTCTTCAAGCTTCTGCTGATCGGCGACTCCTCCGTCGGCAAGTCCTGCTTCCTCCTCCGGTTCGCTGTGAGTTGGCAATCAATGCGTATCCGTGCCCAGCCATTTCGCATTTGCATACGCCTGTCTCTTTACCCCCTTCTGTGTGTTCATTCAGGATGACTCCTACGTCGACAGCTACATCAGCACCATCGGCGTTGACTTCGTGAGTGGTCTCCCCTTGGAATCCTCCTGATTTTTCAAGGGGGCTGCGTTTGCTGCATTTTGGTTGTTCTTTGATCTACTGACCATCCTTTTACCCCGGTCTGTTTGCGCAGAAAATACGCACTATTGAGATGGATGGGAAGACTATAAAGCTGCAGATTGTAAGTGGTTTCCTCACCATTTTCACAAGTATCGGTTATGCGAAGTTTGTGCAATAGAACGTAGTACTTGTTGACAAAGCACAATGTTTGGGTACCAGAGAAGCCTCGCACAAAAGTACCCGACTGCAATCCACTTCACCGTACGATTCCCCTTTTCTTGTTGAGACAGCCAATTCCAGTTTGGTTGAGAACACACAATGACATGGACGCATGGTGGTAGGCACATAATGACACGTTGCATGAAAAATGAATAAAATCACTAATCACTTACATCAACGTCAAAAAATATTATTCCCTGTTTTTATTTGCAGAACTATGATCAAACAAGGATCTAAGTTTGCCTTGAACAAAATGCACAGGCTAATTCTGCATATGAAAGGATACCAGAGCACTCAAAATGTCACGATAGATTCACCTCGTATTAGCTTCTGTAATCTTCTATTTTTTGGCAAGTGCACTGCACAAATCAGTAGATGTAATTCCTGATTTAGTCTGATACTGGTGATAACTGATGGCTTTTGCATGTTTAACAGTGGGACACAGCAGGGCAGGAAAGATTCAGAACAATTACAAGCAGCTACTACCGAGGAGCTCATGGGATAATTGTAAGCAAAATCTGTTAGGCTGCAAACAAATTATCTGACATTTGGATGTGCATTCCACTCAACATATATTTACTTGCTTGGGTAACCCCAGATTGTTTACGACATCACGGACATGGAGAGCTTCAACAATGTCAAGCAGTGGCTGAGCGAGATTGACAGATACGCCAATGACAGTGTATGCAAGCTTCTCGTTGGCAACAAGTGCGACCTGGCTGAGAGCAGGGCTGTTGAAACTGCAGTTGCACAGGTCAAACTTTCAATAAACCTCTATACTTCCAGATGATTATTAATGTAAATCATCGGTTGTTTATCAAATGATCGTTTACTGCTGTACTGGTATATTTTGTAACATCGGCAATGCATATCATTACAGGCTTATGCTGATGAGATTGGCATTCCGTTCCTTGAAACAAGTGCTAAGGAATCCATCAACGTGGAGGAAGCTTTCTTGGCAATGTCTGCAGCGATCAAGAAAAGGTATGATAAAGATAGTCTGCCTTTTTTCTTCTCCTGAAAAGGGTTATCTTGATGGATTTTGGGCTTCTGATGCACAGCAAAGCTGGGAGTCAGGGAGCCCTGGAGAGGAAGCCCTCCAATCTAGTTCAGATGAAAGGCCAGCCAATTCAGCAGCAACAACAGCAGAAGAGCAGATGCTGTTCGACATGAAGGCACAACGACCCAGTCCAGTCTTGCTGTCTTTCGGGAATCAGGAAGATGGTGTATCTGCTATATGTGTTCGTCTGCCTGATCTTTTATCATCAGACACTTATACAGTTGCAAAAATGCACTACCAAGAAATTCGAGATATTTAGGTGCTGCAAACATCTATCTTAATCCTTGTCCGGACTCAAGTCCCAAATTTTGATATTGCATATGTAGAGTTCTACCATATTAAAAGAGCTATGTATCAACTCTTGAAAGGTAGTTTATTTACATATACAGAACCTGCACAAATACAAACACTAATTTCCCCAAAGATGGAGTGACAGATACGAGCTGATCTAAAGTCCCTGTATGGTAGCCTGGTTGAACTGGAAACGGAGCTGATGAGATGACTTGAACACTTGTTAGGACAGCAGTTTTGCCTAGAAATAGTAGTTACCCTCCATGGTTAGCTGGGATGGTGCTTGCGGTATCGCTGTGGTGCCGCTGAAATTTATAATCCCATTCTGCTCAATTATCTGCAGGCACAAGATCAAGCCAGTGAGTTATGTGTTGATATCTCCCAAGACACCTCCCTCATAGAAAATCTCTCTGAATACCACATTGGGTTAACAGGGGTTTTGAAGACTAGAAAAGAAAAAAAAACTCCCTTAAAGTATGTTTGAACTTATGTATAGGTGAAGGGGGCATGCAGGAAAGTTTAGAACTTACTCCATCCCTAAATTCTAACACAAAATTACAAACCTTGTCCCCTTTTTTTATGTTAAAAGATAGGAAATACAGATAAAGTACCCTTTCTTGAAGTATATCATTGGCAGCCTGCAATATGCCTTCCTGCAAAATATAAACACAAAGAACCATCGGTGAAGGGAATAGTTCATGCTAGTCTCTTCTCTGTATGTAAACCCCGGTTTGTCGTGTGAACAGAGTGACAGATGCTGAACCAACCTTGTTCCTGAGCAACTCAATCTCCCTAGACATGATCTGCATCTGTTGGACATATAAGAGCCTTTATCAAACTTGCAGGTACCATCTCTTTTTAAAAGATTCCACCCTTTAAAGAGCATTAACCTCACCTTCTGAGAGCGAATGTTATGTACCCACATTTCAAGATTATTTTCAAGGGCTTGGAGCTCCCCAAGATTCATGTGGTTTATATCATTCTCTCCATGCATGTACCTGCATGTATGTGCACCTTTCTCATCATTCCTGTACTCAATGCTACACATGTTTACCAAACACTGGAAAAATCTGGCATATTCTTCCGATTTCTGGATTCTTGGTATTTCAACATGGCCCATCAGTCCATAACAGAACTACGGAGCAGGAAGCTGCATGCTCTCTAAAAACTATGCAGCTATATAGTGGTACAGTTTTTGTATAAGTTTTAGAAAAGAAAAGAAAGAACAATGCAATGAAAGAAATATTTTTCTAGCTAGTTATAAAGTTACAACTGATCTCCTGAATACACCATATGAACTATGCCATGCACCATGGGTTACTCTTGTACCATCCTTGTGCTATTACAAAGACTTTCAGTTTCCTTTTGTTATTTGCATGTTTTACACATTATTGTTTGCAAAAGCATGTCACATGCAGGATAATCAATCTTATTCTGCTCTAAGAAAAACAAGTTTGTCCCTGTGCACAGTCCATTATGTTTTTACTGTATACATGTAATGCAGCTATTTTACCTTAAGCCCTTTTGAAACAAGTCAATTTCATGTGTTAATTCCAATACTTCTTGCTGTATAACCTGCAAAAACAAGATAATATCATCATACAGCACCATAGCTAATTCTACATATCATCTTCAATCAGTATGATGTAAATCAAATTAGGTTTCCATAGAAATAATGATGGCTTATGAAGTTCTTTTAGCATAACTGATAAACAAAAGCCAAGCACAGGCGCGCTAGGCAAAAGCTTCCTCATTAACCATGCATACAAAGTTTCATAGAAATTCACCATTTCTATGCACAGGTTTATTCTTTTTTTTCCTCGAACACGCAGGAGAACTACGTATCATTGTATTGATAATAGAAGAGAAGAGTCTTACGGTGACCCAAACACACATGCACAGGTTTCTTCTGTAAATTGTTTTAAATTGCAGAGTCACATCACTTGATGCATCCTGTCAGTCC
This sequence comes from Echinochloa crus-galli, assembly GCA_900205405.1. Lineage (NCBI taxonomy): Eukaryota > Viridiplantae > Streptophyta > Magnoliopsida > Poales > Poaceae > Echinochloa > Echinochloa crus-galli. Next base: position 225,989 of record OAMR01000427.1, read on the forward strand.
CTGACCTGAGTTTTGTTCTGTTCGCTATTTTCACCATGCATTTCTGAATAGGTTCTCCTGTACCTCTCGATCAAACCTTGCATGTTCCTGACATAAAAGAATCAAAGAAATGAAATGGCCACTTTGCACAGTAAACTTTGCATTAACAAACAAGAAGATATACAGACCCATTTGTGGCTAAGTCATAAATCTTGCCATGAGAGGAGACCACAATGACACCAATATCAGCATCACATAAAACAGATAACTCCTTAGCTTTCTTCAGCAGGCCCATTCGCCGCTTGCAGAAGGTGACCTGCCGGTGCACCGGGTTTTCTACCCTCCTCATCTGAACCTTACCACGGGCCATCACTGATTGAGCCTTTTTTCTAGTTTGTGCACACAACCTCCCACTAGTTTGGACTAGCTTATGAGATTGTTGCGACAAATTTGATCTCCCTCTTGCACTTGAGCAAATGGTGGTTTGGATCCACCATGGAAGCGAGCATTTATTGGGGCTCCTGAGGGCAAGGAATAATTGGTAGGCCAGTCCTTCCACTTTGCAAAAGGCTACATACAGGATCTGAACTGTTACCCCTGTATAAATTTCTGCATCCTTCCTCTTCCTCTGTTTCCTGCAGTCTTTGTTGTTGCTCTCAAGATCAAGTTAACTCTGAAATACCCATGTTGCATAAATATGCTTTGTTAAAAAAGGAGCAAAAGAAACATACCAGACATCGTGCACTGAGCACCTGAACCAAAAATATTGTTTTGGTAAAAGCAATAGAGAGTCTGACACTGAAACATGAATCCTGCTTGTAGGGAAGAAGCCAAAACCACTAGGAAAATGTTCTGTCCTTTAAATTTCAGACATCAAGTTAGATCTTCTTGTTTCATATTGACTCCCAACTGCCTTAGGAGTCACAAAACTGTAGCTATAATATCTTTCTAGTAAGTAAATACTAACTGGTTCAAAGTGCATACAATTGTTTTCTACAATAAACTCTGTTGCTTGTGCTACCCCAACCTAAACAATCAAGTTGTCCATGATCACAATGAATATTTAGTGAGGAATATGCCCCATGTAAAGGCATTTGCACTTTATGTTGTTAAGAATTTGTTCTATTTTGAAAGGTCAGACTAAAATTTCAAAATCTACACCTACCTTTGTTCTAAGCACATATTCTCTATGCCGCCATCTGATTCAGAATTATAGGAAACAATAATGCCATGCTGTATGCTCTGAAGTTTAAACTTGCTGAAATGAAGAAAAGTGCACACTTCTTAGCTGCTAAGGCTCCCGTCGTATGTACCACAATTCCGATTTCACAAAGCCTGTTTGTTTGTAAACTTGATCTCCAGACTTCTTTCTTCTATATAAATTCTAATATTAATCAAAAGTCTCAAATGCAGCTGTCAGCAGCACAACCTGTTCTTTTTGCGTGCCTACTTGGAAACCAAGCTTCTGGCTGGGACTAAAATGTTTTTTTAATCGAGAGTGTAATAGTTCAATCAACAGATCCAGAACCTGTCATTTCAACTCTCCCAAATAGGCAAGTACTAAAAGAATAAAGCAACAGCCAGTATGCAGTTAAGCACACCTCATCCATTCCTTTAGGACCACTCGTTTTCTTCCTAGTAAGAAGCTTTCAGCAGGCATGCGCATAATCAATTTGTTCATGCACAACTGAGAAGCTATAGTATACCACACTAAAGAAAAATACAGTATATACCATGTGGACCATAATTGCAGTTTACCAGGACCACCCCTTTAATGAACCTTTAATATTGCTTTAGATCCAAATTATAAACCAGTTGTCTTCCAGTATAGTGGAAGTCGAGGTGATCAATCACAGCAGCGAGGCATAGCTGTGCAATCATATCAATCATTCAGCAAATCCTGAGAACTCCAATGAAACCTTAGAATCAACAACTTTATTCAAGACACGACACGTGGATTTGAGCATTGAAAAATGCAGCCGTGTTCCTTTATTACCAACTTTCTGCATTGATTGGTCTTATAGCCTTTTATTTTGATTGGCTGTGCTGATTTTGAAGCATATGTATTGCTTACCCATAAAGGGTACAACCTCAGTCCTAAAATAAGTGTCCCTTTAGAAAATTTAAGACAGATTAGTAGTCATGGCAAATGACTATGGTACCCCTCAATGGAACTAGAAAAGTAGCATTAATTAATTGTTTGATTGGCTCTTTACGCTTCTCTATACTCCCTCCGTCCCGCAATAACAGGGCATTTAGCATTCAAATTTTGTCCCACAAAGAATGCCCATTTAACTTTTAGAGATGCACACGTTAATACAAAAGTGTATAGAGAAACGTAAAAGTGCATAGGGAAACACATAGAGCCAATCAAATAGCTAGTTAATGCTATTTTTGTAACTCCAATGAGGGGTAACATGGTCATTTGTCATGACTACTAATTTGTCTGATATTTTTCAAAACGGCCTGTTATTGTGGGACGGAGGGAGTACACTTTTGTATTAATGTGTGCATTCTTAAAAGCTACATAAACACTTTTTATGGGACAACATTTGAATGCTATATGGCCTCTTATTTTGGGACGGAGGGAGTACATCTTATGGTGGCATTTTGGATGCCCTCCCGGGTTTGGATGTGGGATGTAAAGTAGTAGGTTGGGGATAGGAATGTAAAATTCAATGCTTTTCTTTTGTTTGGTATATATTGAGTTTAGCAAGGGTTATGAATGTATAATGACCAAAATACCCCTCTAAAACTAAAATGAAAGAAAATCCTACAATATCATCTCTTATTCCGTCTCCTCTTCATCTCAATCAAAGCTTGAAAAAAACAGAGATAAGAAAAAGAAGAACGAAGACTGGGTGTTGAAGCATATATGCACGTTTGGCTTAGCAAGGATGATTTCTTTTCTAGTGTTCAGTCCATTTCAAAATATTTGTCCAGTTCAAACATATTTGTTCTTTGTAAAACAGTAATCCAGTTGTTTCACCATTCTTTCATCTTCCAGCCCTTCTATTACCATTTTGTGGATGATGTTGAGAGAAAATAATACCATCCAAATGGATTAGGTACTCCATTAAAAACATATAGGTTCAAATTCTATTTTTTGACATCTCATACATTAAGAGTGCAATATACATAATCATGTGCAAATAAGAGTATTAGAATTTCCTTGAATATACCTTCACAAAATGTTTCTTGCATTTTTACTAACATACTTTCTGGTTATGGTAAAAAAGAAAAGAAAAACAGACCTACGCCGTATGCTCATGGTGGACATTTGAAGTCGTGTTTTTCTTAAAAAAGAGTATATTTAAGACATGCAAAAATCATAGGGACAACAAATTTCAGAAATAAATGAATTTCATAAAATAGAATAAAGATGCAACATACATGAAATGAAATGAAATGAAGAAACAGTATTAAAGTACTGTAACAAGCCTGTAAAATGATATTTTTAGATGATATGCATAGCGTTAGGGGCGTGGAGATTATTTTTAACTGGGGTCTCAACTAAGTTCCACCCCTGCATATGTATTATGTATGTAAATAACTATGCAAGGGAGAAATTTTGTACCCATCCTTTGAATAGTTTGTTTACTTCAGTGATCAGCCGGGGGCAAGTGGAAAGCAGCACTAACAACAAAAGAAACAGAACGAATAAAAACTACCAGGATAAAGGTACAATACAAAGTCAAAAGCTTATTTTCTTTTTTTCATACTTATGTTTTTCGCAAGTCTAACCAATATTCTTTAGGTACCATCCACTGATGAAGCATAAACCTACGTTGCAAGATAACAACCAATATCTTACATTTTTCTTACTTATATATTTGCATATCACTATACCAATAAAACTTTCAGTAGGCTCTCTTAGTCTATGCTATTATGTCTTCACAATTTTTCTGTTTAACTCTTAACTCTGCAAATCAATTGAGCAAAACAATAGGTTTTCACAAGCTTTAAGTAAAAAAATGTACCTACAAGTTAGATCTCTTCTCTTCCTTTCAAGTAACAATTGGAAGGTGTTAGAACCAATGAAATGTTGCAAAATCTAGCCAAAAGTGCATGGTGAAAAAAAGTGAAAAATCTATGTCAGACACCTAATGTGTATCATCACTAATAAATCAAGAAATCCACAGTAATAAGCTGACTCTAAACCATAGTGCGGTAACAAGGAATTATTAAAAAAAACTCGTCCATCAGATGACATAATATGTAACTCAGAACTAGATTTCCATATCTAGTTTCTGATAGAGTAATAGAAGAAAAACAGCAGGCATCTAGAAACTAGAATAATAAATTAATGCATAACAGGTTCTTTTGGGAAAGCTATTGCTGCTCCCCAACAAATAGAACTCCAAGTTGATGGCGTGCATGTGAACATTTTAATGAGAAGGTATTTTATATATAAAATGGAAGTGGCAGCTGTAAGCCTATAACACCACTTAAAAGCTTCAAGAAATTAACACAGGAAACCCTAGCACTTCCGAAATGCTAAAGTTGCCATGCAACAAGCATTAGCCACTACATACTCCCTCCGGTTTGGTAAAGGAAGTCGTTTTGGATAAGATTTGAGTCAAATATTGGGAATATAAATCATGAATAGCATTTAAGTCGTTGAGTTTAGAAATGTGAAAATTATATAAATAGATTGGTCTTGAAAATTACTTTCATAAAAGTATACATATATAACTTTTCAAGAAATATTTTTATAGAAAAGAGAAGTCAAAGTTGTGTTTTGGTGACCGCATTGCTGTCCTAAACGACTTCTTTTACCAAACCGGAGGGAGTAGCTTTTAATTTATCTGGGACTAGTAATGATGCTCTTTTACTATTCCCTAAAAAAAGTCATGTTTTCAAGTAGATATGATCGAACTCCTAAATTTTGGCCATTGATTCCACTGATATTTAGATTGGTGATATGAATATGATATGTGCACTGAAAATTTTCTTTAATAACATTACAATTCAGTAGGTTTTAGAATATTTTATAAAGGAATTAATGCCAAAGGTTCCCACTGCAACTGGATCAATAAGGTGATGTAGGTGGGCTGAATAAAGCTCCACATCAGATTTGTGCTGAGTTGGATGGTAGAGATTACGAGAGAAGCAAAGCGAGCTGCAAGTTTACAGCTCTCTCAGCCGGCTATAACACGGACTCTAGTAAATTTGGTGAGAGAATGAGACATGAGAGGTGAACCACATATTAATTGTGCGGCCCACTTCTACAGCCAACTATTATACGAGTGGGCTATTAAATTGGCTAAATATGACATGATAACATGATACAGCCGACAGCCGGCTAAATTATTAGCCTTACTCTTATAAGTGTCAAACATATGTGTTAGAACTGTGTTGATGTCTAAACTAATAACCTTTTGTGACTGCAGGAGCATCTCCTTTAGGTGGTGATATCCACGATTAAAGCTAAGAGCAAAGATTCCCTTGATCCACAAAGCCTGATTTCTTTAGTAACAACAAGGCACAATTACTTCATAGATGGATAATCATTCCAAGACATGCTTAAGAAGTTACTTTTCTGATAAGTCCGATGGCTAGTGGAATGTGAAAGACTGCTTAAACAACTTTACCATAACACTTTATTAAGATGAGACCATGAATCTGTCAGTAATTATTGGAACACGTGGAAGCAAAATGAGTAAAGATCGAAGCCCCATTTAAGTATATCAGGCTCAGTAGTAACGTAAACCTGTTTGATCTGCTTCTCACTCTTTTTACAAATAAAATTTAAGATGTCGATTGCAACAATCATATTGCTTTGTCCATACACATGAAAATTAGGCATTCCAACGACTTATGTCTATATATTTCCAGTACAACAACTAGCCACTCAATCTAAAAACAATTTCACTGAAAAGGGTCCATTTATGCATCTGATGGAAGAAATGGGTAGTCAGTATATCCAATAACTGGATCAGGGAGGTAAAATGTCTCCCTGTTGTACTTGTTAAGAGGGGCATCTATTTTAAACCTTCGAGGCAAGTCTGGATTGGACAAAAAAATGCGCCCATATGCAACCAAATCAGCATACCCAGTAGAGATTGCATTATTTCCATCCTCCCTATTGTAGCCGCCAGCAACGATAAATGTTCCCTTGAAAGCATCCCTCATCGGACGAAGACTGTAAGGGGTTTCAAATTTTTCACCAATTTTTACCATCCGTGGCTCCACCACGTGGCAGTAGAGGATTCCAAATTTATTCAGTGCATTTGCCATGTGCAGGCCAAGAGCTTCTGGATTTGAGTCTGGTGCTTCTGAATAACTGGCAAAAGGTGACAGTCTTATCCCAACCTTGTCAGCTCCAATTTCATCAACTACAGCTTGAACTACTTCTAAGGCAAACCGGCAACGGTTCTCTAAGCTGCCACCATATTTGTCTGTGCGATCATTGACCTGGTCCTTTAAAAACTGATCAATCAAGTAACCGTGGGCTCCATGGATTTCAACACCATCAAATCCTAGACATCACAAAGAGAGTTAATACTGGATTGCCTTTTATTCAGGTATTGGCTAGGCTTGCAGTAAAATAATGGATAATTGTCGAACAATTACCACAATCCATAAGAACATTTGTATGTTAATTTTCTACTTATCCTAATTCGATTGATAAATAAGTCTGACTAAAGTAAATACACATTTATATGCTCTTTGTTGGGTAATCTTAATATTTAAACTGCGAAAAAGGTACTTACCAGCTTCAATTGCATTTCTAGCAGCTACCCTGAAATCGTTAATGATCAAAGGGATTTCATCAGTCTCTAATCGTCTGGGAGGTGCGAAAGTAGCCACATCTACACCATTGGCTCTCACTTGAGGTTTTAGTGGCTTATCCGTGCTTGAAATTGGAGCCTGCCCATTAGGTTGAAAAGCTGCATTGGAGCATTTAAATTTGTTGGTATAATGCCATATGATATTTAAAAAAAACAGTAGTACAAATATAGTATGAGCATGCCAATAATATCGTTTACGAGAAGGATAACTAATGCTATTACGAAGTCTTCACTGATAATTGTGAACTGAATTATTTTGCAATTTAATTACACTACCATTAAATTTGGCTTCACAAACAAGTTTGTATTAGAGGCTGCAAACTTACTGGAATTAGACACTCTTCCTACATGCCAAATCTGACAGAAAAATATCCCTCCTTTCTCATGAACCCCATCTACAATTGGCTTCCATGCTTCCACTTGCTCGTTTGTCCAAATGCCAGGAGTATCTTTGTACCTTATATGCAAATAGAAACATATATTTATTAGAAATCTTAAAACTGTGAAAAAGAAGTAACATGACTACAGACTTCAAGAAGCTGCAGTCTTAGTATCTAGCACACACCCTTGAGCAGTGTCTGACACTCCAGTGGCTTCAGCAATCAAAAGGCCTCCTTTAGTCGTCCTCTGTTGATAATACAGTATGGCATGAGGCTGAGGAACATTGCCATAGGACCTCTGCCTTGTCAGTGGTGCGAGAACCACCCTACAAATAAAAAAAAGAAATTCTTAGGACCAAATGGATCTTTGAAAATTGCTGATACATACGTCACACTTTCAGATTCACTGGACTTTTTATTTTCAAAGAAATTAGAATCTGAAGGACTTGGTCAAATGATGACATACATTCAGGACCCATATCGATTCTGCGTATTGGAAAGCATTCCCATCTTCAACTTGTAAAAACATATTGGGGTGGGGAACCTACTCTCCCTATGAACAGCAGACGGCATCCAAATAATAAAATCGAAGAAAATCACAACATATACGGGAGATATACAATCTTGTGCGGGCGATGGCTGTCATCTTCCTTGGGGAAAAGGAGCGCTACTCCGCTACCTAGTTTGGTCGCTTTGACGCCCAAACGAACCCCTATCGCGCAACTCGCAAGAACAGAGGATTCCCTACGGAATAACTTCTCGGGGAGCTAATCGCACACCATTTGCTGATTGGGGATTAGGAAATTGGGAATGGTCCGACCAAAGAGGAAGGGATACCTGTGGGAAAGATCGAATTTTCCCATCTTGTAGGGGGTGAGGAGGGGGATACTGTTGACGCCGCTGTTGCTCATCGCCCCTCCCTCCTGTGACGTTGTCTTCTTCCCACAATCCCACTTTGCCTTGGCACCTCTCTTTCTGCTGGCAAGTTGGGAGTGATGAATGTTGATTGGTAAGCAGAGGGAAGACGATGCCGCTGGTTCAATGAACCTGGCGTATTCTCCGACTCTTTGAGCGACGGCAGTGAGCAACAGCGCTGAGGTCACTGATGCGGACAGGCGATGCAGCGGAGGCCGGACGAAATTGCAAGCTCTATTTCTTGTGAGTTGTGTGTGACAATTCACTCCGGTACTGACTGCTGAATACAAACGCTTGTGAGGGGCGGCTCACAGGCAGAGGTTTGGATTCATCGGATTATACTCTGTCCGCCTGGATGTTTTCTAACCGGCTAACAGTTTTTTCTCTCCGTACAAATCAGCGGCAGTAATCGGCCATTATTCAGTCAGCAGTGTTTTTCTCTCAGCAAAAACCAGCACCAGCCACCAGCAAAACAAACGGGGCAATTCTCTTTTTTTCGAGAACACGTAGAAGAGCTGCGTATCTTTGTATTAATAAAAAAATTCTAGAGTTTACAACGCGGGCGTTTGGGCACTCGCACTCGGCACGGTTTACACGAATGAGACTATACGGCAAGATAGAACAACCAAATGCACAGGCAACGGATGATCTACCTAGACCCTATAGCCGCTGGTGCCGGCAACCGGGAGGCGAGATGTATGCCTCAACACATACGGACCACGGAGGCCGCCTGGGTGGCTACGGCCATCAGTTCAGCATCAGAGAGGGATCGAGCTGCCGGGAAGATGTCCCGGATGGCCGCGAAGTGAGATGAATCGAGGGGCCCCTGGAACACCGTCTCCAGTCTCCGGTCGTCCGCGTCGCCGTAACCAAGCCTGCGCATGACAAGCTCTTCCCCCTTCTTGGATGGACGCACAGAGGAGTGGAGCGCTTTACTGGCCAACTGCCCGCTTCGTCGTGGCGCCGGTGTTGTTGAAGGTGCCCGGCGGCGGCTCTCCTCCTCTCAGGGAGGTTTGCCAGCGGCATTTGGAGTGCCTGGCTTATGCCAGCCAGGAACGCCAGCCAGGAACGCTGTCGTGGCCGCTCGGGCCTCTTCAAGGCTTGGTTCCTCCGTGGAGTTCTTGTTGCCCGCCTTCTTCGACCGCTTTTTGGTCATGGACCCAGGCGCGGCTGGCACACCGCAAGCTTCAGTAGGCAGCTCCGTGGGCGGTGGAGAGTCTTCAGCCTGGTGGGCCGCATCCGGTCTAATCGGAGGCACGACCGGCGCCAGCACAGCCACGACTCCGACCGGCTCCTCCGCTGTCTCGGCACGCAGCCCGGAGTCGAGGACCCGTCTACTTCTCTTGTACGTCTTGAGAGTCGTCCCCACCACGCACCGTGTCGCGATCTTCCTTGGCGTCGGTGTTCCCCCCTCGAGCAGCATCTGATCCCATGAGGAGTGGACCCCCTCTTCACGGGATGGGAGCTGGTCCTCGAAAGCGACCAGCTCGGGATTGCCTGTCACTGCCATCAGCCCGATAGAGCCGCTTTCCAGAACCGACAGGGCAGAGCCACCAGTTGCTCTGACCCCGGACGCCTTGTCGTGCAGCGCTGGGGAAGGATGGTCCCCGCCCTCTGTTGCCGCCCGCTCTGTGACCGTTGTCCGCGCGAAAGCGTCCAACCCCGACGCGTCAGGTACAGGCCCCTCGCCGGGAGGAGCCATTGACTGGTCCGTGCCGCCGCCGGAGCAGCCACCGACGGAGTATTCACCACCTCGTCAGCCTCCGCCTCCACGGATAGCGCCGGCAAAGATGTCTGCCTCCCCCCAGCGGCCTCGACATGGCCATGGTTGCGCGCGGCGGTTCCGCGCCCGGCATGGCGCCCCGGAGAGCGCGGCGGGGACGAGGTCTCCCCAAGCGCCGCGCGCTCAGTAGGTGTCAGCGGCGAGTCCTCCTGTCGGGCGCGGGGCTGATGACGACGACCAGTGCCCTCCGACGGTGGCGAGGGGCTGTCGCTCCGGGCAGCGGGTTGGCTACGCCGCCATTCCTTCCTCGCGACTGGTGCCGAAGGGGTGCGACCGCGTGCCGCCCGAGGAGGCGGTGGCGACTCCTGGCGCACCCTCAGCAGCTGGCGACCGCCACCCTCGCTAGACGAAGCAGAGGTCATGGGGTTGCGCGGACGCTTGCAGTCGCACGCGAGATGCCGAAGGCCATGGCATCGGAAGCACCTGGTGGGCAAGAGGCACTGCGCCACCTTGTGTTTGTAGGACATACAGTTCAAACAACGACCTTCCATGCCTGCTGGGATGCGGGATGGAGCCTTGGGCGGAGCTTGTTGCCGCTGCCGCCGCCGACGGGCGGTACGCTCCCGCCGACTCCGCACCCGGGTGAACCCATCTGCGTCCACGAGCGGAGGGGATGGCTCGCGCCGCGGCGGGTGGCCGTCCAAGCGCCGCAAGCCCCTTTCTTGACGGCCTCCGCCCGGGCGGCGAGCGGGGGGTCTTGGCTCACGCCGCGACGGGAGATCCTCGGAGTGCCGGAAGCTGCGGCCTTGGGTGCCTCTGTAGTCCGGCCGACGAGCGGGAAGGCCGTGGACCAACCGCGTTTGGCCGCAGCGCCGTTGCCGGAGGCGGCCAGAGTGAGCACCATCGAGCGGACCAAGCCTGTCATGAACAGACCTTGCCACACGTGTGGGAGTGTCGACGGTCGCCGGAGCGGGCGGAGAAGCCGCCGCCTCCCTGGTTCCGATGCCGGCGCCCGCCTCGGCCGGCTGCAGTAGGACGTCGCGGTAGGAGGAGCGGAGGGAGGGGTAGTCAGCCTCACCGTCAGAGCATGGGGAGTCTTCGAGCCACCGGAGCTGCGCAGACATTAGCACCGGTTGGGAAAGCCCTTTAGCACCGGTTTTCCAACCGGTGCTATGAATCCGAGGCTAGTACTCACATGCTGGTGAAGCACTGAAAGATCGGCACACCCGGCTCTATGCCAAGCACTAGCCTCCTCCACAATCTCCCTTGTCAGCTGACCGACTGATCGTGTGGTGTTGTCAAAAGTCTGCAAGTTACGTTCCTTCCACAGCATCCACGACCCAAGCAACGCCAAGGAATCAAAGGACTTCCTCTCCAGGGCCCCCAGACTCTTGCGAACGCGCAGCCACCAGTCCGAGAGTGAGGCCTCACCAGGAACTGGGCAGAGGTGATGCCACTGAGCCAACCGAAGCACCTGAAACCAGACATCACGCGAGAAGGAGCAGCCAACAATAAGGTGGGAAATTGTTTCGGACTCCTGGTCACAGAGCACACACGAGAAGCGTTGTGTTGTGAAGGTTGGGTGCAGGAAGCTAATGTCTTATCCAGGTGCTATTGTACAGTTCTTTTATTTTTGGAGATGGCAAAGACGTTGGGAGTTATGTCGATCAGTTGCTTGCCATTCAGCCATGCACCGACACAGCCATTCAGATGGATGGTGATAAAGAAACCACGAGTTTTCTTAGAAAGATCAGACGCGGACATACACGTACGTACATTTACTCCTATGAATACACTTATATAAACCCTACCTTATAGTTATAAGTACCTCAAAGGGACAGCCGATAGATCCGAGATTCACGAAGTCACTATAGACATCTCGCTGTCAACAGATACGTCAACTGCCCCTTAAAAAAATAGCGCCGGTTAAATTCTAAAATAAATCTCGAAAAATATGACATATACCGAGTCGAGGACTCGAAACCCTGATGGACAAGTTTCACAACAAGAAACCTTACCGACAGCCCTACGTAAACCCTACCCCTACGTTCGGATCCTACTCTTTATCAATTAAAAAAATCTACAATAAAAATGTACATTTGGCTAATTCTCTTTAGAACTTATAAATAAAATAAAATCTCTAAAGACAGCTATGAAACAAGAACACAAATTATTTAGACTCATCCCGGCAGAGTTGTAGGTTCGGTTCGTGCTGCCCAACCGGCCAAACCCTGCTCCAGTTGGACCAGGCCGGGCCGGGTCAGGCCAATTTTGTCTAGTGCCTGCACTGCACACAAGTTGTTGGACCTGGTCCAACTTTTCCCCTGACAGTTCACGAGTGACGATTAGGTGGGTGAATGTATCTAAACAACAAATGTTCTTACGGAGTACAACTGGTTGCCTTGCTAAGTATTAGCTATTTAGAGTTGCCCCGTTAGATCAAGGACCTCATGGCTCCGCTCCCCTCCCCCTCCCCAGGTCCCCACGACCGCCCCTCGCCAGCCGCCGCTTCGGCGCCGGCGACCATCCTCCCCAGTGACCCGGTGCTAAAGACCCTTTAGCACCGGTTCGTAAATACGACCCAGTGCTAATGTGGGTGTCACATTCTACTTCAAAAGGAGCGCATCTTATATCCTATCACGCGTATTCCGTAGGTGAGATGGTTAGGTGGGTGCGCGCGAGCCAAGAGGTCTCGAGTTCGAATCCCGCAACACGCAAATATGCAAATATTTTTGGCTAGTGCTCCCACCTTTACCACCGGTTATTTGACCCGGTGCTCACAGGCCCACAGGGTTGGCTGGTCGCCTTTTTTGATTGTGAGATGTAACAATGATGTACTTGCCTCCTCCCCATGCTCCTGGTTCTAGAAGCCTGGAGCTCATGTAACTCCTCTTCCCTCTTAATAAAATACGTGCTTAGGCACGTTCGTGAAAAAAAACAACACAACGCTTCTCTGAATACGTGGCCTTATGGCGCGTAGCACATGAGATATTACAACCTAACCTCCAAGACAACATCATATGAAAGCTAATTAAGGATGAGGAGTACTCGACAAGTTCTGCTTATCATGCTCAATTCTTTGGGATTGGCTCAAAACAATTTCAAACAACTTCAACTGGCTATTTTGAAAGATCTGGATGCCACCAAAATGTAAATTGTTCGCCTGGCTTGTTCTGCAAAATCGCCTTTGAACATCGGACATATTAGCATCGCGTGGCTGGCCAAATAACGGTGAATGTCCACACCAGAATCCACCGTTCACCTATTCAGAGTGCGCAGATTCACAAAACGAATATGGAAAGAAAAATATGCCAATCTAGATGTCCAAGCAACTAGCGGCCTAGTGAGACGATCCAGGAGTGGTGGACGGATATAGTGTCCAACCAAGCAATATGGACACGCAGGGGCGGAGCCATGAATTGAGTATAGGGGGCAGTTGAAAGGAATGGAAGTGCAAAAATCGAACAAAATACGAATATCAAGCGAGTTGATCATCAAGTGCAACGCTTCACATTCAAGTTGTTTTTTTAGCCACTGGAAAGGCATAAATAGGCCACTTATAAGTGAATAACTGGACCTCAACTCTCAACTCCTAAGTACAGTAGACATTTGAGCTGAATTGATAGAAAAAACATCACTAAAACATATATTAGCTATGTACTATTTGGAAATAGCAAAATGCACAAATTAGAGGCATCTCTTTGGGCAGCCGTTGGAGCTAAACACCTCAATACATTCATCCATCATCATCAGTTTTGAGACTTTTTACAAGCGCCGGTGTACATTTTTTGATAGTTTTGCTGTACGTGTACTTTACTCTGCCTTTTAGCCGTATGGCTCTCCGCCTTATATTAATATAACAGCAGCTCTTTCTGCCGGTTAATTTCAAAAATGAGAAATTTTACAATAATTGAGATTAATTAGAGCCACCCGTTTCGAGAAATCGGATGGTAGAAACAAAAGAAGTACCCAAAGGTACCTAAATAGAGGTACCCGGAGGTACCCAGAGGTACCAAATTTGTGGGACCCACTATTGATTTAATATTTTTTCAAAATTTAGAAAAGGGCATAAGAGTAATTTCTTGTGGCGAAAAAAATGTGTTTTTTTCACCGTCTTTGCTTCTCCTCCGTCGGCGCTTGGTCTGATTCCCTCCATGATTTTCGCCTATGAATCTTTCCACAAATAGTTTTCAATTAAGCAAGATTATCACAATGTCCTTTTTTATTTAATTTATTTTTTTACTAAAAATACCAGGTACTTTCAGGTACCTCTGGATACCTCTCCAATCATTGTAAAACAGCTCTTCAAAAATTACTATCCATCTATTATTGTTTCTGTCAGCAACGTTGTTTGTTTCCTTTCTCGAGCGCTCCGACCTTGTTGTCCACCTCTGCCCAAAGCCATCTCCAACACGTGCCCCATCCCAAAATCAAGCTCTCGAATCGAGCTTTTGCTACTCAGCAAATTGAGCTTGTTGTTGATGGCTAATCGGATTCCCTCCACCCAGATCGAGCTCGTTCGTGCATTGCTGTGTGCCTATGTCCATCGTTCTCGTATGTTCGCCGTTTTCCATGGAGGACCAACCTAAAGAACAAGTTTGCTTATACGGGATTCAGTAGTTGATAGGTTTGCATCAGCCAACGGAGGGTGAGACGCTAGGAGCTTATGTGCAGATTCCCACAACAGCAATGTAAAGTCGGCGTCTTCGTCGACACCTCACCGGGGTATTAATTTCCTACACTGCCAAATACTACGTATAGTATACTCCAACAGTCTACACCTTAGGCTACATTTCTTTTCCATGTGAGGCTGCTCGTTAGGAGACTATCTCTCTTCGATGCCCACACTATGAGGATGATTTTCCAACACAGGTATTAGGGGAAGAATTTTCAGATGTTTAATGTGGTCTTCTTGTGCAGGAACATCTGTCAAATGAATCATAACTCCAAGCACCAAACCTCGATATTGTTTTCTTTAAGTTATGCCATATCAAATATTCAAATGTAGACATGTATCCATTCTTAAAAGGCAGTACCTTTACACAAGCAAAACCTTTACATATACAAATGCTGATTTTCACAACTCGAAGTGACAGATACAAAAAGCTCCTTAGGATCTTCTCGGCATGGTAGCCTAGCTGAGCTCGCAGAAGAATCGACAAGATAACTTGATAATGCGGATATCTAGGCTTAGAAATAGTAGTTAGTATTTCCCATGTTCAGCTGAAATGGTGCTTGTGGTACCATCACTGATCCATTGGCATTCAGAATCCCGTTCTGCTCAGTCATCTGTAAGCGAAAGGCGGTAATATAAGTAATGTGTTGACATCTCCCAACAAGATGCTGCCCTTGTCAAAATAATATTTATGAGTAACATGTTGGGTTGAGAGGGGCTTTAAAGATAAGAAACATATATTTGTTCCTATTGCGAGGTAGCAGATGCATCGGCTGCGATTTGTACAGGTTTAACAGCATTAGCTCATTAACTTGTCATCCTTAAATCTAAAGCAATCTTGAACTAAATCCTATATCTGGTAAATTGATCTTTCAAACAGTGAAGGGTGCTGGAGCATTAGAGTTTGGGAGTACCCTCTCTTGGAGCATATCATTGGCAGCCTGCAATATGCCTTCTTGCAAAGCATCAGTGAAGGGAACTGCACCGTTTGTCCCTTGTATATGTAAGCTTGAGTTTGTTACAGGAACTAAAAATGGACATGCTGACCCAACCTTGTTCCTAAGCATCTCAATCTCCCTAGACATGATCTGCATCTGTTGACCATATTAAAGTCAGTATATTAAAATTTTGCGATTGCCCTTTACAGAAAATATAATTTTCATCTATATTGAAAAGTGCATAACCTTACCTTTTGGGAGCGAATGTTTTGTACCCAGATTTCAAGGTTACTTTCGAGGGCGTGGAGCTCATCAAGATTCATGTGTTTTATATCACTCTCTCCATACATGTACCTGCATCGATGTGCTCAACTCTTCTCATTATTTCATTAATCTCATACTGCCTAACAATTGTTTACCAGACAGTGAAAACTATGCATTTTCTAGCAAAACCTTTTACGTATTCTTGGATTTAACACGTTCCATTCTATACTATTATTAAGTTGCAGGTAATTCTCTTATTTTCAGTTTCCTTTTCTATTAATGCTGCATTACATGAGAGCAACATAGGATGCTGGATCATTAGTTTTACTCTGACAAGTTTGTTATTGCCTGTACATAGACAGAATCATTTATGTTGTTTTATGATATACATGTAATAATGCAGCTCATTTACCTTAAGAAACTTTGAAGCAATTCAATTTCTCTTGTTAGCACTAGTACCTCTTGAGGTATTGCCTGAAATAACAAAGAACATCACCATTTAGTACGGTAATTAAACTTCGCATAGTCTTTACATATGTGCACTTCAGAATTGAAAGAATCATGCCGTAGCACCAATGACAGCACATGCGTGCTCAGCAAAAGTTCCCTCACTAATCATGCCTACAAAGTTTCAGAGACAGTCCTCCTTACTATGCATAGATCTGAAGTTTATTTATAAATAATTAACTGCAGAGCTACAGAACTTGATCTATACACTTGGTCTCTGACCTGAGGTTTCTTCTTTCCACTACTTTCGCCTTGCATTTCTCCATTGGCAGTCTTGTACCTCTCGATCAAGCCTTGCATGTTCCTAATATACACAAATTTCAAATAAAGGAGAAGTGGAAACATTCTAGTGTAACTTCTGCGCAGATAATCATTAGCGGTAGAGAAAGAGATACAGACCCATTGGTGGCGAGCTGATACATCTTGCCATGCGGGGAGAACACAATAACACCGATATCAGCATCACATAGAACAGATAACTCGTTGGCCTTCTTGAGCAGGCCCATCCGCCGCTTGCAGAAGGTTACCTGCCTATGCACTGGGTTCTCTATCCTCCTCATCTGAACCTTTCCTCGAGCCATCATTAATATTTCCAAGTGTTTTTTCTTGTTTTATGCACACAGCCTCCCACTAGTTTAGACTAGCTTCTGAGGTTGCATCCATATTTGATCTTCCACTTGCACTTGAGATCAATGGCGACTTGGATCCACCATGGAAGCAAGCAATTTATAGGGGCTCCTGAGGACAGGGAATAATTGTTTGGACAGTCCTTCCAAATTGCAAAGGCTGCATACAGAGCCTTAACTGTTTCCTTGTATACGGTCACATATACTTACTGGACTGATGTTCATTTGTTTCCTTCTTGTTCTAGAGCTCAAGTTGCTATTACTCTTATATAAAACACTATTTTCAAAAAGAAGAGAAGCAAAGATACCAGACATCTCCTGCGTGTGTGAGGAAAAAAAATACCAAACATCTTGTTGGAACGAAGCCAATATCACTACCGGAGAAACCATCGTCCGTCCTCCTCACATGCCTCGGCGCCCTCAAAATCTGGTGCTAATGCAACATTAGCACCGGGTTCAAAATTCAGGTACCCTCGGAGACCCTTTAGCATCGGTTGGTGACCTTTAGCACCGGTTCGTAACAACAATCGGTGCTAAAGCCAACTAGTGCTAAGGGAATGTCACATGCTACTTTAAAAGAAAAACATCTTCTACTCAGTCATATGTATTGCGTAGGTGAGATTGAAAAGAGCGTACCCGCGAGCTAAAAGATCTTGAGTTTGAATCCCCGCATCAACGCATATTTTTTTAGCGAGTGAGCACTTTAGTACCGGTTATTTGACCCGGTGCTAAAGGTGCCCACCCGCACCGGTTGGTAATCCGGTGCTAAAGAGGGTTCCCAACTGATGCTAAAGAGGGTTTTTCTACCTGTGTATTACTGTACAGACTACTTCAAATTTTGTACATCAGGTTACAACCTTTTCTTGTTGACTCCCTGCTTATTTAGGAGTCACAGTACAGTACTTAGCTTTAACAGCAAGCATCCAGAAAGGCACACGTTAATGTAACCGGTTCACAAGCTATAAAATTCTTCTCGAACAAATAGTATTCATCTTCCTAGTACTACTGAAGCCTTGAGCTAGACAATCAACTTGTCCATGATCATTAGCCAAAAATTAGTGAGGAATATGTCTCAAGCATACACTTTATGCTGTTAAGAATATGTTCTATTTTGAAAGGTCAGACTAAAATTTTTAAATCTACAGGTTCTCCGTTCTATTTACAATAATGTATTAATTCAATTAGAAGGGAGAGACGTCCCTCAAATTTGCAGAAGGGAGGTGTCAGACCTGGGTTCTACAGCTCCTTTATTCTAAGTCCATCTTCACTATGACATCATTTAATTACACTGGCAAAAATTCCCAAAGAAAATAGGAATGCAACAACTGTATATTCTGAGTTTCTTTTTTAAAAGCAAAGAGGAAAAAGCCAATGACACACACATTTTATGTTATTAATAAGAAACTTTCAGTAGGCCTTTCTCTAATACAAGGATTCATGGCAGTCCTGTCAGAGTAAAAAAAAGGAAACTTGAAATAGGCAACTAGTAGTATGTAACTGAATGCAATTAGTCAAATTGTGCATGCAAAGCTAAAACCAGATCTTAATTGAACAAATTACCAACGAAATAAAGCTAAATTATGCCCTATGGGCCAGGGTGCAGTTTACCAGGACCACCCCTTTGCAATAGCTATAGCTCCAGATTCCTAACCAGACATCTTCAAGTATTGTTGAAATCCATGTGATCAATCACATTCTAGAGGCTCAGCAATGCAATCCTATCAATCATTGAACAAATCTGGGGAAGCGCAATTAAACCTTAGAATGAGCTACTTCAGGTGAGACAAAACAGGTGTACTTGAGCCTTACAAAAATCAACAATGAAGGTGTCCCCCTTTGTTGCCAACTTTATGCTCATAAATATTGCTTGGACATAAGAGGTAGATCTTAGGTGCACATGTTTAACTCAGCAAGGAAGGTGCCCTTTTTGGTATTCTGCCCATTTCAAAAATATTTAACCTATCCAGTTTAAAATGA
This sequence comes from Echinochloa crus-galli, assembly GCA_900205405.1. Classification (NCBI taxonomy): domain Eukaryota; kingdom Viridiplantae; phylum Streptophyta; class Magnoliopsida; order Poales; family Poaceae; genus Echinochloa; species Echinochloa crus-galli. The sequence continues at coordinate 244,767 of OAMR01000427.1, forward strand.
TTTGTCTTGCCAAAATCAGTCCATTGAGGAAACCAGGATGTAGGTTTTCCTTTCCGTCCAATCTTTCTCATCTTCTAGCCCGGCTATCAATGATGTGAAAGATGTCAAAGGATGGAATGGTCAAATCCGTCCATCATCATTAGATATAGATCAAACTTCTTAAATTCTGACCACGAATATATGTAAGAGTACATACTACTACAAAGACCACATGAATTACTTTAACAAGCTTTTATTTTTTTACTGATTCACTTTTGGTGGAAAACAAAGGCCATAGTCATACGGGAGGATTACTAGGTGAAAGAAAGTTGGCGTGTACTACACTGCCACACCATGCACAATGCATGGCTAAACCGTTTATTTTTGAAAAAAATTGCACAAGCCGTTTTTATTAATTTTAGGGAAAATAAGGAATAGAAAGCAGAATCTGAGACAAGTAAGCTGCATACTTGAAAACAAATTAAAACTGTACAAGATACTTACAGTAGAGAAAAAAAAAGTATATTAGCCTGACATGCATAAGTTGATAGGTAAACAATTACACAGTGGATCAACTTCAGTGTCTTCATTGTTCAGAATAAAAAGGTTTACTCCAACAGATATATATCATATCAGAGATGAGCAGAAATCAGGATAAACAATAAAAAGAAACAGATATATAATAACTACAAGGACAAAGGGACAAATGCAAAGCTATTGCTCTTATGTTTTTTTCCACATGTATTCAGGTTGAGCCAATATTCATCAGCCATTACCATCCCCTGATAAAACATAAACCCAAGTTGCTAGATACCAGGTGATGGCGTGATGCAGTAGTAATTTAAAATTTTATAATGCACAAGAGTGCTGAAGTATCTCCCGTGTCCTTGAGCATTTTTTTTATGAGTTATTATCTCTACAGATCTCGCCAGTGGATCATTCTTAGGAAAACTTCAGCTTTTAGAGCAATAAGTCCATTAAATATCAATTGTGAAGTACTAGAGTGATA
>OAMR01000427.1:246249-270788 GCA_900205405.1 Echinochloa crus-galli
TTAAAATTTTGCGATTGCCCTTTACAGAAAATATAATTTTCATCTATATTGAAAAGTGCATAACCTTACCTTTTGGGAGCGAATGTTTTGTACCCAGATTTCAAGGTTACTTTCGAGGGCGTGGAGCTCATCAAGATTCATGTGTTTTATATCACTCTCTCCATACATGTACCTGCATCGATGTGCTCAACTCTTCTCATTATTTCATTAATCTCATACTGCCTAACAATTGTTTACCAGACAGTGAAAACTATGCATTTTCTAGCAAAACCTTTTACGTATTCTTGGATTTAACACGTTCCATTCTATACTATTATTAAGTTGCAGGTAATTCTCTTAATTTCAGTTTCCTTTTCTAATGCTGCATTGCATGAGAGCAACATAGAATGCTGGATCATTAGTTTTACTCTGACAAGTAATGCAGCTCATTTACAGAATCATTTATGTTGTTTTACGATATACATGTAATGCAGCTCATTTACCTTAAGAAATTTTGAAGCAATTCAATTTCACTTGTTAGCACTAGTACCTCTTGAGGTATTGCCTGAAATAACAGAGAACATCACCATTTAGTACGGTAATTAAACTTCGCATAGTCTTTACCAATATGGCAATATGTGCACTTAAGAATTGAAAGAATCATGCCATATGAAACTTGTTAGCACCAATGAAAACACATGCGTGCTCAGCAAAAGTTCCCTCACTAATCATGCCTACAAAGTTTCAGAGACAGTCCTCCTTACTATGCATAGATCTGAAGTTTATTTATAAATAATTAACTGCAGAGCTACAGAACTTGATCTATACACTTGGTCTCTGACCTGAGGTTTCTTCTTTCCACTACTTTCACCTTGCATTTCTCCATTGGCAGTCTTGTACCTATCGATCAAGCCTTGCATGTTCCTAATATACACAAATTTCAAATAAAGGAGAAGTGGAAACATTCTAGTGTAACTTCTGCGCAGATAATCATTAGCGGTAGAGAAAGAGATACAGACCCATTGGTGGCGAGCTGATACATCTTGCCATGAGGGGAGAACACAATAACACCGATATCAGCATCACATAGAACAGATAACTCGTTGGCCTTCTTGAGCAGGCCCATCCGCCGCTTGCAGAAGGTTACCTGCCTATGCACTGGGTTCTCTATCCTCCTCATCTGAACCTTTCCTCGAGCCATCATTAATATTTCCAAGTGTTTTTTCTTGTTTTATGCACACAGCCTCCCACTAGTTTAGACTAGCTTCTGAGGTTGCATCCATATTTGATCTTCCACTTGCACTTGAGATCAATGGCGACTTGGATCCACCATGGAAGCAAGCAATTTATAGCGGCACCTGAGGACAGGGAATAATTTTTTGGACAGTCCTTCCAAATTGCAAAGGCTGCATACAGGGCCTTAACTGTTTCCTTTGTATACGGCCACATATACTTACTGGACTGATGTTCATTTGTTTCCTTCTTGTTCTTTAGCTCAAGTTTTCTCGAATATGGTTCTAGAGCTCAAGTTGCTATTACTCTTATATAAAATACTATTTTCAAAAAGAAGAGAAGCAAAGATACCAGACATCTCCTGCGTGTGAGGGAAAAAAAAGAGATACGAAACATCTTGTAGGGACGAAGCCAATATTACTGTGCAGACTACTTCAAATTTTGTACATCAGGTTACAACCTTTTCTTGTTGACTCCCTGCTTATTTAGGAGTCACAGTACAGTACTTAGCTTTAACAGCAAGCATCCAGAAAGGCGTACATTAGTGTAACCGGTTCACAAGCTATAAGATTCTTCTCGAACAAATACTATTCATCTTCCTAGTACTACTGAAGCCTTGAGCTAGACAATCAACTTGTCCATGATCATTAGCCAAAAATTAGTGAGGAATATGTCTCAAGCATACACTTTATGCTGTTAAGAATATGTTCTATTTTGAAAGGTCAGACTAAAATTTTTAAATCTACAGGTTCTCCGTTCTATTTACAATAATGTATTAATTCAATTAGAAGGGAGAGAGACGTCCCTCAAATTTGCAGAAGGGAGGTGTCAGACCTGGGTTCTACAGCTCCTTTATTCTAAGTCCATCTTCACTATGACATCATTTAATTACACTGGCAAAAATTCCCAAAGAAAATAGGAATGCAACAACTGTATATTCTGCGTTTCTTTTTTAAAAGCAAAGAGGAAAAAGCCAATGACACACACATTTTATGTTATTAATAAGAAACTTTCAGTAGGCCTTTCTCTAATACAAGGACTCGTGGCAGTCCTGTCAGAGTAAAAAAAAAAGGAAACTTGAAATAGGCAACTAGTAGTATGTAACTGAATGCAATTAGTCAAATTGTGCATGCAAAGCTAAAACCAGATCTTAATTGAACAAATTACCAACCAAATGAAGCTAAATTATGCCTATGGGCCAGGGTTGCAGTTTACCAGGACCACCCCTTTGCAATAGCTATAGCTCCAGATTCCTAACCAGACATCTTCAAGTATTGTTGAAATCCATGTGATCAATCACATTCTAGAGGCTCAGCAATGCAATCCTATCAATCATTGAACAAATCTGGGGAAGCGCAATTAAACCTTAGAATGAGCTACTTCAGGTGAGACAAAACAGGTGTACTTGAGCCTTACAAAAATCAACAATGAAGGTGTCCCCCTTTGTTGCCAACTTTATGCTCATAAATATTGCTTGGACATAAGAGGTAGATCTTAGGTGCACATGTTTAACTCAGCAAGGAAGGTGCCCTTTTTGGTATTCTGCCCATTTCAAAAATATTTAACCTATCCAGTTTAAAATGATTTGTCTTGCCAAAATCAGTCCATTGAGGAAACCAGGATGTAGGTTTTCCTTTCCGTCCAATCTTTCTCATCTTCTAGCCCGGCTATCAATGATGTGAAAGATGTCAAAGGATGGAATGGTCAAATCCGTCCATCATCATTAGATATAGATCAAACTTCTTAAATTCTGACCACGAATATATGTAAGAGTACATACTACTACAAAGACCACATGAATTACTTTAACAAGCTTTTATTTTTTTACTGATTCACTTTTGGTGGAAAACAAAGGCCATAGTCATACGGGAGGATTACTAGGTGAAAGAAAGTTGGCGTGTACTACACTGCCACACCATGCACAATGCATGGCTAAACCGTTTATTTTTGAAAAAAATTGCACAAGCCGTTTTTATTAATTTTAGGGAAAATAAGGAATAGAAAGCAGAATCTGAGACAAGTAAGCTGCATACTTGAAAACAAATTAAAACTGTACAAGATACTTACAGTAGAGAAAAAAAAAGTATATTAGCCTGACATGCATAAGTTGATAGGTAAACAATTACACAGTGGATCAACTTCAGTGTCTTCATTGTTCAGAATAAAAAGGTTTACTCCAACAGATATATATCATATCAGAGATGAGCAGAAATCAGGATAAACAATAAAAAGAAACAGATATATAATAACTACAAGGACAAAGGGACAAATGCAAAGCTATTGCTCTTATGTTTTTTTCCACATGTATTCAGGTTGAGCCAATATTCATCAGCCATTACCATCCCCTGATAAAACATAAACCCAAGTTGCTAGATACCAGGTGATGGCGTGATGCAGTAGTAATTTAAAATTTTATAATGCACAAGAGTGCTGAAGTATCTCCCGTGTCCTTGAGCATTTTTTTATGAGTGATTATCTCTACGGATCTGGACTAAACGCCAGTGGATCATTCTTAGGAAAACTTCAGCTTTTAGAGCAATAAGTCCAGTAAATATCAATTGTGAAGTACTAGAGTGATAGATGGTTTAAAGCTAGCAAGGAAATAAACATTTGCTAAAATATCAGAGAGATGAAAGAAAAAAAATATGGCCCTAGAGTTTTTTTATTACCAAACTGAAAAGAAAAACTCGACCACGGTGAGAGACTTCCACCAGATTTTATTCTAAAAAGGTGTTGTGCTTCGAACTTGGATCGGAATAGGAGTTTCAGTGACTCCCGGAGTCCGACACTTTAACCGGTACACCGCGAGAAGCTTGACTAACCAAATTGAAAAGATAAAACAGAATCCTGAAACATAGAATAACTCATCCAATTTGAATTGTGAAATAACAGGCATCTATGTAGTTTACTACACTATACTCAATTGCAAGGACCAATGCTGTATAGATACAAGAAATCACTCGGTAGTCTGTAACCCGTCTTAGTCCTGCATGCATCTACAACACAATTAGTATAACGAGGCTTTATGCAAAATTAAGCATACTGAGCCAGACTCCCTACTCCCTTTCAAATAATAACACGAAGCAATGCGCGCATATGCGCATGTGGAAGAAAAGTGTAGGTAAACAAAAGCCCGATCTTATATGTGAATCCAACAAACTGAATGAATTACAAACACACCTTGGTTTGTGGCATGATCCAGTACTCAAGAGAAGAATTGGAGCAAAACAGCACGTCTCACAAGGCAGCCTTTTCCTCTTTTTGTTGTTGTTTATCGTAAAGGAAGTCCAAGATGATAGTGCACTTTAGGCATCTGAAGTTTTGCTTTGATAATAGGGTATATTGAAAAGCTCTTGTTCAAACATGGCACTTTATCCCAAAATTAAAGTAAAGTAGCAAACTAGCAAGCAACTAGTTGTTACGGTTAGATCAATGGATCTACATTAACTTAAAACATGACTTAAACACGATCTCTAGTCTAACAAGTAGATCACACCTAGACTAAAAATTGATGCGGAAAGAGTCGGTTCGGTGCTATACCGGCAGCGGTGGCGTCCATCGTTGTCGGTGAGGAGGTGATGAAGTCGATGGCGAGGGCGGAGTCAGGGACGTAGCATAGACGCTCCTTGAGCGTCTTCTTGGGGTAGCGGTGGCCTTCAGGGCGCCACCGAGACTGCCCCGGGTGAGGAGCTTGAGCTTCCGAGCCTTACAACGCCCTTAGCGATCGGTTAGGGTGGATTGCGTGAGATTCACGTGGTAGGGAACCTGGTTGGGTTGACCCACTATTTATATAGCACCGTAGGCCCGGGGCCGAGTCCAATGGGCTTAGGTTTGCCTCCCAATCACGGCAAGAATGGGACTTCGGATTTGTTGCCAAATCCAAGTTCGGGGCAACAGATTGCCCCTAAACAATGTCGGTTATGTTGGTGACAGAGGTCAACCAACACTAATCCAACATTCTCTCCCTTGACCGAAGGTCAACAACTTAAACTTATTGTCAAAAGGTATTAAGACAATTTATTTGAAGAAATTGGTTTTTCTTTGGACTTGGTCCTTAAGCTTATTAAGTTTGAAAAGAGTGAGACATGTTTTAGCTAGTGGTCTCATATGGATGAAAAGCTTATGGACAAAGTCAGTTGGTATAATGACGTATAAGATCACATTGGACATATCATCGGTTTGGCTGAACACATGGATTTCAAAATGGTATTCATGATGATGCAAAACAAAGTCAAACTTAAAGTGGTAAGGTAGGATAAAAGGATCAAGATAGATGGCGAGTGACGAGGTACCAAGCAAAGAGAATGGCAAGTTGGTCTTGTATCCGAGGGACTTTGCTAGGGTGAAGAGTCTAGTATCATTGTTTGATCTCTAGGCATTAATCAAGCCTTATCTACTAAAGCAAGGCAATGCATCTAATCATTGTTTAATCATATGATGAAGTGGCTCATGAATTGGTGATGGATTCTCGATCATGACACTTGAATATTCTAAGCGGCCATTGGCTCAAGTTCGATTTGCTCAGAAAGAAAAGAATGTTGTGGGCCCTCGAGTTGAGATTGTTCAAGTATGACATCAATAAAGACATAGAAGCTCAAGTGAAGATTTTATTTATCATATGTAATCTTGAGTATAGGAGTGTTGTACTATCAAGAGGGATCCAACATTAGTTGTTTGACAATACCAAAAGTGCTTATAGGTCAACCCATGTGAGATAGCCTTTGAGAGAAGTCGTTTGAGACTTAGTGGGCTGGCTGGACCAAAACTGGTCTGACCGCTTTGGAAAGAGGTCTATCGGTTTGGGTGCTCAGAGTGCTAACAACTTGTTTTGGTTTGAAAACCAGTGTGACCGGTTTAGCAACCGGTCTGACCGGTTTGCCATTGACCATAACAGCTAGTTTTTAGAGTGTGGGTTATTTATACCCCTTGGCCCTCTCCTTTGAGGGATGCTGGTTCCTTGGGCTCTTTGGACGTCCAACACCTCATTTGGCACCAGCTAGCTCTCCCCAAGCGTCTTTATGTGAGATTGGTTGATATTGTTCATATCTTTGAGATTGGGTTGAGAGAGTGATTGCGTGTGAGTTGTAGAAAGCTAGATAGAGATAGCTAAATCAGTAAAGAGCAAATCCTTAGGTTGAGTACTTGCAGTTAAGGCCTAGCCACTCTTTAAGTATTTGTTACTGTTGGAGGTGAAGCCTCCTAGACGGCTAGGCGTCGCCGGTGAGACACCAAGGTTGTGGTGTGCCGCGGACAGTTTGTGAAGGCTCCGATCTTGTCTCCTTCGTGGGAAAAGGTCACAAGTTAGTGGAACCAGGGAAAGTGGCTTGGCGTGTATAAGCCCGTCTTTGGTAGGCCCTCAACGTAGACGTAGCTCCTGTGTGGAGTGAACTTTGGGACATAGATTCTTGCGTCTCTCATTTGGTTTGCCTCACTTGTTCAATTCTAGCATATATATTTGCTTCCGCTTTGATCTACTTGGTTGTGCTTTACTTGTGTACAGGGACTTGGTGAGCCTGTTAGATATCATCTAAAGAAGCACCCCACCAAGTTTGGTTTGTGCTAGAATTCGTAGAGGGGTTGATTTACATTATTGTGTTTCTCTGTCTGAAACCGGTCTGACCGGTTTTGGTACTGACAGTGAAAAAAGTTTTATAATTTGCAGATTCACCCATTCAACCCCCTCTAGGTGACATAAAGGTCCTTTCACTTGGGAACTGACTTAGATGGAACCCGATTAAGTATATGAGCAGCTGTCTTTAATGCTTCCATCCACAGCTCTACAGGCAAGTTAGAATAACTGAGCATGCCCCGCACCATGTCCATTAGTGTACGGTTGCGACGTTCAGCAACTCCATTTTGCTGTCGTTCTCCCAGCATTAAGTATGGCGCACTTATGCCATTTTCTTCTAAGTACTTGGCAAATGGTCCCTTAATTTGACCATATTGTCCATGCTTCCCGCAGTGATCTCTATCCCTATCTGATCCTACAATCTTAATCGAAGTGTTGTGTTGTTTCTCAGATTCTTGTTTAGAAATCTTCAATATATCTAGCACATCTGAACACTTACGTATGGGGTAGATATGTCCATAACGGGAATAGTCATCATTAAATGTTATAAAAGAATCATAAGCATCTATTAATGTCACTGAGAGCGGGCCACATATATCTGTGTGAATTAATTCTAACACGCCCGTACTCCTAGTGGCTCCTTTCTTAATAGTCTTAGCATATTTTCCCTTAATGCAGTCAATGCAGTGATCTGAATCGAAGAAGTCTAACTTATCAAGTATCTCATCTTTAATGAGACGCTCCATTCCCCCCCCCCTCGAAATGTGGCCAAGACGACAATGCCAAAATTCCGAAGATGTCTCATTAACATGCTTACACTTATTTGAAACATTAGCAACATTCATCACAGAATCATCAAGAGAGAGCATATAAAGTTTGCCTTGCCTAACAACAAGACCCACATTTATTGAATTAAACTTTATCACACACTTATTGTTGCCAAACTTACAAATATGCCCCGAATCATCTAAAGCTGATATAGAAATAAGGTTTCTCTTGAAACTAAGTACATAAAGAACATCATGTAAATTAAGTTGGAAGCCGCTCGACAACTCTAAGTGGAAGCTCCCAATGCCTTCAACTTCGATGGGATTCCCATCAGCCACTCTTAGGCTTCGCTCCCCTTTCTTATAGTTCGGATCGAACGGAATACCTGTAATGAATTAGAAATGTGCACAGTGGCACCTGAGTCAATCCACCAAGTATTAGGGGGGAAATCTGCTAAGAATAACTCATCAGGGAAATAAACAACATCACACTTGACATTACCATTTTCTTTCAGCCATTCCTTGAATCCAGGATAAGCCTTTTGAAGATGCTTAGGTGAATCGCAGAAGGAGCATAACATCTTGCCACCCTTAGTCTGGTGGCACTTGAACTTGTTGTTGTTGTTCCTGGGACCAAAATCCTTCATCTTCTCAGTCTTAAGCCATTTTTCTTCTACAACACAGTAGCTGATCAACTCAGTGATGGTTCAAGTGGTCTTGTTGGTGTTGTAGTTAATCTTAAACGCAATATACCATGGTGAAGGCAGTGACGTCATGATGAACTGCACAAGTTAACCTTTAGAGATCTCCATCTGCATGTCCTTAAACCTATTAGCCATGTCACACATGTTGAGGATGTGCTTCCTTATGCCAGTCTGGTCGTTGTACTGAGAGTCCACTAACTTTATGATGAGGGTGCTAGCATAAGTATTAGACGAGCTCTTAAAGTTCTCCTCAATATTGTCCAGGAACTCCTTAGCATTCGGATCAATCCCCTGAGCATTCTTAGTGGGGATGGCACCTTCGATGCCAGCACTGATGGTTTGAGACATGAACATGATCGCCATGCGATCATATCTCTCCCACATCTCAAGAGCAGCTGAACTTTGTCCTGCAGCAGGTGCAGCAGGCTTATCCTCCCTTAGTACCAAGTCAAGATCAAGCACGTCATGACCTTGCCCTTCTAGTCAAGGAAGTTCGCTCCATTGAGCGGCTCAATGTTGTTCAGGTAAGAGGCCACAACATTTTTTTTGACCGGCACGGTAGGGAAGGCCCCTACCTCTATTTTTCATTTTCTATATAAAAGAATAATATTTACAAAAGAGTTTGACTTCAAGTCAAAATAGTTTGACTTCAAGTCAAAACAGAAGAGGGAAGGACAAAGTCAATACAAGTTACTACTCATTAACATTAGCAGATGAAAATAAGGCAAATTAAACTTAACTTAGTAACCATATACAATGAAATGCGAATAAAATCATGATAATAACCCTACGGTGGTGTGATTAAAATCATATAATTAAATTTCAATTTGCATCGCCGGTGGGGAAAACAAATGAAATTCATCTTAATACTCATGATTAAACAACGGTGGTAAAAAATAATCACAAGTTTACTCTAAAAAAATTTCACGGTGGTTCCATTTATTTAGAGGCATCTCAAAATATAGTGGTGGTGGATCTAATACTTAAAACACCAACTATTGATAAATAAATGTACTAAAAACAATAATTAACTTACTTAAAAAAAGGAATTAAAATTTAATCAAATAACTTATCTGAAATTTGGGCTTAAAAACACTTAATGAAAAGAAAATTCTGAAAACTAAAATGGAAAACTTAAATCACGTGCGGCCCAGAATTGAAAACATTTTGGCCCATGTGCCAGCGCAACCCCGTTGCACACAGGAGCCCAGCCCGCACAACAACAACGGCGGCCCAATGCACAACAAGAACGACCGCGGCCCAACGCTTAGTATCAACGACGAGGGGCAGCGCGCGGCCCAGCTCACACGGCAGGCTGACTCAGTGCGGCGACGCACAACGCAGTCCAGCACAGCGACGACCCGAGCGCACAAGGGCGGGCCGCCAATGGGGCCCAGACGAGCGCGTGCACGCTGCTGCCGCCGCTCGATCCGAGCCATCCGTCGCGATGGACGGCCGGAGCTCATCACCGCTTTGCTTAAAAGGGCAAAAAATCCGGGGAGGGAGGGCGGGGGAGGAAACCAAAACCAACCTCATTTCCTCCTCTCCCCCGGTTCGAGAGCAGCAGCCCCACGTGGTTGCCTGCGACGTGCGCGCCACCGTGCGCCGCCCTGCTCCCTCTCGGCTTCGGCCATCCTTGGCTCTTTTCCTCCCCTCGCATTTCTGAGATAGATAGAGAGATAGATAGATAGAGAGAGAGAGGGAGGGAGAGAGATGTGCTCACAGCGCGCAGCACCCCGTGCACGATGCGCCCGTCGCACATGGCGTCGCGACGACGGACGGAACGATAGGGTTGTTGCGGGGCCACTCGCCGGCGCACGCGCTCCCCTTGAGGTTAGCGCGCCACCGTTGAGGGGTCCCAAGACGACCTCTGATGCTCGTCCATCTCCGGAATCTGATGGCAGCCGGATCTGATGGCGCGCGCATTCCCACGTGGGGTTGACTAGGTAGGTCGTTTACTTAGGGTTACGGTTAGGGTTAGGGTTAGTTTCGGGTCGGGGATCTGCGTGTGCGCGCATTTGATTCGGTGTTTTTCGCAATCCCTTTCTTCTTGTCTCAACTAATCGAAACCCTAACTGAGTAGATCTAAACTTAAACATGAAAATAACTCAGAAAACTTGCTAAACTGATAGATCTAAGCTTGTGAAGCTCACTTACTTATTAAAACTTGACTTAAATCACACACTAGCTCTAAACATAACCTCATTTCTTTGGCTAACCGAACCAAAAGGGGATCTAAATAGACTAGTGTAGGCTATCAAATGTTAGATCAATGGATCTACATTAACTTAAACATGACTTAAACAGGATCTCTAGTCTAACAAGTAGATCACACCTAGACTAAAAATTGATGCGGAAAGAGTCGATACGGTGCTATACCGGCGGCGGTGGCGTCCATCGTCGTCGGTGAGGAGGTGATGAAGTCGATGGCGAGGCCGGAGTCGGGGACGTAGAGCAGACGCTCCTTGAGCGTCTTCTTGGGGGTAGCGGTGACCTTCAGGGCGCCACCGAGACTGCCCTGATCGAGGAGCTCGAGCTTCCGAGCCTTCCGGCGTCCTTAGTGATCGGTTAGGATGAATTGCATGAGATTTATGTGGTAGGGAACCGTTGGGGTTGACCCTCTATTTATATAGCACTGTAGGTTCGGGGCCAAGTCCAATAAACTTAGGTTTGCCTCCCGATCACGGGAAGAAACGGACTCCGAATTTGTTGCCAAATCCGAGTTTAGGGAAACATATTGTCCTAAACAATGTCGGTTACGTTGGTGATTGAGGTCAACCAAAACTAATCCAACAGTTACAAGAGATTTATTTCCATGTCACTGAAAGAAAAACAGAGTTCCTTGTTCGATATCAGTTTTAGTTCTGTTTTTTAGTCACCACTTCCGTCACCTTTGTCATCCAAATCATGCGTCATCGCCGAGGAGAGGAAGGCTAAGAGGCACATTGAGGACGCGGATGTGGTTCAGTGAAGCTAGACGCAGGCACACGGCATGGCTGGAGGCCGATGACCGAGCGTCCCACCAAATGAGTTCCTAACTTCAATTCAGGACTAATCGAGGAGTATAAATCAGCCAGAAACAGCTTGCACAGCCAAATTGGCTGCTTGTTCCATGGACATGAAATCCAATAATTGAGATCAAATGACGATCTTACTCCTCTAATGTTACTAGTACAAAAGTTTTTTTAATCTAAAATGACTTATTTTCAATTTGCATCGCCTCGCCATGCGATCATATCTCTCCCACATCTCAAGAGCAGCTGAACTTTGTCCTGCAGCAGGTGCAGCAGGCTTATCCTCCCTTAGTACCAAGTCAAGATCAAGCACGTCATGACCTTGCCCTTCTAGTCAAGGAAGTTCGCTCCATTGAGCGGCTCAATGTTGTTCAGGTAAGAGGCCACAACATTTTTTTTGACCGGCACGGTAGGGAAGGCCCCTACCTCTATTTTTCATTTTCTATATAAAAGAATAATATTTACAAAAGAGTTTGACTTCAAGTCAAAATAGTTTGACTTCAAGTCAAAACAGAAGAGGGAAGGACAAAGTCAATACAAGTTACTACTCATTAACATTAGCAGATGAAAATAAGGCAAATTAAACTTAACTTAGTAACCATATACAATGAAATGCGAATAAAATCATGATAATAACCCTACGGTGGTGTGATTAAAATCATATAATTAAATTTCAATTTGCATCGCCGGTGGGGAAAACAAATGAAATTCATCTTAATACTCATGATTAAACAACGGTGGTAAAAAATAATCACAAGTTTACTCTAAAAAAATTTCACGGTGGTTCCATTTATTTAGAGGCATCTCAAAATATAGTGGTGGTGGATCTAATACTTAAAACACCAACTATTGATAAATAAATGTACTAAAAACAATAATTAACTTACTTAAAAAAAGGAATTAAAATTTAATCAAATAACTTATCTGAAATTTGGGCTTAAAAACACTTAATGAAAAGAAAATTCTGAAAACTAAAATGGAAAACTTAAATCACGTGCGGCCCAGAATTGAAAACATTTTGGCCCATGTGCCAGCGCAACCCCGTTGCACACAGGAGCCCAGCCCGCACAACAACAACGGCGGCCCAATGCACAACAAGAACGACCGCGGCCCAACGCTTAGTATCAACGACGAGGGGCAGCGCGCGGCCCAGCTCACACGGCAGGCTGACTCAGTGCGGCGACGCACAACGCAGTCCAGCACAGCGACGACCCGAGCGCACAAGGGCGGGCCGCCAATGGGGCCCAGACGAGCGCGTGCACGCTGCTGCCGCCGCTCGATCCGAGCCATCCGTCGCGATGGACGGCCGGAGCTCATCACCGCTTTGCTTAAAAGGGCAAAAAATCCGGGGAGGGAGGGCGGGGGAGGAAACCAAAACCAACCTCATTTCCTCCTCTCCCCCGGTTCGAGAGCAGCAGCCCCACGTGGTTGCCTGCGACGTGCGCGCCACCGTGCGCCGCCCTGCTCCCTCTCGGCTTCGGCCATCCTTGGCTCTTTTCCTCCCCTCGCATTTCTGAGATAGATAGAGAGATAGATAGATAGAGAGAGAGAGGGAGGGAGAGAGATGTGCTCACAGCGCGCAGCACCCCGTGCACGATGCGCCCGTCGCACATGGCGTCGCGACGACGGACGGAACGATAGGGTTGTTGCGGGGCCACTCGCCGGCGCACGCGCTCCCCTTGAGGTTAGCGCGCCACCGTTGAGGGGTCCCAAGACGACCTCTGATGCTCGTCCATCTCCGGAATCTGATGGCAGCCGGATCTGATGGCGCGCGCATTCCCACGTGGGGTTGACTAGGTAGGTCGTTTACTTAGGGTTACGGTTAGGGTTAGGGTTAGTTTCGGGTCGGGGATCTGCGTGTGCGCGCATTTGATTCGGTGTTTTTCGCAATCCCTTTCTTCTTGTCTCAACTAATCGAAACCCTAACTGAGTAGATCTAAACTTAAACATGAAAATAACTCAGAAAACTTGCTAAACTGATAGATCTAAGCTTGTGAAGCTCACTTACTTATTAAAACTTGACTTAAATCACACACTAGCTCTAAACATAACCTCATTTCTTTGGCTAACCGAACCAAAAGGGGATCTAAATAGACTAGTGTAGGCTATCAAATGTTAGATCAATGGATCTACATTAACTTAAACATGACTTAAACAGGATCTCTAGTCTAACAAGTAGATCACACCTAGACTAAAAATTGATGCGGAAAGAGTCGATACGGTGCTATACCGGCGGCGGTGGCGTCCATCGTCGTCGGTGAGGAGGTGATGAAGTCGATGGCGAGGCCGGAGTCGGGGACGTAGAGCAGACGCTCCTTGAGCGTCTTCTTGGGGGTAGCGGTGACCTTCAGGGCGCCACCGAGACTGCCCTGATCGAGGAGCTCGAGCTTCCGAGCCTTCCGGCGTCCTTAGTGATCGGTTAGGATGAATTGCATGAGATTTATGTGGTAGGGAACCGTTGGGGTTGACCCTCTATTTATATAGCACTGTAGGTTCGGGGCCAAGTCCAATAAACTTAGGTTTGCCTCCCGATCACGGGAAGAAACGGACTCCGAATTTGTTGCCAAATCCGAGTTTAGGGAAACATATTGTCCTAAACAATGTCGGTTACGTTGGTGATTGAGGTCAACCAAAACTAATCCAACAGTTACAAGAGATTTATTTCCATGTCACTGAAAGAAAAACAGAGTTCCTTGTTCGATATCAGTTTTAGTTCTGTTTTTTAGTCACCACTTCCGTCACCTTTGTCATCCAAATCATGCGTCATCGCCGAGGAGAGGAAGGCTAAGAGGCACATTGAGGACGCGGATGTGGTTCAGTGAAGCTAGACGCAGGCACACGGCATGGCTGGAGGCCGATGACCGAGCGTCCCACCAAATGAGTTCCTAACTTCAATTCAGGACTAATCGAGGAGTATAAATCAGCCAGAAACAGCTTGCACAGCCAAATTGGCTGCTTGTTCCATGGACATGAAATCCAATAATTGAGATCAAATGACGATCTTACTCCTCTAATGTTACTAGTACAAAAGTTTTTTCAATCTAAATCGACTTCTCTGGAAAGGCCTGTTTAGACGTCTGACGAAAGAAACTGGTAGTCAGTATATCCGATAACTGGATCAGGGATGTAGAAAGTCTCACTGTTGTACTTATTCAGACTAGCATCAATCTCAAACCTCCGAGGTAAGTCAGGATTGGACAAAAATAAGCGTCCATATGCAACCAAGTCAGCATATCCACTGGAGATTGCATTGTTTCCATCCTCCCTGTTATAGCTGCCGGCAACAATAAGTGTTCCCTTGAAAGCATCTCTTATTGGACCAAGACTGTAGGGTGTTCCAAATTTCTCACCAAGTTTTACCATCCGAGGCTCCACCACATGACAGTAAAGGATTCCAATTCTAGTCAGTGCATGTGCCATGTGCAGGGCTAGAACTTCTGGGTTTGAGTCTGCTGCTCCTGAATAATTAGCAAAAGGTGAAAGCCTTATCCCAACCTTGTCAGCCCCAATTTCATCAGCTACAGCTTCAACTATTTCTAGTGCAAAGCGGCAACGGTTCTCTAAGCTGCCACCATATTTGTCTGTGCGATCATTGACCTGGTCCTTCAAAAACTGATCAATCAAGTAACCGTGGGCTCCATGGATTTCAACACCATCAAATCCTGCACACCAGAGAGAGTTAAGATTCGATTACCTTTTCTTCTGGAGACAGAAAATAGGATTGCAGTATGTAGTTGTGAACATTTAACACATACTAATCTATAAGAACCTTAGTATGCTAGTTTAATGTTTTTCTAACAATCCTAATTTGTCTGATAAATAATTCTGCCTAAAGTAAATCAACATTCCTCCTTTCTTTGTAGGCTAGTCTTCTTTAGAGTGTAAAAATATTTGAGGAAAGTGCTTACCAGCTTCAATTGCATTTCTAGCAGCTAACCTGAACTCATTGACGACCAAAGGGATTTCATCGGTCTCTAATCGTCTAGGAGGTGTGAACTTAGCCACATGTACACTATTCACTGGCTTATCAGTGCTTGAAAGTGGAGCCTGCGCATCAGGCTGAAAAGCTGCATGAAAGTTAACATTTATTTGTTGGTATAATGCCATCTCTTAAAAAAAACAGCACTACAGTGTGCAGCATGAATGTGTCAATATCTTCGTTTACCAGAGAGAATAATTCTGAACCCAATTTTCTTGCAAGTTAGCTTACCATCAAATTTAGTTTGGTGGAGAAAATTATATAGATTAGAAGTTGTAAAACATACTTGAATTAGAGACCCTCCCTACGTGCCAAATCTGACAAAAAAATATTCCTCCTTTCGCGTGAACCCCATCTACGATTGGCTTCCATGCTTCCACATGCTCCTTTGTCCAAATGCCAGGAGTATCCTTGTACCTTGTATGCATACCGAAAACAATTATTCTTCAGAAAATTGCTGAGCTGTTAAAAATGAATTAGCATAACTGGCTATCTCAAGAAGGCATAGCCAGAGGATCTATGCAACGCACCCTTGAGCAGTGTCAGACACTCCAGTGGCCTCAGCGATCAGAAGGCCTCCTTTAGTTGTTCTCTGTTGATAATACAGTGTGGCATGAGGCTGAGGAACATTACCATAGGACCGCTGCCTCGTTAGTGGTGCTAGAACCACCCTACACAGGAAATCAAAGTTATTGCTAATCAAATGGATCCTCAAAAACTGGTGAAATACGAATTGGCTGGACTTTTGCACGGTAACAGCAACTGTTCTACAGTACCACACTCGCCGTTTTTTTTTCTTATGACCTCAGAATTTCGAAATGAATTTTCTGTCGTTCCACATACATGCCACAAGCTAATCTTTGAGGCATCCCCAACCAAACCTTTCAGCATTTCATGGCATCTGAAGGTTTCGTTTTGGGAACTCACAAGTGATAATCCATCAGTTTTGTTACAGGTGTTAATAACATGATTCCACAAATCCGGAATCGAAGTAAAAACTTGGGAAAGCACCCCCTAACCTTCGAGATCGCGAAGGGGCAAACGAGAGAAAAGGAGAGGAAATTGAAAGGGGATGAGAGGGAATCGGGGAACCTAGTCTTCCTACGAACAGCAGACGGCATCTTCGTTATTAAAGCACGAAAGCAAAGATCACTAAACGATCTTCTGCCGGCCATATCTGTTGTCTTCCTTGTTTGGAAAAAAACGCAGCCTACCTCATTCGGGCGCTTTTACGCCCACATGGTATGGTACCCCATAGTGCTCAACTCGCATGAACAGAGGATACCCGGGGAATAACTTGTCAGGGGTGCTAATCAAAGCGCCATTTGCTAATGGGGGATTAGGAAATTGGGATAAATCCGAGGGCGCTGAGAAGGGGTTATATTACCTGTGGGAAAGATCAAACCTGCCCATCTTGTGCGGGGTGAGGAGGGGCACAGGGGCAGCGTTAGCGCCGTCGTCGTCGCTGCTCATCTTCCTCCCGTCGATCTGTGTGTCTTCTTCAGTTCTTCCCCAGTTCACACATTCGCCTTGGCGCCTTCCTGTCACTTTATGTTTCCAAGTTGGGGGGCCTCGAGGGTAATGATTGATTTTGGCTCGTTTCTCAAAGATCGATTAAGGGTGAGGTCACTGATGCAGTCATGGAGCGATAGAGATGGCATCAGCCGGCGGAGGCCGGCCGGATGAAATTCCGATCAGTGGTAGAGCACCGTAAAAAACCTCGATAAAATTAAAGGCGCGCGCCAATCAGTCTTTATCGCCTCCGTTCCAAATTACTATTCGTTGTTGACTTTTTCGTTTAACATTTAACCATTCATCTTATTTAAAAATTTTTATAAGTATCATTAACATTTAACCATTCATCTTATTAAAAAATTTCACAAGTATCATTTATTTTGTCTGTAACTTACTTTATCATCATATATACTTCAAATATAACTTATTGATCTCTATATTTGAATAAATTTTTTAAATAAGACGAATAGTCAAAGATAAAAGTCAAAAATGAATAGTGATTTGGAATGAAGATAGTACTGTACAACTTGCATCTTCCATTTATTTCATGCACAGATTAAATGACTGTGTAACTAATAAATGACAATTTTAGAAGTCGATCCTGTAACATATCTAGTAGTACATTCCGTAAGACAATTTAGTACACACAAGCCATGAACCACTTCACTTGGGGAGATCATCATCAAGGAACGGGTAGTCCGTATACCCGACCACGGGGTCCGACGTGTAGAACGTCTTCCTGTCATACTTGTTGAGCGGCGCGTCGAGCTCGAACCGCCGGGGCAGGTCCGGGTTCGCCAGGAACAGCCGCCCGTACGCCACCAGGTCGGCGTACCCTTCGGCCACCGCGCGGCCGCCGTCCTCCCTCGTGTACCCTCCGGCGGCGATGAACGTGCCCCCGAACGCGTCCCGCATCGGGCGCAGGCTGTGCCGCGACTCCCCGCGCTCCTGCGGCCGCACCATGCGCGGCTCCACGGCGTGCAGGTAGAGCACGCCCATGGCCCCGAGCGCGCGCGCCATGTGCACGCCCAGCGCGCCCGGGTCCGAGTCCGCCGCGCCCATGTGCTCCGTGTAGGGCGAGAGCCGGACGCCGACGCAGCCGGCGCCGACCTCCCCGGCCACGGCCGCCGCGACCTCCAGCGCGAAGCGGCAGCGGTTGGCGAGGCTCCCGCCGTACCCGTCGGCGCGGTCGTTCACGCCGTCCTTGAGGAACTGGTCGATCAGGTAGCCGTGCGCGCCGTGGATCTCCACGCCGTCGAACCCTGCACATAATATATATACATCACGATCATGGTTTCAATGTACGTTCATGGACTGATCTGATGACGTGTGAGAGATTGATCGTGTTCGTCGGTCGCTCACCGGCTTCAATGGCGTTCCGGGCGGCGATCCTGAAGTCGTCGACGATGGCAGGGATCTCTTCCGTGGCCAGCCGTCTGGGCGCGGGGTAGGTTGTGACGGAGAGGCCGTCCGCGCTTCGCGTAGGCGGGATGGGCCGGTCGGTGCTGGACACGGGCGCCTGCCCGTTGGGCTGGAACTCTGATTTGACGCAAGAACCACCATTAATTCTCTCGTCAGGCAGCATTTTAAGCAGGAGTCAATGAAGTGACTACGAAATATGATGGTGGAATTCACAGTGAAAATAATATCATTACCGTAGTTGGAGGCTCTGCCGGTGTGCCATATCTGGCAGAAGAACACCGCGCCCTTGGCGTGGACGGCGTCGACGACCGGCTTCCACGCCTCCACCTGCTCCCGTGTCCAGATCCCAGGGCTGTCTGGGTACCTGCAGAACGTACTCGACGCGCCAACGATACATTTGGGAGATCGATCAGCTCCAATCCTCGATATGATCCCGGGGGTTTAAAAAGACAGATTCATCATTCAACTCACCCCTGCGCGGAGTGGGAGACTCCGGTGGCCTCGGCGATGAGGAAGCCGCCCTTGGTGGCGCGCTGGGCGTAGTAGACGGCGGCGTGCGGCTGCGGCACGTACCCGAAGGACCGGCACCGTGTCAGGGGAGCAAGAACCACTCTTCAGCGTGCACAACGACATACGGCTTCTCTTGTTGAGATGCATATTTGCATTGAGAAGGATGTTTCATCGACCGATGAGGAAGATCGATGCCGGGAATATAATTAATTAATCTGGGATGACAGCATATGAAGCTTAAGTAATTACTGACCTGTGGGAGAGCTGGAAGCGGCCCATCTTGTAGGGAGTGAGGAGAGGGGTCGTGCTGGTGTCCTTGCCGGCGCCATTGTCGTCGCCCATCCTGCTGCTCCGATCCGATAGATGATCTGTTGTTCTTCTTGATCTCGATAGAACAGGTACGGTCCCGATGATTGATTAGAGAAACAGTGGGCAAATTGACGAATTGAAGCCTGCGATGCGACGGCCAAGGCCTTTTTCTATGTTTGGACTGAAGAAGGCACGTGGCTGGCTGCTGGGGACGACGTGGATGGAGCGGGGCCTCTTGGCCTCTTGTGGCGCAGGAGCTTGCAGCCGAGCAAGTTCAGTCTTAGGCGGCGTGCCGGAGCGGCCGATCGAGCTCTCGTCGTCGATCGGCCACACATCGATCGGCCGTGGTAGGTCACCGACCGGCCAAATTGAAAGCTAGCTGCAGGTCGCGCGATCCACCAAGTCAGAATGCGATGCGATGCGATGCGCATCAGCGCATTCGCAGTGACTATCGGCGTCGTACTTGTGTGGTGTCCTGCACTTCAGCTGACGTGTGGAACGATTTGGGCGCGAGCCGCAAACGGGCCCAGTGGGCTTTATAAAATGAATGAAACGAAAGGAGTAGCAATTTACAATGGGCTGTACGTTCTTGGGCCAGGTCGAGGACCGAAGGAAAAAAATTGTTAGCTAGTTCGGCGAGCGGGCCAGATTTTTAGCCTTCCATTCGAATTCCTACCGCATCCCAACCCCATTCTCGTCTTGCACCCATGGCAGCCGGGAGAGGAATCGCGCCGGCGTCGGCGTAGGATGTTCATTTCCCTGGCTGCTCCGCTCCGTCGCCTGCCCGGAAGTCCCCCCAGCCCCCACGGCCTCTCTTCCTGGGCGAGCCCATACGGAGGTGAGGTCCCGTACGATATATCTCATGACTGCTTCTCCATGGACAGTGCCAATTAGTTGTGACTGAGATTTCTAGAGGCAAAGGAGATTGATTAAGGGTGTTTGGATCAGGGTGACTAAAATTAGCCTGACTAATTTTAGCCTGACTAATTTTAGCCTCTTACAAGAGCTAAACTTCTAAACAGGTGAGGCTAAAGAGGACTAAAATTAGTCTTGAGGCTAAAAATTACTAGTAGGGATGGAGGAGCTAAAAGAGACTAAAATCCCAATCCCCTCTTCCTCTCTCCTCATTAATACTTTTGCTCTATCTCTCCTCAATTGAATACCACTTTAGCTCTTGTTTCCAAATAGGGGGATGACTAAATTTTCTTAGCTTGACTAATTTTAGTCATAAGACTAAAAGTGATCCAAACATAAGTTAGCAGCGTAGGGCAGTTATCGGTGCAGTAGCTCAAACTCCCGTAAGCGCAGGCCACCGATTTGGTCTCCTTGGACGGCTCTCCGTCCAAGCCGCAAATCACTGTTGCTAGCTGTTTGCGGAATCTTCTAGATAGTAGTACCTTCCATATGACACGTCATAATGAAGGATCGATACTGGCGACCAGAGAGGGGGGAGTGAATGGGAGCCGATTAAAATTTCTCTCCAAAGAGCGAAACTCGGCCTATGTCCCAAAACCACTTTCGATTGAGTCCAAAACCCTTCCTTGCCAAAACCACGAAGCCACTGAAGTGCTTCTGATCCTAGGAGCCAGTCACAACGATCACAACTAGCAACACACAGCGGAAACTTGAAACTTAGCTCAACTCAGCAACAAAGTCCGGAGACTCCGCACATAAGTCCGGAAACTCCACACATCCGGAGACTCCGCACAAAAGTCTGGAAACTCCACACGTCCGGAGACTCCGCACAAAAGTCCGGAAACTCCACACGTCCGGAGACTCCACACAAATGTCCGGAAACTCCACACCTCCGGAGACTCCACACAAAAGTCCGGAAACTCCACACTTTTCCAGAACAGCTCGCGAAAAGACCTCGACCTTATCTCCAAACGATCTCTCGATTCGTCCCACGGATTCAAACGAAACTTTGGGGGAAGGTTAGATACATCATGAACTAGTCATGGCTCGAAAATCATCCCAAGTTACGCACTAAATCGAGAGGAATCGAAGATCTACGACAAGAACACCCTCTTGCTCGAGTTCATCCGAAAATCACCAAATCGAGGCCGATTCCCGGCGTTTGAGGGGGCAAGATCATCCACAAAGAGGCGCAAGGCACTCACCCATGATCCCCACAAACAAATCCGGAGCAAAACGGCCTAGAAACGAAGAATCGAGCCAAGCACGAAAATCCTCCAAAAATCCACCGAAAAACACCACGGGAAAACAACAAGAGATTCAACTAGCACTAGAAATCTTCCATAATCACATAGGACAGATTCTATACAAGGCTAGCAACCTCCCAACATCCACCCACTCGGATTTACATGAAGCTCATAGCTAGCCTAGAGAGAGACTAGAGAGAGAGGAAGAGAGAAAATGAACTAGGGTTCACCAAGAGTTGAGTTGCCATCCCCCTCTACCCCTATATATATTAAGTCACCTGGAGATGGCAAAAGACCAAACTACCCCTACAAACATAAAACAAGATACACACCCTTCAGGGGCAATTTTGGAATAAACCAGATATTTCTCCCGGCCGGGCACGCCGTCCATCCGGCCTTGCTTCCCTCCGACGCAAGCTCTCGGATCCCGCCGCGTGTCCACCGCTTCGAAGCTTCCCGAACGCGTCCGGATCACCGTCTCCGTCACGTTGGCCTTCGGGCTCGGTTTTGAGGCCCAAACCGAAAAACCCTCCTCCGATGGTTTTGTGGCCCAACCATCAAACCCCGCGTGCAAGCTTCGGTCGACAGCACATGCAGGCCTGTCTCTTATACACATCTCAACATACAACAAGTAGCTCCCCCTGGACAAGTGCATACTCATGTGAATACTTACCAAGTAGCTCCCCCTGCACAAATGCATGAATTTCTCCCCCTTGTTGCCAATGCATGAATCAAGGCACAAAATGCAAAATAAGACAACCTAGAGCTTCTCAAATATGCAATGAGCACTATAAGATGCTACAAGTGAGCAAATGAGCAAGCAAGATAGTCCTAAATGATGTAAAAGCATTGCCAACAAGATCTCATCATTGAATAAGCATTTGGTCAATTTTAGTACAAGTTGAGCAAATTTTACAAAAAATTCTCACCACATGAGAGAAATCATAGCCATGACATATTCGAACCAAAATGAACGTGATCATACAAAGGTTGAGCAAGGTCATCAATTCTTAGCAAAAGATCATCATGAACACCCATAAGATAACTCATGTCATGTCAAAGCCACCGAGCCATGTGTCTACTTCTAAATAGTGACTTCACTTTGGTAGACAACATGCAACGGTTTAGCACCCAAAATATATTCAACATAGCACAAATGACACGAATAGCATATTTTTACAAGCATAAGCATTTCTTTTTCAGATTTTTGCAAATGGTACATGAAATGCCTTTGCGGCAAAAAGAAGCTTATGCCTCTCCATAAATTAACTCATGGGCTAAACATTTACAATGATACAATGGTCTTTGACCCAATTTGCAAGACAATGATTTCCAAACACAACCTAATATGAACAAGCATCTAGGCAAGAACAAGGCATGGTAATTCATCCACTCATGGGTGAGATTCAATTTTTCATTTCTTATCCAAAAATTTTGCAAACTCACATATGTAAACAACAATGATATCAAGAGCTTTGCTAATTACCACAAGGAACTACTAGCATGTCCACAAGCTCAAGAGTAGCAAATTAGAGTGATCAATCCATATGAGAGAAGCTTGTTCTAAAATGCAAGATATGAACAAATGCACACAATAATATACATATGCAAATGCAAAAGATACAAGATGCACAATGACATATATATATTACAAAGATGCAAAAATGATATGGATGAACAACATGACATATATGAGTGAACAAATTGAATAGCATGACATGAAGTTCATAAATATCATTCATCACCATATTATACAAAAGATAGCAAGATAGGTATACAATATCACAAAGCTATCAAGAACAAGATGGCTAGTCTACCATGGTATATACATATAGTACAAAGAACCTCCAAAACCCAACTCAGAAAGGAAAACACACTCCAAGCTCCCCTCGCAAACGAGCAAAAGTAGCTTGGTCAAGTGGTTTAGTGAGGATATCGGCTAGCTGGTTTTGGGTAGGCACATGGGATAGCTCAATTCTGCCTTTCTCAACATTGTCTCTCAAGAAATGGTATCTCACTTCTATATGCTTGGTTTTGGAGTGGAGCACGGGATTTTTGGCAACGCTAATGGCACTTGTGCTATCACATAGAAGTGGAACTCGGGTATAACTCAAGCCAAAGTCACTCAAGGTAGAAATCATCCAAAGGAGCTGGGAGCAACAACTAGCTGCGGCTACATACTCGGCTTCGGTTGTGGATTGGGCTACACTTGACTGTTTGCGAGAAGACCAAGAGACCAAAGAAGAACCAAGGAACTGACAAGTCCCAGAAGTGGACTTGCGGTCCATCCGACACCCAGCAAAATCCGCATCGGAGTATCCATGGAGTGTGAGTGTGGAGGAGGCAGAGTACCACAGACTGAGCGAACGCGAGCTGGACCACTGCGGCTATATACTCGGCTTCGGTTGTGGATTGGGCTACACTTGATTGTTTGCGAGAAGACCAAGAGACCAAAGAGGAACCAAGGAACTGACAAGTCCCAGAAGTGGACTTGCGGTCCATCCGACACCCAGCAAAATCCGCATCGGAGTATCCGCGGAGTGTGAGTGTGGAGGAGGCAGAGTACCACAAACCCAGCTCAGGAGTTAAACGAAGGTACCTCATGATTCTCTTCACCGCCTGGTGATGAGATGTCCTTGGTGAAGCCTGAAAACGAGCGCACAGACACACGGCGAAGTGTATGTCCGGCCTCGTTGCCGTCAGGTACAAGAGTGAGCCGATCATGCTCCGGTACTTCTTCTGGTCCACCGGTTCTCCGTCTTCATCCGCATCCAAAGCTGTTGTCGTCGACATGGGAGTGGACAACGGCTTTGCATCTGCCATCTCGAACTTCTTCAACAAATCTTTCGTGTACTTGGCTTGATGGACAAATGTCCCGTCCTTGACTTGCTTGATCTGAAGCCGAGGAAGTATTGTAGTTCTCCCATCATCGACATCTCAAATTCCCTGCTCATATCTTCAGAAAACTTTGCAACAAGAGCATTAGAGGAGCCACCAAAGATTATATCATCCACGTAAATCTGAACGATCAAGATGTCTTTGCCAACACGAAGCAAGAACAAGGTCTTATCAACAGTACCCATCACAAACCCCTTACCCAGCAAGAACCCTCTCAATCTCCCATACCACGCTCTAGGTGCTTGCTTGAGGCCATATAATGCTCAGTGGAGTTTGTGGGTGTGGTATCTCTCACTCTCAAACCGGTGGTTGTCTCACATACACCTCTTCTTCAATCATCCCATTTAAGAAGGCACTGTTCACGTCCATTTGGTGCAACTTGAACCCTTTAGCAACAGCAAATGCTAGCAGGATCCGAATTGCCTCCAAACGGGCCACAGGAGCTCTCAAATATACAATGAGCAATATAAAATGCTAC
>OAMR01000427.1:270810-299782 GCA_900205405.1 Echinochloa crus-galli
GGCTTGACAACCAACCCAAACATTTTCTCAATTCATAGTTTTCATTTTGTGCACGATTAACATGATGCTCAAGTTCAAGAATCCTTAAAGCAGTTTCTTCACAAGTAGAACAGGCATGCTTAACAGGAGAATTCAAAGAACTTTCAAGAGATTTGATTTTAGTGTGAGCATCATCAAGTTTAGCATGCAAGACAGGGCAAGAAGTACAAGCTCCAAGCAAAGCATGTCTAGATTTTAATTCTTCAATATTTGACTTAAGCAAGTCGCATTCTTCAACTTTATGACCTTTCTTGAGAATGAAGCACTTGCACCCGAAGACTCGAAAGTGACTCACCTTGGGGGTTCTCCCATGAAAGAGTTCGTAGCAAGTCTTCTTCTTGAAAGCACGAAGGAAAATCCGAATAGAGACATAACAAGCGGTGCTCACCGCCTCGGCCCAGTACTTCCTAGGAGTCCTATGCTCATCGAGCATCGTCCTGGCCATTGTACAGATGGTCCGATTCTTTCTTTCCACAACACCATTCTGACAAGCAACATAAGGCGAAGAGAACTGATGTTCAAGACCAAGGTCACGACAAAAGGCATCAAACTGAGCGTTTTTAAATTCCGTGCCATTGTCACTGCGTATAGCTCGTATGGCATCACCATTTCGCTCATTTTTCAACCTCAAGACCAGATCTCGAACAAAACCAAACGTCTCATCCTTAGTTGCCAAGAAGTACACCCAGGTATAGCGAGAATAGTCGTCCACAACCACAAGGACATACCACTTCCCACCGACTGAGCGAACGCGAGCTGGACCAACCAAGTCCATATGTAAAAGCTCCCCAGGACGCTCAGTCATCACATCGGTCAGGGCGGCGCGCATGGCGGTCTCGCCGGCCGGCTGAACGGCGGCGAGCTGGGCGAGGAGAAGCGGCTCTAAAGCATCACTAGGACCTCCTCTACATGACGCGCTCCATAAATACAGCTCTCCATGGCCTAAGCATAGCTCCCCTCGGCGTGGCCATGAAGCAGCCGCGCACGGCGGCGGCGGCGCACAGCTTGGGCTCCTCTATTCACTGCACTGCCTCTCGGTAGTTCGTCATGGTCGTAGCACAGCTCCCCGTGGCGGCAGCCATGGCGCAGCCACACACGGCGGCGGCGCTGGTGTTCTGGCCGGCCTGGCTATGCACCCAGACCAAGTGCGAGCGTGCGGGCCTCGCTGGCCCCTAACGAAGCTAGCAGCACACCCAACTCGGCCTCAACGGCACTCAACATAGGAGTATAGGACCTCCGCGTGAGCTCACCTCGGTGTGTCGATGACGGCTGCGCGAGACAGGGAAGACGAGGATGGAGAGCTGGCGGCAACAAAGAACGACTAGAATCTGCTGGGGAGTCTGCTGATGAAGCAATAAATTGCTTAACCGAAGATGAGCCAGGTGGTCCGGCAGGATCAGGAGCAGGGGCAGCAGCGGGCTCGGGACGGGAGTAGGGGCTGCTGCTGCCGCTGCCGCTGCCGCTGTACCTGAGACCGCTCGCTGAGTGTTGGCAGCAGCGCCGTCCATGGACGTCGCGGCGGACGACTGGTGGCGCTTGGTGGGCTTGGTGGCGGCGGGTAGCCAGCAGGGCCGCGTCAGGTGCAGCCATGCGGGGCGATGGCTCTCCATTCCGTTACAACTGGGACTGGAAATCTAACGGAATGTCAGTCAGGGGAAGAGAAATTAGAAGTAATGGCAGTGAAGAGAATTGGAAAATTTCAATGGCAACAAGGGGACTGATATAAATTTCAGTGGCAATGAGGGAATTCTCTCTTTTCTCTTTGAGGTGACTGGACTTGTATTCTGGATTCAGGGTAGTGTGGACACGTTAATGAACATAGTGAAACGACCAAGGCAGCTCATTCTTTCGCGGGCCACACGAATCCTTTGTCCCATTCATTCTCAGGCCCAGCCACCTACCATATACTATTTTCTCATGGATGCAACTTGCAGGACAACAAAGCCACGTAGTGTTTGACAGACCAGCCCACACGCATCACATCCAACACATACTCGCCCACCAATCGGCCTATAAATACCACCCGAAGCACCAAGCCAAGAGAACCATCCGAAACACACTAGCCTATACTAGCTACTCAGAAGCTTGCTAGAGTAGCTAAGCTAGGAGCTCATATCATACTTGAAGCTTGTCAGCAGCGCGAGATCCTCCTCGCTCAGCACCTCGAATTCTTCATCTGGCAAGGACACAAGCAAAGACAGAGCAAATTGGCGTGAAGTGTTAGCTCCTGACCTAGAACTAGAACCACTCATCAGAGCCAGACTATGGGGATCAGTCGGGTTCTCAAGCTTGGCTCTAGCAATCCTATCGACCTCTGAGGACTTAAGCTTAGAGAACAGCCCATCGACTGTGAGTGTCTCGTAAGCATCAGATTCTGTAATTGCCTCAAACTTTGCAGCCCACACATCCCTATGCAAGCAATGTAACAGCTTGATGGCCATGTCGTGGTCTGTGTACGGAAGCTCGACGATATTGGCTCTCATGTTGTTCACAATCACGGTGAACCTCTGGAACATGGCATCTATCGACTCACCGGGAAAATGAGTGAAGTTCTCATATTCCCTCCGATAAGTCGAAAAGAGTCGAGCCTTTACCCCACTATCACCACCATGAGCGATTGCTAACTTCTCCCAGATCTTACAAGCAAGATGCTCTTCGATCACACGATTGAATTCATGCTCGTCGAGCGCTTTGAACAAGAAATCAACATCTTTTGCATTTGCCTCAAACTTGTCCTTAGCCTCCTGAGTTACTCTCGTAGCAGGGATGATACCCTTCCACCTGCAAGATCAAAAGCGAGATCGAGAATGAGCGAACGACTCAACACTGGGCTTAGAACAGAATTAAACCAGTGCTGAGCCATCTGCTCAAAAGAAGGGTTAGCAAAATCCACTCTACCAAACCTATCATCTTTGGATCTTAAGACAGGTTAGAATCACGAAGATGTGTAACCTGCTCTGATACCAATTGAAGGATCGATACTGGCGACCAGAGAGGGGGAGGAGTGAATGGGAGCCGATTAAAATTTCTCTCCAAAGAGCGAAACTCGGCCTATGTCCCAAAACCACTTCCGATTGAGTCCAAAACCCTTCTTTGCCAAAACCACGAAGCCACCGAAGTGCTTCTGATCCTAGGAGCAAGTCACAACGATCACAACTAGCAACACACAGCGGAAAACTTGAAACTTAGCTCAACTCAGCAACAAAGTCCGGAGACTCCGCACATAAGTCCGGAAACTCCACACATCCGGAGACTCCGCACAAAAGTCTGGAAACTCCACACGTCCGGAGACTCCGCACAAAAGTCCGAAAACTCCACACGTCCGGAAACTCCACACAAATGTCCGGAAACTCCACACGTCCGGAGACTCCACACAAAAGTCCGGAAACTCCACACTTTTCCAGAACAGCTCGCGGAAAGAGCTCGACCTTATCTCCAAACGATCTCTCGATTCGTCCCACGGATTCAAACAAAACTTTGGGGGAAGGTTAGATACATCATGAACTAGTCATGGCTCAAAAATCTTCCCAAAGTTCGTACTAAATCGAGAGGAATCGAAGATCTACGACAAGAACACCCTCTTGCTCGAGTTCATCCGAAAATCACCAAATCGAGGCCGATTCCCGGCGTTTGAGGGGGCAAGATCATCCACAAAGAGGCGCAAGGCACTCACCCATGATCCCCACAAACAAATCCGGAGCAAAACGGCCTAGAAACGAAGAATCGAGCCAAGCACGAAAATCCTCCAAAAATCCACCGAAAAACACCACGGGAAAACAACAAGAGATTCAACTAGCACTAGAAATCTTCCATAATCACAGAGGACAGATTCTATACAAGGCTAGCAACCTCCCAACATCCACCCACTCGGATTTACATGAAGCTCATAGCTAGCCTAGAGAGAGAGAGGAAGAGAGAAAATGAACTAGGGTTCACCAAGAGTTGAGTTGCCATCCCCCTCTACCCCTATATATATTAAGTCACCTGGAGATGGTAAAAGACCAAACTACCCCTACAAACATAAAACAAGATACACACCCCTCAGGGGCAAATTTGGAATAAACCAGATATTTCTCCCGGCCGGGCACGCCGTCCATCCAGCCTTGCTTCCCTCCGACGCAAGCTCCCGGATCCCGCCGCGTGTCCACCGCTTCGAAGCTTCCCGAACGCGCCCGGATCACCGTCTCCGTCACGTTGGGCCTTCGGGCTCGGTTTTGAGGCCCAAACCAAAAAAACCCTCCTCTGATGGTTTTGTGGCCCAACCATCAAACCCCGCGTGCAAGCTTCGGTCGTCAGCCGCTACCTTGCACCGGCTCCAAGTCTTCAACCTCGTCTTGCTTTTCTTGCACCATGCCGACCGCACTCGATCTCGTCTGGCCACCGGGTCCCTCGAACCAAGCCTACTCGTCTCCACTCCTCGGAGACCTTTCGCGCTTGTTCTTCACCTGCACCAACGCAAATCCAGCCGCATCGAACACCTGCAATACTCAGCCAAGAGTCAGTCCACACAACGTTGTCAATCACTCATCACACTGAGAAGCGACCATCCATCTGTCCTCGGACACACATGGTCCTCACATAATAACAATTAAAAAGAACAATGTAGGAGAGCATGATTCTTTGTTTCAAGATCATGTACTAAGTTGAGAATTATTTGGACCTTCGAGCGACAGCGTAATTATTCGAATCTGATGATAGATATGAGCTGCGGGGTCAGCAATTGCAATTATCAATATCCTACTAAAAATCAACCTGGTATTTTTCTCTTTTGCAATTACACATATCTTCCCTTTTCCCCAGTCGCTGCTTAAGTTTCAGCTGCTTAGCCATAGAATGCTTCCTGTGTTTTATTTGATTTGACTTATTTGTCTAGAAAGTCTACATACTAGTAACTTTGTGATACAGACTGTACATAATTGAACTTTTCTCTACTTAATACAAAGATACGTAGCTCTCCTGCGTATTCGAGAAAAAAAAATACAAACTGCACAACTTGAACATAGGAAGAAAGGATCACTTCACATATGCTCATTAGGTTCATTACTTTTACCTGGCGGCTGTTTGCTCAACTGTCAGGATGCTTGATTTTGGTCCTATTTTGTTTAGAATTGTTTTCTTTTTGGAGTCTGTACTTGGTGGCTTTATTTGCCCAACCGTCGGGATGCTTGAGTTTTGGTCCTATTGTGTTTGGAGTTGTTTCCCTATTGGAATTTGTACTCGGTATTAAGTAGTAAGGCTCGTATCCCCATCATCCTTTTGCCTTTTAAAGCAGGGTCAAGGCCTTTGTCCTGAAAAAAAGACTATTAGAATCACAGCAGTTGAAAATGATGAAAATTAAATTGCTTTTGCAGCAAGCATGGGTTGCTAATAGATTCTGATTGACTTCCGATTTACTCTCTTAGTTCTTGTTGTTTGCATACAATCGGAGTATATAGATTGCAATCTCCATGCCATTTAATAAAATATATTTCTTTCTGCAATATCTCTATTAGCTGAGCTAGAGTGGTTGCGTGTAAGGGACCGGGTTTCTTTCCATCTCTTTTTAATACAAGAAAAAAGTCTAGATCACACCCTCACCTATGAGGGTTACCCTCACCTATGAGGGTTGGACAATATAACCCCCAACCTATGAAACGATCTATATTATCCCCTGAACATTCCAAAACCGGTCAAATTACCGTCTAAAGTAATTTTGAAAAATTATAGTAAATCACAGAAAAATCATAAAATAGAAAATTCAATTGTGTTGGACTCCGAATGAGTATATCTACACAGTGAACATATAATATAATATACTTCAGTATATTTTTTTTACAGTTATGAAGAAAAAGCATAGACCTGAAACTACAACAAAAAAGATGTACTAAAGCATACCATATTATATGCTCGCTGTGTAGATGTACTCATTTGAATTCCAACGCAATTGGATTTTCCATTTTATGATTTTTTATTATTTACTATGATTTTTGAAAATTGTTTTAGGGGGTAAATTAACTGGTTTCAGAAAGTTTAGGGGTGATATAGACCGTTTTATAGGTTGGAGGGTTATCTAGTCCAACCCTCATAGATAAGGGGGTGATCTAGACTTTTTGCTTAATACAAAGACACATAGTTCTCCTACGTGTTCGAGAAAAAAAAATTAATAAAATATTAGTCCACAATATCTTTATGAAATGTAAGGTCCATATCAATCCTCACAGCAATGAGGTTATTCTTCTCAAGTTCGTGATACAACTAGATACTCTGAAGAGTGAAATTCTGTCCACGCCTGGCCTGTTTATCCTCTGACTGAAGAAATGGGTAGTCAGTGTATCCGATAACTGGATCAGGGGTGTAGAAAGTACTTCTGTTGTACTTGTTGAGAGGAGCATTTAATCCAAATCTTTGGGGGAGGTCGGGGTTGGACAAAAACCAACGCCCATATGCGATTAAATCAGCGTAACCAGTGGAGATTGCTTTGTTTCCATCCTCCCTGTCATAACCACCAGCTGCGATGAATGTCCCCTCAAAAGCATCCCTCATGGGGCGAAGACTATGTGGGGTTTCAGTTTTTTCACCAACTGTGATCATCCGTGGCTCAACCATGTGAAGATAGAGAATTCCAAATTTATTCAGTGCCTTTGCCATGTACAGACCTAGAGCTTCTGGGTTTGAATCTGATGCCTCATAGTAGTTTGCAAAGGGTGAGAGCCTTACCCCAACCTTATCGGCTCCAATTTCATTAGCTACAGCTTGGACTACTTCTAGTGCAAATCGGCAGCGGTTCTCTAGGCTCCCACCATACTTGTCGGTGCGATCATTGACTTGGTCTTTCAGAAACTGATCAATCAAATAGCCATGAGCTCCATGGATTTCAACACCATCAAATCCTACACACCATATAAATATTTAAGGTTAGAATTATCTCTTTCTCAGTACCAGGAATTGATGTTTTTTTCTATCGAATAGCTAACTTAGGTGTTTATACAACATTAAAATTTTCTAGGGACTTATCCGTTCTAGTTTTCTTCTGATCCTGATTTAGCATAAACAAGTTATAAACTCATGTGATTCATACAAAAAGCAAAAACTTATTTTACACATTTTCCTTTGCATTTATAATGCTTAATGTGGTGGACAGGCACTTACCAGCTTCAACTGCATTTCTAGCTGCAACCTTGAAATCATTGATAACTACAGGTATCTCATGAGTCTCTAGTCGCCTAGGAATAGAGTAAGTTGAAATATCTATGCCATTAGATCTCACTTGAGGTTTTACTAACTTATCGGTGCTGGATATTGGAGCTTGCCCATTAGGTTGAAAACCTGCACCCAGGAATTAAACATATATATATTGTATCGTTATCCTTTGAAATTTTTTAAGAAAACTGCTGTACAATTTAAAGTAGGACTGAACTTTTACAGATTTGGATGCAACATACATGGCACTTATCATGAGAAAGTGCCAATTGTTTTTAAAGAGTGTTCCACTGTTCATACAGAAGATTGCCTCTGATTCCAATTTGGGGTTTTCATACTGACACGATTGTGTTACCTGTACACATCTATCTTGAGAACAACTTTATATTAGAGATAGCGAACATACTGGATTTAGAGACTCTTCCTGCATGCCAAATCTGGCAGAAAAATATGCCTCCTTTCGCATGGACTGTGTCTACAATTGGTTTCCATGCTTCCACCTGTTCCTTTGTCCAAATACCAGGAACATTGTTGTACCTTGCAATGCATACAGAAACATCGTCTTGTTTAGAAATCACCCAGCTAGTGAAAACATTGTGTACTTTGGTTGCAGGAAGACAAAACAGACACACGCACACCCTTTAGCTGTATCTGAAATTGCAGTAGCTTCAGCAATCAAAAGACCTCCTTTGCTTGTTCTCTGTTCATGATACAGTATGGCGTGTGGCTGAGCAATAACACCGAAGGATCTCTGCCTTGTCAATGGTGCATGGACTACCCTAAGAAGTAGAAAAAGTGCTATCAGACGCAAATTTGGACCATCATGCAAAACAAATGTGGTGGCGTGTCTCTACTCTAATAAGGCACAACTGCAGGTGTACATCCTCCCTTTCTCTTGGTGAAATTTATTTGCGAATTACTACTGTTGATATCTGTCAATGAAAGTTGATTAGCTAATATCTTGGACAGTGATTTGACAAATATCGGTTTCTCTTCCATGTACATAATGCATGCTATTTCCACTGTTTGAACCATAACCAGATCAAATTTACTGCACCTAACATATATAACTGGTTATAATGCCTGTAAGTTATTGATTAATGTGGCGTCCCCAATTCCATGACCAACCAAAACGAAAATAAAAGGTAAGGAGGAGGATGTAACAGAGAAAACATCAATATGAAAAGAAAGAGCATGTAGGTATCTTCTCAGTTGTGCATTTGTAGCCTTTACTAGAACATGCCTCTTCGGAAAAAGGAGCGATAGTGTAGACCAAGTTGCTTAGATAAAGTAAGGTAATCAGTGATTCTTTCATCATTTCTTTATGAATAATTATTTAGCATCAATGCAAAATAAAATTTTGACAAAAAATGTTTGACAAAGCTGATTGTTGCTGAACAATTGTGCATTTGGGGTTTGAGAAGAGAGAAGGGGAAGGAGATGGAGACCTGTGTGAAAGATCAAATTTCCCCATCTTGTACGGGGTGAGCAGTGGAATTGTACTATCAGAGGTATTGCTCATCTTCTTCTCTCGCTGCTTCTCTCTAGCTCGAGTTTTTCATGGAAAGAGTTGTAATCTTTGGGTGGAAGAAAAATGAGGTCGAGCTGGGGTGTCCCAAGTGTATTTGATGAGGCCGATGAGTCCGATCAGAATCCTCTAGGAGAAAAATGGCTTCAAGGACATGTGGTCTCCGCTCCACTACAATGGAGTTCCATTACTTTATTACTTGATCCGTGGTTAGCGCAGAGCACTACTGATTGGACCGACAGATCCAGCTGCAGTTGTATCTGTATGTTCAAATAACACATGTAGTATGCTAGATCTCTCTAGCCACCTCTTCCATCCTCATCCATGTCTCTACCTCTCAAATTAAAACCCTGCGTCGCAAGGAGTGAGATCTTCATTTCCCAGCTCATCCCCATGAAGAATTAGCTACGAGATTTTGAGAGGTAAAAGTTTTAAGAGCTAGAAGGGGATAAAACTGAACTACCATAAAACAAGCGATGAAGGAATCTATTCCAGAACGAGTTTTGGTGGACTTTAAGGCTGGCAGCATATTTCTTTTTCCCTTTTTGGAGTCTGAGATATATATGAAATAAATTGTGACGACCCATGATTCTACTAATCAATATAGTACTCTAGTTAACCAAAGAAAAAAAACAATCCTTTTGTCTTCTGTGGCATGATGCTCGTGTCTGTGGCTTGTAATTTGTTTTATTGTCTTGTTTAGCAGGCGTTGTCTCGCCGGATCAGAGGTGAGCAGCGGGATTATGCTGCTATCAGTCAACCTATTCATCGTGGCCCCTCCTTGATTCTCTCTAGCTCCAATTTTTCTATGAGTCAACCTACTGACTTAGCTAGAACACAAGTGCTGGGACACTGCTATCTCCCGATGCCTAAAAGATGCTAGATATGCGGTTACAGTTACGTGCATGCGCCTAAAACCGAGACGACGTGCAGACATTAACACATGCAAGGACTATCACACTGCAGCACTAACGAACAAACCCATCGAGCGACCGCTCAAGTCTTAACCACATCGCAAGCTGACAAAACCTCACCTAAACTGCTTAGCAAATCGACGAAGGTTCGCGCAAGCCGAGACCGCAACCGGAGAAATTGATTTTAGGACTTGTGCACCAAAGCCTGCTTCAGAGGTCATGACGTACGACATAGGTGACAAGCTGACAGATACATCAGACTTTCCCGATTATCTGAAAACTTATAAACATAAGGCAAAGCCATGAAAACATCGTGACAGGGATATGAATACAATCTAAGAAGTTGGAGATACATGATGTACTCGAGTTTAATTTCGCATCACTTAACATCCAACCATCACCAACTCAATGAGATTTTCTGAGTTTCAGAATCCCTCAAACGGCAATAATACACACACAACCATTTGCTCCTCCTGCAGCATATAACCATTTAATACAGATGTGACCAAATCATCAACTCATATATGTTGAAATAGATAAACTTAGTTCAAATCTGTAACTTTCTTCATTTAAGTCACTGAAATGCTCGAGAGCAACTTCACGAAATGAGAAACATCCGATTGTTGCTTTCAAGTGATGTATCAAGCCTGCTCCCAGATTCCAGGGGCAGGAAGACACACCTAGGCAATTCAGCTCTTCCCTGCTTGCCTCTGTTCTGCTAAATGCCATTCTCCCAGCATGTGGATCTCACTGGCTCAGTCCTCAAGAAACGGGTAATCCGTGTAGCCCATAACAGGGTCATCTGTATAGAATGTTGATCGATCATACTTATTCAGAGGAGCATTCAGATGAAATCGCCTCGGCAGGTCAGGATTCGCCAAGAACAAGCGACCATATACGACCATATCAGCATATCCATCAGCCACAACTCTGTTCCCCTCCTCCCTGTCATACCCTCCACCAACCATGAACATTCCATCGAAGAACTCCCTCATTTCGTGTAGCCTGTGTGGGATTTGCATCTTGCCATCCACCGTGACCATCTCAGGTTCCACTGCACTGCAGTACAGGATGCTGCGTTTGTTCAGTTCCTGAGCCATGTAGACACCCAAGGCATCTGGGTCCGAGTCATGGCAGCCAAGGTAGTTGGCATAAGGAGAGAGGCGGATCCCTACACGGTTGGACCCAACTTCGGCCGCCACGGCTTCAACCACCTCAAGGGCAAACCGACAACGGTTCTGTATGCTGCCTCCATACTTATCGGTACGATCATTAACACTATCTTTCATGAACTGCTCAAGGAGAAACCCATGAGCACCATGGATTTCAACCCCATCAAAACCTACATTTGATACACACATGTATGATGTTGACCATGTCAGATCCTTGTACATGTTTCAGATGGTACAACACAGTCAAAGAATATCTAATATTTGTGAGCGAGCAAATCAAGAACCTATCTTAGAGAGATTAACAGCTACTCGAGTTACCTTTTTTTTGCAGCAGCCAATCATAGGCCATGGTGATACAGCAAGCATAGTAATAGTTGGCTTTTTTTGCTATTTGCATCTATTTGTCTCTTTTGCCAATTACCAACTTACCAGCATTCATGGCATTTCTTGCAGAAACTCTGAAGTGATTGACTACATCAGGAATCTCTTCTACAGCTAAGCGTCTTGGGATGGGGAAGTCCATGTGGTCGTCCTCACTCTTTTCCACTGGCTTATCTGTGCTTGAGATAGGTTCTTTCTCTGGCAAATGGCAATACAGAGATAACCAATGCAGAACTAGTTTAGCTGAAGGACTAGAGTAGAGACATTAACGAAACAATAATGTTTTTTTCAGTTCAGCTTCCGAACAGGAAGAGAGTAGGTGTGGCTCCTGTGGTTGCACCAAACCTGAAAAGAACATTCCTTGCAGCAGAAGATACGAAATGGCCTATAATAAAGGCTAACCACATATAATCAGATTAAGTTTAAAACATATGCAACAGGCAGAGGACAGTGTCAGGTGTGACGAGCACAGCATTCCCCAACACCATTACATTCATAATGGTTGTTATGATAAATAAATGCAAGGGATCGTGTAAGAAATGTTTACCCATGTCAGATGCTCTTCCTACATGCCAAATCTGGCAGAAGAATATTCCACCCTTCGCATGCACTGCATCCACAACAGGCTTCCAGGCCTCAACTTGTTCCTCGGTCCATATCCCTGGGGTGTGCGGAATTAAACTCATCCCTTGAGCATCAGATGACACCCCTGTGGCTTCTGCAATCAGAAGACCCCCCTCTGTAGCCCTCTGTGAGTAGTATAGTATGGCATGTGGTTGTGGAAGATTGCCATATGATCTGTCTCTTGTTAATGGTGCCAGCACAATTCTGTGTCAAGATTGAAAAAAGTGAAACATAAGGAAGATGGAACATAGTTATGTGCATCATATTTAAGCTGCCAAGTGCCAGGTGCAATGCAAGTAATCATACATTCATACGGCTGGTAATAGGGCTTCTCAGAGTTTTCTTAATCCTAAAGGATCAGTGTGTGAAGGACATGTTTGTTCATACTTGATTTAGACTGGATCACTCACAGAAAACAAGATTTCATACTAACATTTACTTAACACATCAGTTCTACGTTTGTTATGACCATTTTAGAACATTGTGTAGGTTCAATCATTTTAAGATTCCAAACTAAGCGTCAATCTTTGTACCATTTCCAAGCAATATAATCATGGTTCCAACAAAAATTACCATGACTCCATGTGACCAAAAATAGTATCCTCAAAGGCACGGGACATGCAGCAGAAAGGAAGAATAATCATATGAGCCAGTACAGTGCTCCACTCATACAAGAAAAGCCTGTATCGAGCGTGTATTCCAGTGCAAGTGTCAAGTAGGTTGAAACAAATTATTGTATAAACTGAAGAGAATAAATATCCACAGCATAGCTGACTAGCTGAGGAATTTGCAGGTCAATAACCCAACCTTCTTTTTCCCTCAAACACGCAGGAGATCCACATGTCAATAAAGCGGAAGAAAATACAACATACAACACCCAACACCCACCCTTAATTAAGTCAATAACATAACTGTAAATGAGAAATTTTGAAGACCAGAAGAAAGTAAGAAATTAGCATACAAACTCATCCAAGTCTACTGAAACTCTTCCTTTTTCATAAGGACTTAGAAGAGGTATAGACTCCATGACTACTCTTCTTGTTCCTCTGCTACTACTCTCCAAG
Source organism: Echinochloa crus-galli (assembly GCA_900205405.1). NCBI lineage: Eukaryota > Viridiplantae > Streptophyta > Magnoliopsida > Poales > Poaceae > Echinochloa > Echinochloa crus-galli. The sequence continues at coordinate 283,712 of OAMR01000427.1, forward strand.
AGGAACCTTGGAGTGGCTTGCTTTTAATATCTATCACAACACCTCCCAACAGGATGGCACTTAAATACAACAGAGAATCTCAGAGGCAAAGTAAACAGATAATATACATTGGTTTCATATTGTCAGGATTCTTCTTTGTGAAGGGAATGACAAATTCACATCCTCACCTATAAAGGGATGCTGATGGGGAAAGGTAGGTAGGTAGGTAGAACATAAACAAATTTCCAGTGTACTAATGCTAAACCACAAGTGGACAAGACTGGTGGTTGAGATCAAGCCCCATTATTTACATGGAAAAAGAGACATAGATCCACTGATATATTCTTGTTTTTGTGCTAAACATGTCAGGAGGTAAAAGAGGCACAGGAATCTCAGGTGGTATTAACCGTATGATGAAATAGGTTGATTGAGTGCTCTTTCTTTATAAAATTAAGAAATGCTCTTTCAAGTTCCAACATGCCAAATCTGGTGGAAGAATATCCCACCCTTCACAAGCACAACATCCTAGGCTATCATCAAGGCCTCTACTTGTTTGAAGTTGCACTTATGCCTTAAAATTCAGATAACTAACCTGTGACTTCTGTAATCAGGCCTCCACATTTAGCCATTTCCTAGCACTGCAAGATTGCATTATGATCTTTATCGTGATCAGGATGGGATAAGTAAAGTGCTTCGCCTGCCAGGTTGTTCTAAAGTATGCTAGTTACAAAGTTGAAACACAAAATGCAATACAATAAGATGACCTCACAAAGTTTATGTTCCTTTGTACCTAGCATTTAGTCCCTAAAAATTTTGCACATATGTATGAGCAAACCAAATATTGAAATTATAAATTGAATGCCTAATCAAGTTGCAAGGACATGATATCATTTTATTTAAAATACGCACTTCTTTCGTACTTGTAGTGTTCTAAAAATCACTGCAGTGCTGGAAAAAAAAGAGAACCAAAGAGCATAGAACTGAATCTGCAAAGAAATAAAGCAGAAAATGAATTAAGACACAGATGCACCAGTTCATACAGGATATGCAAGTATGAAGCATGATTACCATTTCATACATTTTTTTTCTAACTATGGCAGTGCAAATGAAAGCATGTTGGGGTACAAAGTTCTATTCATTTAACAAGCCAAAGATGAGAACATCTTGAGATGAATTTGCAGGTCAACAACATGCAATCGATGCATGAAAAGTTCCAAGAGAAAAGAAGGGAAGAGAAATATAACAAGCCAACAGTCATGTATTTGTTCTAGGGCATTGCAGTACAATTGGCATTCTTGAGGTGTATAGTAATTTCAATTTAGTAAGCAGAAAATGGAAGCTTCAAATGATTACATGAGCATATGTGATGAATTTGCAAGTCAACAAAACGATTTTTGACACAAAAAAAAACAGCAGAGAAATGTACAAGCTTGCAAATGAAATCATCCTCATTTACTGAACTCTAAAGCCAGAAAGGCTGTTCATGATAACTGACCTATGAAGAAACATGAAAATTCCCATTTTAATTCAGAGTAGGTTTCATCTTTTCTCTCCCTCTGTTGACCCTTTGCTATTGCTGCTCCTCTCTGAAAGGAACCTGATTGGCTTGCAATACAATGCCCAGGAGTACCTTGCTACTATCGAAGATTGTACTTATATACACATACCCAAAATGAAAGGTTAAGCACATCACCCATTACACAGATGTCCTGATTTCTTTTCGAGTGCCATAGTTGCACTCATCCCTAAAAAGGGGTGCTGGTTGGGATGATGGCACATCAACATTAGTCAAAAGAAAGAATAAAAAAGCTAACAGATCTGACACGGCTTTAAAAAACGTAAAGAAACTCAAAGAAATATAATAAAGAATACTGAAAATGTGAATCAATGACTAAATGTCAATTTCCAGTTAATGATCCATGAGCCATAACCTTGTCAGCATGTCAATAGCCGGTAGGACTTCACAAGACAAAATAGTTTCACTGGTATTCAATCACGAAATTTCAATTCCGCTGAAAGTCACCTGGACAGTCATATTATAGAATGTTTGTAGAAGCAAAAATATAAGAAATCCTAGTAGGATCTGCTTTAGTTAAAACAAAAGTTCTTTCTGCACAACATAGAGAAAAAAAAATGTTGTCTGTCATCTGCTACTCTTCTATATAGAGCTCCTTGAGTTACTGATTAAACATTGCATTGTTATTTTCCTTGAGATTTGACCAAACATCAGTACCATATCCACAGGAAAGAGTTCAGGACAAGTTCAATGTATTAATTAGAGCCTCTATCCATCACTAGTAGCCTTTTAAAACAGTAATAATATGCGAAGTACACAACTGAGGTCATTGAAATGTGACAAAAAGAACATTTGAATTCAGGTCATTGCCCTATATTCCAAGTTATGATTCCTTGTTTTCCTCAGCCATTTCCCTTTTATAGGCCAGCAATTGTTCTTTAAATTTCTTGCTCTCCTCAAAGTTTGCCTTCCTCTTCAAAGCTTTCTGAATTTCACAAGGAACAAAACACCATTGAGGACAGCAAAAATCTAGCATAATAGGAACAGACAGATATTCCTTAGTATGAATTCCAACACAGGACAAAGAGAAAAATAATTGAGCACCTCCTGCCGGAAACACTGGTCCAGCTTAATCTTAAGATCTGTGCATTCACCAAAGAACTTCTTTACAGGGTGATCCGCATGGCACTTCTGGAACGCTTCGATAATCTGGAAGGCAAATGGACATTAGCTGTATGAAACAAATGCGCAAATTGTACAGTTCACATGCCAAAGCTTTAAACAGAGCCAGATATAAGCAGAGATATACCTCAGCACACATGGGATGCCTGTGCAAGGTTAGTGGGGGATGCATCTCCAGAGATGTCTAAGCGAGCCTGCATGATCGCTGACAATGTTAATGAAGGAATGGGAACTTAATCGAACCGTCTATGTTTGGAAATTTAAGTAATTGGTAGCGCTTCACCCAATCACACAGCAAGGCGAATCCGCAATGAACTTATGGATTTGGAGTTTTGGACGCAAGGATGATCAGGATTTGATTGCTCGCAGCAACAGACCATGTGGCGCACACCCCGTTTACAGAGTAACGCATCCAAGCAGGTTTTGGATTCCTTACCAGCAAAGAGGGACCGATCAAAGTTTCGGTGGATCTCACGCCAGTCCCGCAGAGCGCAGAGGGAAAGGATGGGGAGGACAACCGAGATCCTTCGAGCTGTGTGTTTCGGCTCGGTAGAAGGGTTCAGAGGGATAGGCTGCGTAGCCGGGAGGAAGCAGGCAAGCGGCGTCGCGTCGGTGACCTGAGCCCGCCCGGCCGCCGCCGCCGCCGCCGAAGGGGAAGGAGCAGAGGAAGGATGAGGACAGATGAGCGAAGAATTGGAGTGTCCAGGGGTATTTTTGATATTTGCTGGTGTAGACACAACTCCACGAAACTGTCCATTTCGCGTATAACGCCCCCTCCGTGGTTCCATTTCCAGCGTCTCGTTTAAAAATGTACTCCCTCCGGATAAAATTCATCTCAGGAGTTAAATTATTATAAATTTAATTAAATTTATATTAAAAATTACTGATATTTATTTTGTATCAAGTATTATTTTATATAAATTTAGAATTGTTTGATTTCTCGGAAAGCGAGAGTTGCATTTTTTTACGGATGAAGAGTAATCCACTCCAAATACATATGTATTGAAGGGAATTGAAATAGAAAAAATAATCACCTGTAGATCCATACATATTAAAAGAAATTGAGATGAAAAATTAGTCTATTTTTTCTTTTAATCCATATGAATTTGGAGGCATTGTTTTTATCGAAACAAGAACTGAAAGAATACATGTGTCAAAAATAAAAAGGAAAATACATGTGATGTGACGTCTCAAAAAGAAAAGGAAAATGCGCACAGAAAATGCATGTGTCAAAAATAAAATACTTGTTATTACTGCATATTCTACTAACGAAGTATATGTGATAATCACCTTGAGAACCTAAACTTAACTTGGGGGTGAATTTCACGGAGTTTCTATTTCATTTATTCTTAATGGACCATCTCAATTGTAATTGTGATTGCTGTGGCTAATTTTTAGGTTGGACAAGTCACAAGTGCATAGCACGGTGCACTTTCCCCACACTATCGTTGGTTTCCTCTTGTTATTTCCAATTGCCATTACTATAGAGTGGGTTGAGTACCAACAACTCAATGTATGATGTCAGATGTGACAGGGTCGAATGTGTTGTGTAGGACAGAGACAAATACACAACTAGTTAAAAAGCTTAATTAGAGTAGCACCTTCATGATTATTTTCAATGAGATATTACCTTTTTAAATAAAAGAATATAGATATACCATAATATCTCTATAGATAGTTTTTGACTTTGAAGATGCATATGGAAGAGGAATTATTGCACATGCATATTTTACAATACAACAATCAACTTGTTATCATATAGTTCATCACAAAAAGGAGCAGAAGAACCGGCGTACATGCAGAACAAAAGCGGCCGCCTAATCGCTGCAAATACATACACACGCTCTACATATGTTTTATCCCGTGCATGCAGCACAAGAAAACCCCCAAATAAAGTTGAATTCTTGTGCTTCCTCAGCATGCCATGCACACAATTTAATCACCAATTACACGCCATATATGTATCCTTGCATTGGCTCTTATTACACCATATACCAACAACAAATAATACAACATATACACACATATCCTGTAAATTAAACACCGTACCAAAACTAATCCAAACAAATCAGGTTATATATAAACTGATCCAAGTAACCCGCATCAATTTAATTCCACCATCTCATGCATGTAGCCATGACGCGTGTGCACACTTGTTCGTGTACTCCGATCATAGATACACGATGATCATCAAGCTTTAATTTTACCTCCCGTAACCCCACAAATCCATCTCCCCACCTCGTTGGGCGCCGGAGCTCATGGCGCCGGCCATGCCCTGCACCGCGGCGCCCCCGCCGTTGCTGAACCCGTCCATCGCCTGCCACTGCTCGGCGGCCGCACCGCTCGCCTGGTCCCTCCCTTCGCCCAGCTGGGCACCACCGTCCCCCGCGACGCTATATGGCCACACACAGACACGCATCGATCAGCACAGAGTTAATAAGCGATCGATCGAAACCCTAGCTAATTAACAAGCGTGATTTATGTCGAGCTGAGATTTCTCGATCACATGCAGGCAGGCAGGCAGGCCGATTAGAGGGACTGAAATGGGAATTAAAGCGCGCTCGCTTACGCTGGTGCCGCCCTGGGCGTCGTCGGCGTCCTCGAGGCGGTACTCGTGCATGATCCAGTCGGTCTTCTGGCCGTGCGGGGCGCGGCCGCGGTAGAAGACGAGCGTCTTGCGCATGCCGATCTTGCGGTAGCTGGTGCGGATGCACTTGTCCCGCCCCGTCGCCTTCCAGAACCCGGCCGTCGTGGCACGGTTCGTCCGCGACCCCGTCGGGTACTTGCGGTCCTTGTGGCTGAAGAAGTACCACTCGTTCTGCGGCGCCGACCCGATGCGGCACCTCTCTGCATATATGCATGTCCATTATTGATCATCCATGGCGCCGTTCATGACATCAATTATATATACTACTATAGTATGTAGCAACAAGCATATAGCTAGTCTACTAATAAATCATCTCATGAAGAGAATTAGCTAGCTAGGCTGATCGACATGCAAGGATCATGCATGCACCAACTTGTTAATTAAGTTACCTTGCAGCTCCCATGGCTCGATCTTGTTGAGGTCGACCTCCCTGATGACCTCGAGATCAAACTTCTCGAAGCCGACCTTCTTCTTGAGGTAGTAGAGCAGGAGCTCCTCGTCGGTCGGGTGGAACCGGAACCCCGGCGGCACGCCGTTGCTGGAGGAGAAGGCCGCCATATATGCCGAGCGATGCAATCAATCAGCTCCCTCCCCAGCCAACAATAAGTCAAGCCTTCATTTTTGACGCGGGAGAGGCCTGTAGCGCGTATATATACACCCGTGGCCGTGGCCGTGGCCGACCTCCATGGGCAGCAGGGGTGCCTCGTCAGCACAGGCAGCAGGCTAGCTGTAGTAGGCTGTACAGTAGACTGCAGCAGCAGGCAGGAGGGGTGCATGGTGGGGAGAGTTGACGCCGGCCGCCACGGCGGTGGACGGGGGTAAAGTTGGTCGCGTAGGAAGCAAGGCACGGCCATGAGCGCGCCGGGGACGGAGCGAGCTCGATCGATGGCCTATCGGCCGGTCAGCTGCAATTTTCTACGCCCGTTTAACGATCCCGAGGCTCGTTGTTTAGGGATCGCTTGATTGCTCTCAAAGCAATTGCTGGCTTTGGGAGAGCTGCTATCCACTAGTAAGATGAATCTGACTATTCATTCATATCATAATATGTTTATGTTTCTGTAATTTCATATCTGATAGACAGGGAACTGAAGATTAATGGGATCGATCTTCCCTTGATACTCGATCGACTTTGCACCATGTTTTTGTATTATATACTTGTGTAAAAGTTGAGATTGCTAGGTCTAGATAATTGAGTGATTGGTGGCATCCTTTTCGTGAACATGCTCATGCACAGGATCTGAGGACTACGAGCTAGTAGGAAACAAGAAGATAGAGCAAGATCCAATACGAATCATAAATGATTTGGATTCTGACCTATAATTTAACCCGTTCATGTAGGGTGTCTATGTGGCATGCAACCAGACATCCGACGAGATATGTAGCGCTGCAATATTAGATACATTCAGGAGTACGTGGCAATTTCAGGCAAAGTATAATCAAGTGAAATTAGAATTCTACTACTACTCATAACCAGGAGTTTTCTACTGATTGATTTTCAACCGACAAGCAGATTATTACATCAGTAACGCGTGTAAGGTCAGATTTCTGCACATTGGAGGAGGCAAAGGGTGGTTAGTGCCAAACTAGATTACGCAGTCCAACACACACTTGGTACTGCAACCTAAACCAACCAGTCTCCCTAGGGATCAAGCACCATGCACACACAGGCAGGCACAGTTTCCACTAAACCTTAACTGACTGGGCTTAACTGCAACCGAAGGATCAGTTGACATCCATCCCTCCACCACTAAACTACACTACTGATGAATTCTGATTCGCCCAATTGATCGATCAAACAGCTCACTTCTAAAGCACTGAATTCAGAACAGCCTACAAAGTACAAATATATTCATAAATTAGTCTGAAAGTTAGTCACTTAGTTCTGAGTTCCAAATGCTCATTCTCTCTCAACACAGAAATCGATCGAATTGTACTCGATAGGGCCGCCATAAGCACAACGTTTACGCATTCATCCATCTCAATATTATTTATATATTCATGCGAAGAGATTGGACTAGCTATATATAGCTATCTTGAATCCATATGCAGCATGCATGTACCCCGTCAACTGAAAAACCACAGAAATTAGCGGGAAAAAAAAAGAAGAGAGAACGAACTAGCATGATTGCTCTAAGCATGAGTTAAGGGCGCTGCATGTGAGGGGCAGGCCACCGATCGTCGTGGGGGATCGGAGGTCGTCGTCGTCCACGCACACACGGTTAGCCCATGCACCTTGCGTGAGGCCTACTGCTCCGCCGTCACCCTGACGCGCGCGCCTCCGCCTCACCCGGCGGCGAGGTTCCCGATGGGCGGAGAGCTCTAGCTCGTGCGTGCGCGGGGCGCGCGCGCGGTTTGCATGCGCAGCACGCGATCGATCGGCAGAAGAAACCTCAGCTCGCTCGCTCGATCATCAGGGCCGCCATTCGCGCGCGCTTTGAGTGAGAGCTGAGAGAAGCTAACGGGCGCGAGCTTAATTGCGGCAAATGATTAGGGGAGCCTAGCCTGGAGTTTACTGCAACTAACCTCAGGGAGTCAGGGTGTCAGGGTGGACCTCTGGGATTGTTACCACCTAGGATAGGAACCTAGTCGAGCGGGCTGCAGATGTGTTTGCTGGTCTCAGCTTGCTTCCTCTGCCATTTGCTTGCTGCCCCGGGTAATCTCGTTCTCGTGTGTGGCGGGTGAAACGTACTTGCCATGAAAACTTGTGCCTCCAGGCTCCAGCCTCAGTTTTAAACTTGCCAATCATGCATGCATGCTTCAGGTATCTGCTGCTGTGTTAGCCCAGGCAGCAAGATTCCCAGAGTGAAGGACAAGAGAGTCTGAGTGCAACCAACACTATATATAGTGCTTTTTTACGTACTGTTCTTGTAAATCAGGTAATGTATATAAGGTAGTACAGTGTTAACTAGTGTTGATTTTCAAGAACAATGTTTAATTAAGGACACGTCACAAGGCAAACGAAAGAAGTTGCTTTCCCCATGTTCACGTACATTTAAGAAAAATTCATGTATTCCTCAGCATAATATATTACTTCTTTCTTCCATTTCAGATGCCAATATAGGTACTGCATCCTCTTTTTTTAAAAAAAAAAAGAAAAATTAAGGTAGGTTATTCAAACAGCGTTCTACAAATTAATAACCACCCAACAGCAATTTTTGTTTAGGACAAAAAAGTACAAGAAAGGAATAGTAAATCTTCTTAATTTCCTTGTAATTTTCATAATCCAAAACATGCATCTAAGCATTGGTATACATGATTTAAAAAACATTGGTGTACGTACATATATGACAATAAAGAGAAATTCACCGTGTGCTTTGATTCCAAACAAAGTCAGGAGAGAGGGGAGAAAATCTTCTAAGGGCATAATTAATTTACTATCTAATTTCTCTATTCAAACAGTAAGACAGACAGCTCAACTCGACTAATAAGATATTAGCATTAGATAATAGATACTATAGAAGAGAATTTGCTTTCTTTCAAAGTGTCCTAAAGTGGATTCGTTGAAGATGATCAAAGTTGTTTAATAATTAAACCTCACAAAGTCAATCATATGAACTGAGATGATAGGTAGGCGTTTACTATCTTTGGCCATGCACGCGCCACCACTTTTGCGCGCTCTTATCTGCGTGCATGTTACGTGATTGTCTAGTGCACTAATATAATTCTCTTAACAAAAATCTAACACCGAATTAGTTTTTTTCTACAACTTAAGTATCAACAGAATAATGCAATATATGATGTTGTTAAGTAGGTATCATAACAGAAAAGGCATAAGAGGCGATTGACGTTTTGGATACAAGTTCCGTTCTTCCAAGTACTTGTTGAGACGATTGGAAAGCAAGTGAAGGATTATGGAGAAATTTCTTCAACAGTGTCTCGCTAAGGTCATTTCTTCTCATCAGGCACCGCGTTTCAGTCCTGCGGTCGGACCAAAAAGAAGGAAGCTACAATTCTACAAAGTAGTGATCATTTATTACGTTCATAGATGATGGAAGCCACCCTTAAAATGAAGGCTGATTTATTCTTTCTTCACTGGACTCACCTATACAACACCACAGTTGTTCTGCCAGCATAAATTTACCTCTATATCCATTTCCATTCTACATGGAGAGTTAATTAGAAAGAGTTACCTAATATGACAATAAAAATAACTGAAATATCTTGAAAACCTAATTATTCTGTAGATAGTTATATATCTACAAATCTTGACCATTTTCTTTCAAAACTGATGATGATGAGAAGCATAAGCAATGAGACTCAGGGCACAGCCAGTTTCTGACTTTCTGCGGCTCCTCCACATCCTTGAGTTGGTCAAAAGAGCGTGCCATCCATTTACTAGCAGTCTAGTATGGTTGATACCCGCCCCCGGCCTGTTGCCCTCAAGCTCTCAGTCCTCTCAAGTCTCAATAATATGACTGATTAAACCTTCCCTGTAATAATTTCATTGTCTAAGCAAATAGTACAACACTAGTACTGAGACCCTTATATATATTATGGTCAGAAAATGAAGAATCCTACCTGTGAAGAACCCGATTGAACAAACATGGTCAGAGTTCCTCCTGTCCCTCGTTATTTACTATAGATGGCAACGGGGCGGGTCAACAATATTCAGAGCAGCTGAATCGGACGCGCCTGAAGCTGAATTAGATGTTTGTGCTGCAGATCCGGATGCCAATACACATGCACGAGTTCTTGGATGAGAAGCCCCTGCCTACTAAGATGCACCAGCTTGCGGAGATAATGAAGCAGCAGCAGCAGCTTGGGATCCACTAGTGTCAGGAGTCGACATCGCTCCCTTGCAATCAAACTTAAAAAAATGGAAAGCTATGATTCAGATAGCTAACTTGTGCATGTAGCTAAAGCTAACTTATTGATGATTTGAGGAGGATAGGAAAACCTGATTATGTGAAGAAGAGCACGGATATCTTTGCGTGGCTGCTAGAGATGTACCCGTCAGCCGCCGGCGACTAGGAGTCTGGGACGGGCGTCTCCCCGTGCTGGCGTGGCGCTGTCATCCTGAGCTGCCGAGCGAAAGGGCAGCCGCCAGCGGTGGCGCGTTACGCGAGCCGCGAGCGGGGCAGCGGGAGCGCGGCACGCGGGTCGCGAGCGCGGAGTGCGACGCGAGGCGTGAGGCCGGCGGCGGGACTGGAGAGGAGGCTGGAGACGAGAGGGAAGGGATAAGGTTTGGGTTGATTATATACCTAGGGTTCATATTGGGCCAGGCCATTTAATTCTTCGGGGGCCCGTGGGAAACCCGCAGGGGGGAAAATAAACCCGCCCCCGCCCCGCTGCATTTCGGGGCCCCGAACCCGCAGACCCGCGGGGGGAAAATTAGCCCCGCCCCCACCCCCGTCGGGGCTGAAACCCGCGAGTTTCGGGTTCAAACCCGCCCGACTGCTATTATTATTATTTACTCCCTGGGTTCAATAGTCAAGACTAGAAAGCATACGAGGAAACCTGTTTGCTTCCCTGATTATGACAACATATATGCTGTTCTCAGTTTATAGATTCAGGAGGATATGTTTCCTGTTGCCATCAGCCTTTGACAAAGTTTGCTATCTGCAACCTCAACTGGCATGTGTGACAGTTTATTTCTGTACATCCTTTACCGAATTCGGACTCGAGCTATTTACATAGCTAGCCTCCCAAAAAAGATGGGGGAGGATGGGTGGTGGAGATGATAAGAATATCAGTTACAATTTGTATCATTTCCTTCTCTAATACACTTGTTATCCACTATTGCAGAACACATAGCTTCTTGGAGCATGGTGCAAAGCCAGTTTTGAGGTGGAATCTTTCTTCCTTTATTATATTAGCATTCTTTGGAAAAGAATTTCGCCTGCGTAGTTTTTTTTTCATATTGAGGTCTATTCTTTGGAAATAAAGCTTGCTATACTCGAATACCGGAAGCTGAAAACATAGCAGTAATAAGCTACTCCCTCCATTTTAAAATGTAGGTCATTTGACTTTTTCAACCACAAGTTTAACCGCTCGTCTTATTTAAAAAAATTGCGAAAATATAGTCAAATTTAAGGCATTTTTAAAGATTTTATATCAATAAAGCAAGCCACCACAAAAAATATGATAATTTGCATAGAATTTTGAATAAGACGAGCGAGTCAAACTTATGGTTGAAAAAGTCAAATGACCGATATTTTAAAACGTAGGGAGTAATAAGTTTTATTTTCAGATAGAAATTTATCTTTGTCATATGAAGGTTCAAGAATTATCTGAGGCAGGCGTTGGGGGGATCAAGCTCCTAGGAGGCATTGGGGGCTTTCCTTCGAATTGGTTTGCTTTCTTTTGCCTCAACAACCACCACATCAAAAGTGAGAAAAGACTTCGCAACCACAGCAGCATGCTCAATGCAATATCTCACAACGTCTTCAGCAGGAGAGCTTGAAGAAGCAGCAGTAACACCCACGCACGTGGAGTCGCCCGCTCACAAGTCACAAGTGGATCGACGATTCGACGGTAAGGGCCGGGCCCTCATTCCTCAACAAGCTAGCGAAATTGCTAGATGATGTGGAGGTGCTAAAGAAAAATAACTATTTTAGTCGGGAGCGTATCAGGTGGAAACCAGTCCATTGGATTAACATCGTGTGGATCAGATTTGGTTTCCATAGTTTTCACGGGTGGGCTGGTTTCCACCTGATATGCTCCCATTTTAGTCTCTCTCGCCTCAGGTATTTCGGTCTCCTGCCTCGTCGGTCTACCCGGCCCATCAATCCCAACGTCCGTACTGCCAGTCCTGAGTGGGCTCGGCCCATGTAATGTAACGTGTACAGTGCGTTCTTAAGCGTGTGAGAAGGGACCGTCTGGTGTATAAAAAATTAAAGACGGCTGCGAGAGATTGAACAGATCATCAAAATTTGTATGAACTGAAATTACCAGCAACGAATCCTTCCCCGTCCCAATCTGCTAGCTATTCCCCCGTCTCTCCTTCTCCACAAATCCACTGCTAACAATGGGCCCCATGATGGGAGGTGATAAGAGGTGATAAGGCCCGTCTCAGTGGAGTTTCATAGGAAGTTTCGTGGCATTAAATGTGTTGATGTGACATACGAGAGAGAAGAGAAGTAAGAGTTTCATAATATGTGAGAGGTACCAGCAACGAATCCTTCCCTGTCCCAATCTGCTAGCTATTCCCCAATCTCTCCTCCACAAATCCACGGCTAACAGTGGGCCCCATGAGGGGAGTGATAAGGTACTCCCTCCGGTTTAGTAAAAGAAGTTGTTTAGGACAGCGACACGGTCACCAAAGCACAACTTTGACTTCTCTTTTCTATAAAAATATTTCTTGAAAAGTTACATATTTATACTTTTATGAAAGTACTTTTCAAGACCAATCTATTTATATGATCTCAAAAAAAAAGACCAATATATTTATATAATTTTCACATTTCTAAACTCAATGACTTAAATGTTGTTCATGATTTATATTCCCAATATTTGACTCAAACCTTATCCAAAACGACCTTTTTTTACTAAACTGGAGGGAGTACAGTTACTTAATTTTCTAGCTTATGTAAGCGCGTAGTGAAACTGTGTATTAAGATTGGGTGACAGGCACGTAGAGCTACGGTGTGAGCTCCCCCGGGAGCGACGACCCGCATGGTCGTGTTGTAGCTCGTGGAGGCGAGGTGAGGCATCTTCTGGCACGAGAGTCATCGGTAAGCAACGGCCAGCCTCAGCGAGCTTCGTGCGGGGCCGGACCCCAGGTGCGGCTAGGGATCCTGGTGAGCTGCACGCGGCCGCGGGGCACGATGGTGCCGAGTTTTTATTTTATTTAGTATGATGTAATAATTGTTCTCTATTGACCAAAGTCGGTAGGAAAACCCCTACCTATTTTTTATATATTTTTTATTTCAAAATCAATTAATTCACTCTCACGAGAAATCGAACCTGGGGCTGCTGGGTGCTATTCAGGTGCTCTAACCACTAGAGGCCCTTTCACAAATTTTGTTCTTTATTTTTTCCAAAAAGTTTTGTTCTCCATTTTTTTCATTTTGAAGTTTTTGCTCGAACTTTTTTGTTTTTGGATTTTTGTTCACAACTTTCCATCCAATTCTTTTGGTTCCCAACTTTTGTTTCAAAATTTTCTCTCTTTTTCAAAGTTTTTTCTCTTAACTTTTGTTATTGAATTTTCATTTTCAAATTTTCAATCACAACTTCTTTAAAAAGTTTATTCATAACTTTTTTCTTGAAAAAAATTACTTTGTTTTATGTTTACCAAATATTTTTTTCTGTAATTTGTTTCAAATTTTTTGTCACCATTTTTTTGGTTCTAAAGGTTTATATCAGCATAATATTTTTTCGTATACATTCTCTATATGAATCTTTTATTATGTTTTGTTTAACAAAAGTGTTGGCCCATAAAAATAACGTGGGGATGAGGTCCACTGCGCCGTCGTCCGGGTCTGTTGGGATCATGTAGTTGGCGCAGCAGACACGGAAGCTCAAAGAAAATAAACGGAAAGGGCCGGGCCCTCATTCCTCAACAAGCTAGCGAAATTGCTAGATGATGTGGAGGTGCTAAAGAAAAATAACTATTTTAGTCGGGAGCGTATCAGGTGGAAACCAGTCCATTGGATTAACATCGTGTGGATCAGATTTGGTTTCCATAGTTTTCACGGGTGGGCTGGTTTCCACCTGATATGCTCCCATTTTAGTCTCTCTCGCCTCAGGTATTTCGGTCTCCTGCCTCGTCGGTCTACCCGGCCCATCAATCCCAACGTCCGTACTGCCAGTCCTGAGTGGGCTCGGCCCATGTAATGTAACGTGTACAGTGCGTTCTTAAGCGTGTGAGAAGGGACCGTCTGGTGTATAAAAAATTAAAGACGGCTGCGAGAGATTGAACAGATCATCAAAATTTGTATGAACTGAAATTACCAGCAACGAATCCTTCCCCGTCCCAATCTGCTAGCTATTCCCCCGTCTCTCCTTCTCCACAAATCCACTGCTAACAATGGGCCCCATGATGGGAGGTGATAAGAGGTGATAAGGCCCGTCTCAGTGGAGTTTCATAGGAAGTTTCGTGGCATTAAATGTGTTGATGTGACATACGAGAGAGAAGAGAAGTAAGAGTTTCATAATATGTGAGAGGTACCAGCAACGAATCCTTCCCTGTCCCAATCTGCTAGCTATTCCCCAATCTCTCCTCCACAAATCCACGGCTAACAGTGGGCCCCATGAGGGGAGTGATAAGGTACTCCCTCCGGTTTAGTAAAAGAAGTTGTTTAGGACAGCGACACGGTCACCAAAGCACAACTTTGACTTCTCTTTTCTATAAAAATATTTCTTGAAAAGTTACATATTTATACTTTTATGAAAGTACTTTTCAAGACCAATCTATTTATATGATCTCAAAAAAAAAGACCAATATATTTATATAATTTTCACATTTCTAAACTCAATGACTTAAATGTTGTTCATGATTTATATTCCCAATATTTGACTCAAACCTTATCCAAAACGACCTTTTTTTACTAAACTGGAGGGAGTACAGTTACTTAATTTTCTAGCTTATGTAAGCGCGTAGTGAAACTGTGTATTAAGATTGGGTGACAGGCACGTAGAGCTACGGTGTGAGCTCCCCCGGGAGCGACGACCCGCATGGTCGTGTTGTAGCTCGTGGAGGCGAGGTGAGGCATCTTCTGGCACGAGAGTCATCGGTAAGCAACGGCCAGCCTCAGCGAGCTTCGTGCGGGGCCGGACCCCAGGTGCGGCTAGGGATCCTGGTGAGCTGCACGCGGCCGCGGGGCACGATGGTGCCGAGTTTTTATTTTATTTAGTATGATGTAATAATTGTTCTCTATTGACCAAAGTCGGTAGGAAAACCCCTACCTATTTTTTATATATTTTTTATTTCAAAATCAATTAATTCACTCTCACGAGAAATCGAACCAGATGTGGGTTGATTATATACCTAGGGTTCATATTGGGCCAGGCCATTTAATTCTTCGGGGGCCCGTGGGAAACCCGCAGGGGGGAAAATAAACCCGCCCCCGCCCCGCTGCATTTCGGGGCCCCGAACCCGCAGACCCGCGGGGGGAAAATTAGCCCCGCCCCCACCCCCGTCGGGGCTGAAACCCGCGAGTTTCGGGTTCAAACCCGCCCGACTGCTATTATTATTATTTACTCCCTGGGTTCAATAGTCAAGACTAGAAAGCATACGAGGAAACCTGTTTGCTTCCCTGATTATGACAACATATATGCTGTTCTCAGTTTATAGATTCAGGAGGATATGTTTCCTGTTGCCATCAGCCTTTGACAAAGTTTGCTATCTGCAACCTCAACTGGCATGTGTGACAGTTTATTTCTGTACATCCTTTACCGAATTCGGACTCGAGCTATTTACATAGCTAGCCTCCCAAAAAAGATGGGGGAGGATGGGTGGTGGAGATGATAAGAATATCAGTTACAATTTGTATCATTTCCTTCTCTAATACACTTGTTATCCACTATTGCAGAACACATAGCTTCTTGGAGCATGGTGCAAAGCCAGTTTTGAGAAGGAAATGATACAAATTGTAACTGATATTCTTATCATCTCCACCACCCATCCTCCCCCATCTTTTTTGGGAGGCTAGCTATGTAAATAGCTCGAGTCCGAATTCGGTAAAGGATGTACAGAAATAAACTGTCACACATGCCAGTTGAGGTTGCAGATAGCAAACTTTGTCAAAGGCTGATGGCAACAGGAAACATATCCTCCTGAATCTATAAACTGAGAACAGCATATATG
>OAMR01000427.1:300314-318579 GCA_900205405.1 Echinochloa crus-galli
GGTCCAGGCAGCAGAGGCGGTGCTGGGGAGGCCGGCCACGGGCCAGGCCCAGTTCGGCCGAACTGGGCCCTTCGGCCGAACCGCCCCCAGCTGGAAACCGACTCCAAGGGAGCAATCCAGGCCGTGGGAGCAAAGGCGGTGGAGATCCACGGTTCGGACGAACTCTAGGATGCCACGACCCGGTGCTAATGTGTCCGCCCTGACACCCCGCAGCGCCGCCCCCGCTCCTAGCCGTTGGACCCGGTGCTGAAGCCCCATTAGCACCGGGTCCAAAAATGGCCGAGGCGGAGGAGGCGGGCGGATGTGAAGCATTCTGGTAGTGTATGTAGTAGCATTATTGACATCTACAGTGTACTACCTAGCTTAGCTACTGCACTGGTGCTAGTATTTAGGTAATTACGTGATGGTAGTACTCCGTATATGCTAACCAATGATTGTGTACATGTACGCGTGTGCTGCGTGTCAGCGTGCGTATTGACGAACGGGTGATCGATGGGTGATGGACTACGACACTACGTACGCTACCGGGATGATGTGGCACGCGCGGTATGGTTTCCTTCCAGCAGCTAGCTGCTTTGAGATAAGCCATTGATAGTCTCGAGAGTCATGGATCCAGGATACGATCGAGTACGTGACGCACCGTTCTTTTTTGGTCCTGGCAGTACTATAGCGAGCGAGAGCGAGTATAAACATGACGTGTACCGCATATGCTTCAATTCATTGCGGGTGTGAGAGATACAACACTATTGGCGTGCATATCGAGATTGGCCTTATGAGGTGTGATCGATGCGTGCGGTTCGGCCGGCCGGGATGGCCAGAACGTGTGGCCACGCGCAAACGTACGCAACCTTCAGTATGGAGTACGCCCCGGCCGCCGGTTCTTGACGTAGGTATGTATACGGTATACTCACTCATCATCACCGTACCTTCTTCTCGATCTCTTGTCTTGCACTAGTTGGCTAACCGGCCGGTAACTAACTCACAGTAGTGACACTTACATGGATGCATGTGAGTAGCCATGTCCGTCCGATCCCTAGCTAGCTAGCTTTTGTGCATTAGCGGTACTCCCTCCGGTTTAGTAAAAGAAGTTGTTTAGGACAGCGACACGGTCACCAAAGCACAACTTTGACTTCTCTTTTCTATAAAAATATTTCTTGAAAAGTTACATATTTATACTTTTATGAAAGTACTTTTCAAGACCAATCTATTTATATGATCTCAAAAAAAAAGACCAATATATTTATATAATTTTCACATTTCTAAACTCAATGACTTAAATGTTGTTCATGATTTATATTCCCAATATTTGACTCAAACCTTATCCAAAACGACCTTTTTTTACTAAACTGGAGGGAGTACAGTTACTTAATTTTCTAGCTTATGTAAGCGCGTAGTGAAACTGTGTATTAAGATTGGGTGACAGGCACGTAGAGCTACGGTGTGAGCTCCCCCGGGAGCGACGACCCGCATGGTCGTGTTGTAGCTCGTGGAGGCGAGGTGAGGCATCTTCTGGCACGAGAGTCATCGGTAAGCAACGGCCAGCCTCAGCGAGCTTCGTGCGGGGCCGGACCCCAGGTGCGGCTAGGGATCCTGGTGAGCTGCACGCGGCCGCGGGGCACGATGGTGCCGAGTTTTTATTTTATTTAGTATGATGTAATAATTGTTCTCTATTGACCAAAGTCGGTAGGAAAACCCCTACCTATTTTTTATATATTTTTTATTTCAAAATCAATTAATTCACTCTCACGAGAAATCGAACCTGGGGCTGCTGGGTGCTATTCAGGTGCTCTAACCACTAGAGGCCCTTTCACAAATTTTGTTCTTTATTTTTTCCAAAAAGTTTTGTTCTCCATTTTTTTCATTTTGAAGTTTTTGCTCGAACTTTTTTGTTTTTGGATTTTTGTTCACAACTTTCCATCCAATTCTTTTGGTTCCCAACTTTTGTTTCAAAATTTTCTCTCTTTTTCAAAGTTTTTTCTCTTAACTTTTGTTATTGAATTTTCATTTTCAAATTTTCAATCACAACTTCTTTAAAAAGTTTATTCATAACTTTTTTCTTGAAAAAAATTACTTTGTTTTATGTTTACCAAATATTTTTTTCTGTAATTTGTTTCAAATTTTTTGTCACCATTTTTTTGGTTCTAAAGGTTTATATCAGCATAATATTTTTTCGTATACATTCTCTATATGAATCTTTTATTATGTTTTGTTTAACAAAAGTGTTGGCCCATAAAAATAACGTGGGGATGAGGTCCACTGCGCCGTCGTCCGGGTCTGTTGGGATCATGTAGTTGGCGCAGCAGACACGGAAGCTCAAAGAAAATAAACTTTAACATGCTTTTCAAAAAGAGAAGGTTAATTAGCGTGGTCCAGTGCTGTTTTCAATTGTCGGAAAATCGACAGCGAGTTTGGATCTGTATGAGTACGAGCACCCGTAAACTAAAGGGGCACGGCCATACGCCAAACACCAGAAGTTAGGTTACTGTGAAGTTAGGTTGTCAACACCAGGTTAGTTTAGTAGGATTGATTATATGTTGATAAACATTAGCGCTTGTATTTAGATAAATTTGATTAGGCTGGTTATCTTGGGCAAAGTTTTTGCTGGATCTAATTAGAAAGCCTACTGGTTGGTCTCGTTGTCCCCCCGGCGGTGCCCGGGCGGGCCACGGTTCAATCTTGCCAATTCTACCTAGACATGACTTTAAACGCCTTAATCCTCTTAGATTAGTCTCGATACACGGTTTTACTATACGGTTATTTAGATCAGAAACTAGATAATTGATAATTAAATAAAAAAGTTTCATATCTGTATTTAGTTCCTAAAATTTCACTATGCATAAAGTCCCATCACATCACATCAAAATATCGGCACATACATGAGGCATTAAATGTAGGTGAATAAAAAACTAATTGAATAGATTTGATGTACACGACGAGACGAATCTTTGAGCCTAGTTAGATCATGGTAAGACAACAATTACCATACACAAACGAAAATTATTATAGTACACTACAGTGTCCGATGTGATTTTTCTACCACTTCTTTACCGGATCTAACCACAGCCACGGTGGCACTGGCTTAGGCCAGTCTCAATGCACAATTTCACTATACGGTTAGCCAGACCAGAAACTAGATAACTATGCCAAAGAAGCGTCATGGTGATGAAACTCCTCTCACATCCCATAAAACTCCTGCTTCTTTCTTATGCCACATCAGCACATTTAATGCCATGAAACTTCCACAACACCCCCCCCCCCCCACATTTACATTGTCCTTAGGTGCCGACACGCGGTCACGGTCCTCTCTCAACTCACCAGTATGGACAGCGACACGGTCTCTAAAATACAACTTTGACCTCTTGTTATTTTAAAAATATTTATCAAAGAGTGATATATGTATACTTTTATGAAAGTATTTTTCAAGGCAAATCTATTCATATAGTTTTTACATTTGTAAACTCAATAATTTAAAAGTTATTGGATTTATATTCCTAATATTTAACCTAAACCTTGTCCTAAACGTCAGTTTTTTCAGAACGGATGGAGTACCCCACCGGCCACCTCCAGGAAAACGGGCGCTGCGTCCAACTGGACGACCATGCGTCCACTGCGCTCCAGCTACCAGGTGCCTCCTTCCTAATCCTCTGCTAGGCTCTCTCTCCGCACAGCAGCACGGCGACACACGCTTCCTCCGCAGGTAACCGAAGAGCAATGTTGAATTTTCAGAATTTGATTGGTGGCGGATTTGACGGCCATCAAATTTAATTTTGAGAAGTAGAGAATTTTCGCCGCCAACTATTTTGTGTTGATGACCCCTCAGGGCTCAGGCCCTCACCCCCCTGCTCTTTGGAACAAGCTCTGTCAGTCTCAAGCTACGGGGAGAGCTAGCTACCGGTAAATCAAAGAGCTTTTTTCTTCTAAGCCATCTAGTCCTGACAATCTGAAGGTGGTTAGGAACCGAAGGGGGAGAAATGGCAGCCGGAGTGGATGGAGATGGACTCCATGGAATCATAATCGTCGGCGCTGGAATCTGTGGCCTCGCAACCGCTCTTGCACTTCACAGGTACGATTCCTCATTTTCACCTGTCTGTACTACAGATTGCGAGGCGCCTGGACTTACAATCATGAAGTTACCGCAGAAAAGGAATAAGCAGCCTTGTTCTTGAGAGGGCCGAGACCTTAAGGGCAACAGGAGCGGGTATCAGCATACAAGTCAA
Source organism: Echinochloa crus-galli (assembly GCA_900205405.1). Lineage (NCBI taxonomy): Eukaryota > Viridiplantae > Streptophyta > Magnoliopsida > Poales > Poaceae > Echinochloa > Echinochloa crus-galli. The sequence continues at coordinate 304,532 of OAMR01000427.1, forward strand.
CGGGTGGCGTGCTCTTGACCAACTGAAGGTTGGGGACGAGCTGCGGAAACTGGCCATGCCCCTTTCCGGGTATGTCCGAGACTGTCACTGTATGCATATCGCTATGTCTTTCTAGCTATTGTTGTTCTTTGGTTCACTTGCTGGCAATTCTGATTTCAGTTCTGCATGTATAGAAGGGATAAGTGGGAAATTCATGACAGCAGAGAGACTAAGGTACCATACAGGTGAGTTAAGATAAAGCATATAGTACTATGTCTAATTTACCCTTCATTTTAGCATTGTTTTTCAGTACCCGCAAACACAATAACAGACAAGATGTGAGCAAGAAATGGCGAAGCAATAAACAGAATGGACTACTCGGCATTCTTGATTTTCAATTCTGTTTCGTCTGGATGCAGGACTGAAGTCCGGTGCCTGAGAAGAAGTGATCTTCTTGAAACGCTAGCAAAAAGTTTACCCGTGGGGTCTATCCGCTTTGGGTGCCAAGTTGAAGCCATTTCTCTAGAACCAGTCACAGGCTTCCCAATCGTTTCAACCAATGACGGTACTACCATCAAAGCAAAGGTAACGGGCCCTTTCAGCCTTTTCCTCTGTAATAACCTAATAACACGATAATCAACCAAACCATGAACATGCACTAGACAAAAAAAAAAGATATCACAACATTTGGCATTGTGATGTCAACGGCTTGTAATCGGTTGCGATGGATCAAATTCGGCAGTGGCAAAGTTCTTGGGTCTGAAGGCAGTGAAATTGTTGCCTATGTGGTCAGCGCGCGGTTTTACAATCTATCCAGAAGGCCACAACTTTGGAAACCGTTTCCAAGTACTGATTGGCGATGGAATAAACTTTCGGCTCATACCCGTAGATGATAAAGTTGTTAGTTTCAATGCAATCCACCTCCAATCTCCCAAAGGTATGAATAGCTGAAAATTTTCAAATAGATCAAGATACACGTAGTATGCATGTTTGCTCAGTGCTGTCCATTTCTTCCAGCTGAGGATGCCAACATCAGGGATGGGGAGATCATCCAGCAGGTAACCATGAAGGCAATGCAGGGGTTCCCTGAGGAGGTCATCGACCTGGTGGGAAACTGTGACATTGCCTCGCTGAGCTTTACGCAGCTCTGCTACCGGGCGCCATGGCACATGGCATTCGAGACGTTTCGGCAAGGCACGGTGACTGTTGCAGGCGACGCAATGCATGTGATGGGGCCTTTCCTTGGGCAGGGTGGCTCGTGTGGCCTGGAGGACGCTGTCGTTCTAGCACGCTGCTTGGCCAAGACGATGTCTGACGGGGTCGGCCATTCAGTTGATGACAGCAAACTAGGGAAGAACATCGAGAAGGGACTGAGGTGGTACGTGAAGGAGAGGAGGTGGAGGATCCTGATACTGTCTTTCCAAACCTCTCATGGGAGTGCTTGTTTCAGCGTCTTCAGGGTTCAAGAAGGTGTTGGTCAGAAATGTTGTGGAGGTCCTCTTCAGAAACAAGCACAGTCACAATGAGTACAATTGTGGTTCACTGTAGCGCGAATCACATCAGATTCAGAGGATTTCATGCAAAATACTGCATCATTAAGAAAGAACATTTGCTTTGCGCAGGATCTAAATCTGAGATCAACCACGATATTATTGTTTGATATGTATGTTGTAGGTGTTCTCTAAAGAACTGGATCGCTATCATTTTATTTGACAAATCTCCTTGGTTTGCAGATTCTCTCTCTCTCTCTCTCTCTCTCTCTCTCTCTCTCTCTCTCTCTCTCTCTCTCTCTCTCTCTCTCTCTCTCTCTCTCTCTCTCTCTCTCTCTCTCTCTCTCTCTCTCTCTCTCTCTCTCTCTCTCTCTCTCTCTCTCTCTCTCTCTCTCTCTCTCTCTCTCTCTCTCTCTCTCTCTCTCTCTCTCTCTCTCTCTCTCTCTCTCTCTCTCTCTCTCTCTCTCTCTCTCTCTCTCTCTCTCTCTCTCTCTCTCTCTCTCTCTCTCTCTCTCTCTCTCTCTCTCTCTCTCTCTCTCTCTCTCTCTCTCTCTCTCTCTCTCTCTCTCTCTCTCTCTCTCTCTCTCTCTCTCTCTCTCTCTCTCTCTCTCTCTCTCTCTCTCTCTCTCTCTCTCTCTCTCTCTCTCTCTCTCTCTCTCTCTCTCTCTCTCTCTCTCTCTCTCTCTCTCTCTCTCTCTCTCTCTCTCTCTCTCTCTCTCTCTCTCTCTCTCTCTCTCTCTCTCTCTCTCTCTCTCTCTCTCTCTCTCTCTCTCTCTCTCTCTCTCTCTCTCTCTCTCTCTCTCTCTCTCTCTCTCTCTCTCTCTCTCTCTCTCTCTCTCTCTCTCTCTCTCTCTCTCTCTCTCTCTCTCTCTCTCTCTCTCTCTCTCTCTCTCTCTCTCTCTCTCTCTCTCTCTCTCTCTCTCTCTCTCTCTCTCTCTCTCTCTCTCTCTCTCTCTCTCTCTCTCTCTCTCTCTCTCTCTCTCTCTCTCTCTCTCTCTCTCTCTCTCTCTCTCTCTCTCTCTCTCTCTCTCTCTCTCTCTCTCTCTCTCTCTCTCTCTCTCTCTCTCTCTCTCTCTCTCTCTCTCTCTCTCTCTCTCTCTCTCTCTCTCTCTCTCTCTCTCTCTCTCTCTCTCTCTCTCTCTCTCTCTCTCTCTCTCTCTCTCTCTCTCTCTCTCTCTCTCTCTCTCTCTCTCTCTCTCTCTCTCTCTCTCTCTCTCTCTCTCTCTCTCTCTCTCTCTCTCTCTCTCTCTCTCTCTCTCTCTCTCTCTCTCTCTCTCTCTCTCTCTCTCTCTCTCTCTCTCTCTCTCTCTCTCTCTCTCTCTCTCTCTCTCTCTCTCTCTCTCTCTCTCTCTCTCTCTCTCTCTCTCTCTCTCTCTCTCTCTCTCTCTCTCTCTCTCTCTCTCTCTCTCTCTCTCTCTCTCTCTCTCTCTCTCTCTCTCTCTCTCTCTCTCTCTCTCTCTCTCTCTCTCTCTCTCTCTCTCTCTCTCTCTCTCTCTCTCTCTCTCTCTCTCTCTCTCTCTCTCTCTCTCTCTCTCTCTCTCTCTCTCTCTCTCTCTCTCTCTCTCTCTCTCTCTCTCTCTCTCTCTCTCTCTCTCTCTCTCTCTCTCTCTCTCTCTCTCTCTCTCTCTCTCTCTCTCTCTCTCTCTCTCTCTCTCTCTCTCTCTCTCTCTCTCTCTCTCTCTCTCTCTCTCTCTCTCTCTCTCTCTCTCTCTCTCTCTCTCTCTCTCTCTCTCTCTCTCTCTCTCTCTCTCTCTCTCTCTCTCTCTCTGCTTGTAATCGGTTGCGATGGATCAAATTCGGCAGTGGCAAAGTTCTTGGGTCTGAAGGCAGTGAAATTGTTGCCTATGTGGTCAGCGCGCGGTTTTACAATCTATCCAGAAGGCCACAACTTTGGAAACCGTTTCCAAGTACTGATTGGCGATGGAATAAACTTTCGGCTCATACCCGTAGATGATAAAGTTGTTAGTTTCAATGCAATCCACCTCCAATCTCCCAAAGGTACGAATAGCTGAAAATTTTCAAATAGATCAAGCTATACGTAATATGCATGTTTGCTCACTTCTGCCCATTTCTTCCAGCTGAGGGTGCCTACATGGCTACATCAGGGATGGGGAGCTCATCCAGCAGGTGACCATGAAGGCAATGCAGGGGTTCCCTGAGGAGGTCATCGACCTGGTGGGAAACTGTGACATTGCCTCGCTGAGCTTTACGCAGCTCTGCTACCGGGCGCCATGGCACATGGCATTCGAGACGTTTCGGCAAGGCACGGTGACTGTTGCAGGCGACGCAATGCATGTGATGGGGCCTTTCCTTGGGCAGGGTGGCTCGTGTGGCCTGGAGGACGCTGTCGTTCTAGCACGCTGCTTGGCCAAGACGATGTCTGACGGGGTCGGCCATTCAGTTGATGACAGCAAACTAGGGAAGAACATCGAGAAGGGACTGAGGTGGTACGTGAAGGAGAGGAGGTGGAGGATCCTGATACTGTCTTTCCAAACCTCTCATGGGAGTGCTTGTTTCAGCGTCTTCAGGGTTCAAGAAGGTGTTGGTCAGAAATGTTGTGGAGGTCCTCTTCAGAAACAAGCACAGTCACAATGAGTACAATTGTGGTTCACTGTAGCGCGAATCACATCAGATTCAGAGGATTTCATGCAAAATACTGCATCATTAAGAAAGAACATTTGCTTTGCGCAGGATCTAAATCTGAGATCAACCACGATATTATTGTTTGATATGTATGTTGTAGGTGTTCTCTAAAGAACTGGATCGCTATCATTTTATTTGACAAATCTCCTTGGTTTGCAGATTCTCTCTCTCTCTCTCTCTCTCTCTCTCTCTCTCTCTCTCTCTCTCTCTCTCTCTCTCTCTCTCTCTCTCTCTCTCTCTCTCTCTCTCTCTCTCTCTCTCTCTCTCTCTCTCTCTCTCTCTCTCTCTCTCTCTCTCTCTCTCTCTCTCTCTCTCTCTCTCTCTCTCTCTCTCTCTCTCTCTCTCTCTCTCTCTCTCTCTCTCTCTCTCTCTCTCTCTCTCTCTCTCTCTCTCTCTCTCTCTCTCTCTCTCTCTCTCTCTCTCTCTCTCTCTCTCTCTCTCTCTGGTGTGTGCGGTTTTTATTTTTTTTAGCAGAATTAAATGGATCGCTTGATCACTTACTTCGGGAAGATATTTTATACATTTTTAGAAGAACAACAAAGCAAACGACATGTAAAGAATACAAGGACACAGAAGATATAAGTTTTATCAGAGATCACTTATTATTGATGCCAACAGCCAACATCACCCCGTGTGACTTAGAAAGAGCCATATATGGGAGAATTCATATTTAGCATTTGCACATGTAAGGCGCCACTCATATTTAAAACTATTCATGAGACTTTGCAAGATGGGAGTTGACTTTCAAATGACAACTTTGATCATCCCATATCTTCTAGCTCGGAAATCAACTTTAGGATACTCAAAAGTTGAAAAGCAGACATCATATTATTACGTGTCTGCAAATATTATCACTGAAATTGCTCATGCTTGTACTACTAATTTTACCATACTGTATGAAGTTAGCTAACATACGGTGTACAATTCAACCTTGTAGGAAGCTTCTTACTGGTACGAGAAAAACCAGCATGGCCAATCAGCCAATAAAACCCAGTAGTATTTATCTATGTTGATGTTACATTATGCTCCATCTGCTAGTGATGGATAAAGCAAATAACAAAATTATCAAAACAACAGAAACAAATAGCAAAATTTATCAATATGCATGCATAGGCCTTGCCAATCCGCATATATCGTGGTAATCAGACTGTTATTTTTTTTAAATACAAGGCAACATGTCCTAGCCGCATTACTGGATGTGTGTATTGTCGGACCTTAGGACCGGCAATCCACCTGGGGGTACCCGAGTGGTTGATTTATAGGCGGGGCGATCGATGAGCTAGTAGCTTGATGGTACACAGGAGACACTGATTTAGACAGGTTCGGGCTATCTAGAGGTATAATACCCTATGTCCTGTGTCGGTGGCGTCGTTTGTATTGCTTGGTACTCGGCCGAGCTTCAGGAAGTTAGGGCGAGCGTATGGTTTACATGGTTGATCCCATGATCATGGGGTGCCCTAGGCCGCTTTATATAGGGTAGCGGGCTAGGGTTTACAAGTCGGTTTCCATCTAAACCTACTTGACTCCGACCAGGACTCTAGTCCGGGTCGGTTACAATTGAAATATACCTGGATAACCGGATGATTCGCCCACCGAGTCTTTTTCAACTTGTCCGTCAAGTCAGGGAGCACGTATAAGCCGCGTAGGGTTCGGCTCATGGGCCTGTCAGAGGTAGGCCCTGGACATCGTGGTCTGGTCTGACAGTGGGCCCAGGGGTACCCATATCCCACAAGCCCCCGAGCAACGTGCAGGCGCGTGCCAAACTGCTTGATTAAGTAACGAGGCCAACTGCCGAGGCCAATGAGGTAGGCTGAAGGTGCTTCTATATGTACTCGGCATAAGGGTGGGCGGTGCTCATAAAAGAGAGAACACCCAACTCGACGCCGAGTTCTTCGAGGAAGTCGATCGGTCCTCTGAGGGCCGAGTACAGGGCGACGATTAGGAGCACTGTATACAATAGCCCCCGAGCGTTGGGTTGGTTAGTATAAGTAGGCCGAGGCTCCAAAAAAGAAGTCGGACAACATGTTGCCGCAAAAAGTAGGTGATAGCATGTTGTCACCAAAAATCCGGCGTCCAGCCCCCTGCCGCAAAAAGTAGGTGATAGCATGTTGTCACCAAAAATGCGGCGTCCAGCCCCCGAGCATGCGAGGTCGGCCAAGCGACGCGAGGAAACGCTGAGTGGTCGCGTGCACCAGCCCCAGAGCATGCGAGGTCGGCCGAGCGACGCGAGGAAACGCCGAGTGGTCGCGTGCGCCAGCCCTAGAGCATGCGAGGTCGGTCGAGCAACGCGAGGAAATGCCGAGTGGTCGCGTGTGCCAGCCTCCGAGCATGCGAGGTCGGCCGCGCGACGGAAGAAAACGCTGAGTCGCCGCGCGCGCCAGCCCTCGAGCATGCGAGGTCGGCCTCACGACGAGAGAAAACACCGAGTCGCCACGCGCGCCAGCCCCCGAGCATGCGAGGTCGTCCGCGCGACGGAAGGTAACGCCGAGTCGCCGCGCGCCAGCCCCCGAGCATGCAAGATCGGCCGCACGACGAGAGAAAACGCCGAGTCGCCGCGTGCGCCAGCCCCCGAGCATGCGAGGTCGGCCACGCGACGTGAGGGAACACCGAGTCGCCGCGCGCGCCAGCCTCCGAGCATGCGAGGTCGGCCGCACGACGAGTGGAAACACCGAGTCGCCACGCTTCAGCCCCTAAGCATGCGAGGTCGGCTGGGCGACGCGAAGACATGTCGAGTTGTCGCCCACGCTAGCCTCCGAGCTTGCGAGGTCGGCCAGGCGACTGGAGGAGCGTCGAGTCGTCTGGGCAAGAGCAACAGGTTAGAGCCATAGCTTGGTTAAGTTGTTCTTGCCCGGCCTATTTGTAGCCCGGTAACGCCGATGTACCTATAAGGGAGAGGAAGAAAAACGGTAGTCTTTTGGAGAAACGGTAGTAAACTTATTTGTAATAAGTACTTGAATTTGCTTTTAGCATGCTTTTGTTTTAAGTCGATTTTATCAACTCCTATCACTTCACCGCGATCATGACAAGCGCTAGGGACTCGGGCGTAGAACTGGCTGGAGCTCTCATGGAGACAGCACTCCTACATGCTACAATGCTCTGCATGGAGGCTTAGTCGTAGGCAGGGTCCCGGCCGAGTACTTTCACGCGTGTTTAAATTTTGGATATAGTGAATCGGACTTGCTGTTTAATTTTGGTGCTTGCATGAGCAGTTTGTGTAGGGCGAACACATGGTTGCCGTGGATTAAATAATACAGGTCGGCAGTTGTTTCATGGACATGGAGAAAAAGCTATGCACATGACGATCTGTAGAAGCTTATAAATTAAATAAAATGAAATACTTAGCTCGATTAGTAGCCAAGTTGAAGTAGTTATCGTGCGCGATCTGAAATTCGGCGTAGTCCGGAAACTGGGTGGGTCGGGCGGGTTCTCAGATCGGATCTGGCGCGCCAACTGTCGGACCTTAGGACCGGCAATCCACCTGGGGGTACCCGAGTGGTCGATTTGTAGGCGGGGCGATCGATGGGCTAGTAGCTTGATGGTACACATGAGGCACTGATTTAGACAGGTTCGAGCTACCCGGAGGTATAATACCCTACGTCCTGTGTCGGTGGCGTCGTTTGTATTGCTTGGTACTCGGCCGAGCTTCAGGGAGCTTGGGCGAGCGTATGGTTTACAGGATGAGATGCGTCGTTCTTCATGAGGGTACCCTAGGCCGCTTTATATAGGGTAGCGGGCTAGGGTTTACAAGTCGGTTTCCATCTAAACCTACTTGACTCCGACCAGGACTCTAGTCCAGGTCGGTTACAACTCGAATATCCCTGGATATCCGGATGAGCCGCCCGCCGGGTCTTTGTTGTCTTGTCCGTCAAGTCAGGGAGCCCGCATGGGCCGCCTAGGGGTTGGCCCACGGGCCTGTCAGAAGTGGGCCCTGGACGCCGTGATCTAGTCTGACAGTGGGCCCAGGGGTACCCAGAAGTCATTGTACTTGTCAGTCCCATTGTTGTGATGTCGGAGCTGCATTTTCTTTCTCAAGACCAAGCTCTCTCTTGTTGATCCCCATGATCATGGGGGTGCCCTAGGCCGCTTTATATAGGGTAGCGGGCTAGGGCTTACAAGTCGGTTTCCATCTAAACCTACTTGGTTCCGATCAGGACTCTAGTCCGGGTCGGTTACAATTGGAATATCCGTGGATATCCGGACGATTCGCCCATCGAGTCTTCATCAACTTATCCGTCAATTCAGGGAGCCCATATGAGCCGCGTAGGGGTCGGCTCATGGGCCTGTCAAAGGTGGACCCTGGACGCTGTGGTCTGGTCTGACAGTGGGCCCAGGGGTACCCATATCCCGTATGTATTGATACGCTAGCTAGACCTCTTTGTGGGTCTGGGTTAGGTGGTCAGTTTTGTTGGGTAGTTACTTGCTGAGTACTCCGTGTATGCTCCTACAGTTAGGGGCCCTGTATACTGTTATTCGAATAGTTTTCTTTTGGCTGTCTATTTTGTCTTTCTGCGTCTGGGTATCTTTACTGATTCATATCCAGATCTGATCGATTATGGTGGTATTAAATATCGGATTCGGTTTGCCTTTGCTAGCTCCATCTTCTAGTGTGACTAATATTTTGTTGCTAAGTGCCTTTAGGTTATACCTACTACTCATGTAGTATTGCCTTGTAGCCGAACTGTTAACCATGTTGTGTTAAATGTTATGTACACCATAATATTTCTACCTTTTTACTGTTATCTTGTTGAGTGCCTTCTATTTAACGGTATTAAATCATTGATACTTGTACACTACTGTGTTCATGTTAAGTACCTTTCTTATTTGATCACCTTCATGTTATTTTTGTTTCTCCAACTGACTGTTCGCTTGTTGTGCCAGCATGAGACTTTTTTTGAGAACGTGCATAGCACGTTTTTCATTAAGAAGAGAGAAAATGTATACATGGGAATTACAAAATTGTAGCAAAGTACGATGATGACAAGAAGAGGAAAAATTAAACTCTAAAAAGGGTGAGCAGACCGGTGAAGCCAGCTCAGATATGTATGGCCCGGCCCAGATATGCATTACTGTAGATTGTTACCCCACCAATGAATTTGAGAAATTTTGGTATCTGATGTCTCACTTCTTTTAACTAACCCTCGATTCGCATGTCTTTCAAAAACATGACATTGATCCTATGTTTTGAGTGATTTCCACTCATTTTCTCTATTTCACTTTTTTATTTTCTTTTTTTTTCATTTTCTAGGCCTAGTGAATGGACAGGTATGCCCCTGCCTTCTCCTAATTCATCAGACCCAACCGGACCTTGTTCAGTTCTTCTCCGACGCCAGCTGCTCAACCAACGCTCCAGGCTGCAGAACGCCACATGCTCCAGCCTCGCCTTCTATGTCATGCAAGAGCCACTCAAGCGTGAATGACACGAGCGCACGAGGCCTATTCTCCAGCACTTTCGCCAGGGTCGGGGACTCGAGTAGTAGGCCAGGGCGGCGTGGTTTCCGTGGACGACGGCGGCCAGGTAAGCGGCGGCGCGAGGCAGGCGGGAGCAAAAAGGGTGGTCGGTATCTCATTTACCGTCCACCCGACCACCCTTTTGGTGTCTGGCTGCAGTCGGATCGTCCCTGCACGGCCACGATCGACTCGGATAATCGCCAGCGGTGAGGTTCTTCGCGCCTTCTTCCTTTCTCGCGCATTCGACAGCCTACCGTCCCCACCGTGTCAACGATGCCCTGTCGGAGAGAGAGGAGCTCAACGCGGAGGCGTGTTCATGCCGACGCGGACGCCGTAATTGTAGAGTGTGCATGATCTCTCAGTCGGGGTCTGGTACTCTGGTCAGCAGCACTGCAGCAGAGAGCGACGCGACTCTAGAGCATTTTACGTTCGCCAAGGGCTAGCGGAACTCGCGCTGGAGCCTAGGGTACGTGGCGCGGTTGCCGCGGACAATGTCGTCTAGGTGGGCTACGGCCAGTTGTCTATATGAGGCGTCTATATACTGGCAGTTTTGCGAACCCCCCCTCCCCCTGAGGCAATGCCTCCGTCCCGTTCCCCGAGGTGGAACCGACGCGGAAGGACGCGCTGTACAGCTCGTCGTCTGGCAGCGCCGCGGCACGCTAGATCCCGCGCGCCTCCTCCTTCCGCCGCCAAATCCTTCCCTCCCGCGCGCCTTCCCCTTTCCCTGCCCGCCCGGAGGAGCAGCTGTGGTCGTGGGCTCGCGTGGTGGAGAGGATGGCGCCAGAAGGTCGACGGAGGAGGCACATCTCGGACTCCTCCACACCCCTGCCCCTGCCTGGAGCTACGCCGCCGCCGCTCGAGCTGCGAGCTCCATGCCTGAAGCTTGGCCGCCGCCGCCGTGCAGACTGCTAGGAGCTCGGGCTTGACTAGATCTGGCCTCTGGCGTCGCTGCACACAGGAGAGGAGGGGCATCCGCCGCGTTGGCCTGGACGCCGGCTCGAGTTGCGTAGGGCTGGTTCCCACTGCCGCGTCGGCCTTGCCGCTCCGGACGCTGGGCGCTGGGCTGGCCGCCGGGCGCTGCTCGTACTGCACTGCCTGGGCGCTAGACTAGCTGCTGTGTCGGCGTGGCAGCCGCCGGCCTGAGTAGTTGGATTCTGCATTAGGGGCGGATCTAGCCCATACCATCGGGTCAGCTGACTCCGACGAAATTCTATAATTTGTTAACAATTTACTGTTCATTACTAGTTTAAGTAGACTTCGACCCCGTTATTTGAGAGAGCTAACCCCGGTGGCCTCTTGGGCTGGATTCGCCCCAGCAAGGAAAGATTCTGATCGGCCTTCAGGGATTTTGCTCCGTGGATTCTGCAAGGAAGGATTGAAGGTGAAATGCTTCTTTGGGTTGCTCGGTGAAGCAGAAGAGCATAGAGGAAAAGATGAGCTAGCTAGTCGTGGTTGTGGTGTTGCTTGTTCTGCCGACGGAGAGAGGAGGAGGAGGCGTGGGGTGATGTGGCTGCTACTGCCTATGCTGCCAGCTAGTGTGTTGTTTGGACGTGTGAGTGTGGAGATGAGAGAAATAAGTAGATAGAGAGTAGTGAAACCACCACACAAATAGTATAAAAAATATATTTATATTTCTCTTAGCTACATGTAAAATATTAATTATTGTAATCATATTCATATTATTTATTTTTGATATTATTCAATCAAATAGGCACACAATAGTATACAAAAATGTATTTGTAGTTAATTTTAAAGGCGATATAAATAGCTTACAGACAACCTCTCTGTCTATGGGCTATATAAGCTGTCTGTATACGAAGTTTAAGATTCTATAGACGACGGGTCGTATGTGGGATGTACATGCCCTTAGGCTCCGCGGCGCCTCGACGGCCTGGCCATGCCCTCGACCATTGGCGTGCCATCCAAATGTATTGCGCCATTTGAGCCTATCAAGGACCAATGTTTTGGTCGGGTGCACGGGGGCCATGAACCAAATTAACCCTAACTTTCACCCGGGTGGGAGTGAAGAATATCACTGTCCATGGTATGCATCAAATTTAATTGGTTGTATTGTCACGAATCACACTCACCTCGAGGGATGGGTCAAGAAGAAATGTTAACTTTCAGCGAAAGGGAGGATTCGCCTGCCCACTGTGGCGGCATTTTTTCGATGCTTCACTGTGGCGGCATATTGGTTTCCACACAGCCTCCACCGGCGGGGCAGCTAGGCTTGGGCTATGCGCGCGTCCTCGTCCGAAATTGTCGGATCCGAGCTATGGAGAATTTTAGAGAACGCCAGACTTTTGAAAGACAATGCGGAGGTGGGCTAGGCCTTGTATAGTTCCAAACAAATTTGGGTGAAAAAAGGTCGCTTCGTAATCATTGCATCACTGTAGCATTTCGTTTGTATGTGTGAAAAATTGTCCAAAAATTGATTAATTATGCTCAAAATGTTCGTCTCGCAGAGTATAACAAAACTGTGCAATTTATTTTTAATTTTATCTATATTTAGTACTTCGTGCATGTTATGACATTTTGATATGATGGAGAATCTTCTTTTTGCATAGTGAATTTGGGAGTTGCTTTTGTAGGGGTGTGTTTAGTTTCAAAAACAGAATGAGAAAATTTGGTCGAAAAGTCACATCGGATACTGTAGCGCATTGTGACACTTTTCGTTTGTTTGTGGTAAATATTATCCTACCATGACCTAACTAGGCTCAAAAGATTCGTCTCGTCGTGTACATCAAAACTATGTACTTAGCTTTTTATTTACCCACGTTTAGTGTTCCATGTATGAGGAGAGAGATTTAATGTGATAGGTGAATAATGAAGTTTGGAAAGAGAATTTTGGGCTTTTTGGTGAAACTAAACAGGGTCCTAAACAAGGCCCACTCTGCATCATCCTCTCATTAAATATACTGTTCTCAACCTTCCTGCGTCGTCCTTCGCATCAAATAGGACGGTCTTCAACCACTCTGCATCATCCTCTCATTAAATATACTGTTCTCGACCTCTCATTAAATCTCATGGGCCTGCTCTACCACAGGACGGTCTTCAACCATCTTGTAATCATAGAGCTGATCCATGACATACAGCTCGCCACCAGCATCAGAGACCCCAAACTTAGCCTCAAGCGCATCCCAGATTTCTTTGCCAATCGGCAGCAAAAGGTACGTGTCTACAATGCTTTCAGCAAGAACACTCAAGATGGCACCTCTAAACAGGTTATCGGCTGCCACGAAAGCTCGCTCCTCCTCTGGAGTGAACTATTCGGGCTTCCCCTGTATGACATGCATGATGTTCATAGCCGTCAGCCACAACGTGACCCTCTACCGCCAACGCTTGTAATTCGAGCCATCAAATACATTTGGTTTTATGGACGCGGCAAAACCAACTACCGAAAGCCTATTATCATGATAAGGTTTTTGGATTGTTAGATATTTAGGAAATATTCGGTATATTTTAATTCAAGAAATTAGCAACAGATTCATGACATAAGTGAGTGATCTAGTGATAGCAAAGCATGTGCTAGTGTTCAAGTTAAGTCTCCTAATTAACAGGAACAACAAGAGAAACCGAAAACAGAACTGAGTTGAGTTCAGTGTATACCCCGAGGCGGAACCAGTATCGGAGGTACCGAATGCGCCGTTACCAGCTGGAGGAGTTGACATCCTCGACTGGCCTGCTTGAAGTAGCCGATCGGATTCGATGCAGTGACGACTTGCAGCAGTGCAGTCCCTCGAACGGCCTTCTGGAAGTAGTCGTTCGCTTGGTGAAGATGGACGCCGGGAAGTAGACGAAGTAGTCGTTCAGAGGTTGAGGAAGTGGCCACCGGGAAGTAGACAAAGTAGTCGTACAGCAGCAGAGGGCAGGCGCGTACTCGTACGCTCCCCAAAAACCTTATCGGCCGCCTATCCCGAGCAGGATCTCAGGTGGACGGGGTTCGGAGGCAACTGCTCACGCAAGCAGAGTGCGCGCAAAGCTTGCGTTGGGAATGCGAGAGAGCAGCAAACAACAGGGAGAAGAGAGTGGTCTCCTGAAAGGAATACCAGAGATTCAAGGTGTTTCTGCCAAAGGAGGAGAGGCCTCCTTATATAGGCGCCCAGGATGGGAGGGGGGATGAACCTGGACGGTCTTAACCAGCCTTGATTCTCTGATTAGTAACGGCTATCAGTTACTAGTCGTGGCAGTTACTAGTCTCACATGATGGCTGTAACGTTTAAATCTTGACTATTGGGCCTTGGGCCTTTTTAGTCTCAATTAATCAAAGAATTAAAGGTCCACTAATAAATGCTAGGGAGTTAAATCCCGGATTGAGAGTCAACGAGAATCCTAACCAACTTAAAGGGTGGACCAAAGGTGTACCACTTGTGAAGTTGGTAAAGGGAGAAGGGCGTGCCACACGCGCGTGCGCTCGCTCGCCTCGCCGCCCGTGGCCGAGGCCGAGCCGCTCTGCGTGTGCTGTGTGTGATGACCGTTTTGCCAAAT
>OAMR01000427.1:346576-393012 GCA_900205405.1 Echinochloa crus-galli
TGTGTGGATGTAATAAGCTAGAACTTGGTTGTGCTTTTATTTTCGCTTGGATTTGTTCTATCTCATGTTGGACTATGTGTGGATGAACCATTTATCTCTATCTTATGTTGGACTTGTTCTAATGGTTCTATGTTTGTTAAGGCTAACACATTGCATGGATAAATTTTATTATATATGTGGTTGCCTTGTTTTTAATGTTGTAGGGGAAGCTTCACCAAAATTGTCATATTCATATATATGTGTGTCAAAATTGAAATCAAATCCCACGCACACATATAGGGGGAGCTATTCTCTTTTATTCAAATTTGAAGCCTACTACTCAATCTAACATAATGGTATTATTTGCTATGAGTAAGTAACATCAAGTTTCACCCTCAACTCTATCACTCCTTTCAAATGGTTGTCATCAATTACCAAAAAGGGGGAGATTGAAGGCATCTAGGTCCCTAATTAAGTTTTGGTAATTAATGACAACACTTGTGGACTAACAATTTCATTTGAGAATATGGGAATAGGTTAGTCCCAAGAGTTGCAACGATCTTCAAATATTGATGTGTGGATAGCATGTGTGCTATGGACCATGGGAAGCTCAAGGCAAAGGTATATAATAGGGTTTTTAAATTTGACCGGTCATGAGGTGATTAGAGGATGAAATATGACCGGATTGATAGGGGGTTGATAGGCTAGATAGCCGTACTATCAAGAGGGATCAACTTCGTTGGTTCAACGAAATATTAGTGCCACAATGGTCTTTGAATTGCATGTAGTGCATTTAGAGTATGTGGTGACTAACTTGGGTATGGGCACATTGCAAATCTTCTGGAAAATCAGCCAAGTCGTGGCTGGCGGACGGTCCGCGGGGTATTGGCGGACGGTCCGCGAAATTCGAGTTAAAAAGAAAATGTTTAATCCTGTGAAAAATCCGAATGGACTGGTCCGAACGGACCGCGGACGGTCCGCGGCCTGGTCGCGGACGGTCCGCGGAGTGCTGACGTGTGGGGCCTTGTGCGCTGACATGGTGCGTTGAGCTGCAATGCTTGGCGGACGGTCCGAATTAAATCACACAGAGACGTTTCCCGGGGTTCCAGAGGGGAAGACCGTCCGGCCTTGCCCGGCGGACGGTCCGTGGTGCTCGCGGACGGTCCGCGGGGTCTTGGCGGACGGTCCGCCGGACCTCAACGGTCACTTCTGACACACGTTTGACTGCGCGTTATAGCCGTTGTAATTTGAACGCGGACGGTCCGCGTGGACCTGGCGGACGGTCCGCCGTGCACGTTTCTGAACGGGTTTTTCCCCAACGGCTAGTTTTGAAGAGAGGGCTATAAATACTTCCACTCCGTGGGCTTGGAGGTCCTCTTGGCACTTTGAAAAGCTTGATACTCATTCTAGAGCCCTTGTTCTCCTCTCTCTCACTCACTTGCTTTGAGGTTGCATTTCTTGGTGAGATTGAGAGCTTCTAGTGCATTGCATCAAGGATTTGATCATTGTGGCACTAGGATTTCATTGAGCCTGTGGTTGATTTGTTACTCTTGGAGGTTACTGCCTCCTAGCCGGCTTGGAGCTCGTGATTCCATCGAGCACTTCAAGAAGATTGTGAAGTTGCCGTGGAAGATTGGTGTGAGAGGTCTTTGTGCTCACCTCGCCGGAGTGGTAAAGAGCAACTTTAGTGGAATCAAGATTTGGAGCGGTTCATTGGTTCTAACCGGCTTAAAGATCAAGAGAGTCTTGATAGAGAAGCGGTTGAACATTGAATCCATCTCAACGTGGACTAGGGGTGACCGGCAAGTCATCGACACCACGGGATAAATTTGTGTCTCTTACTTGTGGTTTGATCCTTGCTTTTACTTTGAGCATTTACATTTGTGCAAGTTATCTATCTAGAAGTTGAATTATTACTTGTCATCCTAGGTTGCAAACCCCTCAACATAGGTTTAGAATAGCTAGAGATTTAATTCACCTCGTGGTTCTAATTAAATTTCTCTAGTGTTGTGATTGAAGTTCGAAACCGCCTATTCACCCCCCTCTAGTCGGTAATCCTAGATCCTACAGTGGTGCGGGTTTTAGTATTGAATCTTGGGCCAAAAACTTTTGCAAGTTGTAAATAAGATGAGAACGGATGTGGCCCGCTAGGAGCAAGTTGTAAACTTTTGCAAGTTGTCCGCGCGGCCCGCCAGGAGGGCGGCGGTGTGTCCATCTCCCCCCGCCCCCTCCACTCTCTCCGCGGATGCGGCCGCCATGGAGGGCAGAGGAGCCTGCTCGGGCGGCTCACCGCCGTTGCCGCCGAGGAGGCCGGATCCGGGCCCCCAATGGCCAGATCCGGCGACTGCGCCGGTGGATCTTCCCCCGGGTGCTCCGGCGCGCGCCTGTCTCTTATACACATCGGCACATGGTGACGACGGTGCTCGGCGCGCTGCGGCGGCGCTCGGCTTCACTTGGGCGACGAGCCGCGGCGGCCGGCTGTAGTTGGGATGCTTTCACGTCTTCTAGAAGAGTCCTATCGAAAGAGAATACCAATAGTTCACTTACTTCTTCGTGGCTCTCCAAATCCGAGAAGAAAGCTTGAACCTGATTCTCGTCTACCAGGTGGGGAAAATAGGTTGCTAACAGCACGCGGCCCAATGCTGATAAAACCAACTCATCTAATGGATCCATACTGGCGGCGTGCTTCCCGGGCTGCCGTCCGGCGCGATGGCTGCGGCTGCTGGGCGCCGCTCTTCGGCGGTTGGGGGGCCGCCCCGCGCTCCCACGTCTGCGCGGCCTCCGGGCGGTGCAGCGTTGGGGCAGGAGGAGTTGTCGCCTGCTACTCCATCTTGGCCGTTGGTACTGCCTCCGTTCTCCACATCGCAGACGAAGCCGCCTCCGTAGTGCCGTCAAGACCCCGCTCCTGGGTTCATGGTTTTTTTGTCCCACTCTGTTAGGCACGGTGTCGTCCAATTGAGGGAACGACAGGAGACTTGGGGCCAATAGAGGGCCCCAAGCCTCCCCGAGGTGTCGGGTGTTGCTGTACGAGTGTATATGGAACCGAGTGGCGACCTTCGGCGGTGGCGATGGTGGGCAGTGGAGGGACGCGAGTGGGACTGGTTCTGGTGCTTTCGGCGCGTCGGGCGGATTTCCTCAAGCGTAAGCTTCGACCCGGGTCGGGTCGGGCAGCGGCGTTTGTGCTTCCCTCCTGAGGGCGTTGCCTGCAGGTCTCGTCCGACGGCGATTCGTGGGAGATCTCCGTGGTGAAAACCAAACGCGGGCGCCTTTGCGTCTTTGCCTTACTGAAGGAGTTGTTTGGAGTTCTTCCTGTAGCCGTTGGTGGTGGTGTTTTAGGCTCCACGGATGGTCGGGTCCGATAGATGGTGTACGAGTTTCGTGGCCCTTTCGGGCGTTCTTCGAGAGTAGTTTTCTATCTCTGTCGCTTGGTCTTGAGGGTCTTTTTTAGGATCTGTTGGATGCCGCTCGTCTCGTGGTGTGTGCTTTATTGTAAACTAGTAATCCCAATATCTTTCGGATGCTTTATATATAAAGCTGGCTACGGCCTTTCCTGGAAAATAAGATGAGAAGGCCATGATGAAATAGTCTTTGTTATAAATATTTAAATATGGCCTTGTTCGGTTAAATAGAATTCAGATGTATAGGAGAGTTTTTACTAGAAAAAAAGATGTAGAGGAGAATTGCAGTGCTAACGAAAATACATGTAAGCCATGTAAATATTTACACACTGATGGGAGAATACGGTTTTTTTTTGAGACGGAGGGAGTAGGCTTTTTAGTCAAATCTAGATCCATGTCATTTTTTTCCTGGACTCCTCCGTGGGAAGGGGAGGCGCGGGCGCGAGAGCAGAGAAATCACCGGGGCAACGAGGGGTTAGCGAGTGGGCGGCGCTCGGGGGAAAAAGGCGAAGGAGGACAAGCGGATAACGAGCTTGGACGGATGGAACAAGATAGATTAGCTGTTGGATATTTTTTCTGAAGGTCTTTTCTATTTTTAGCCAAGAAAAGACAAACAGAGAGTCTCTTATAGATGCTGTTATTTACTTAGTGTTTTTGTACAACTTCATAACAAGTACTAAATGAAGATAACCTTTTTCTAATCATTAACAACACAAGAACACAATGACATCTTTTGATTGTAGTCACTTACTTGAAACCTGTAGCAACGCTCGGGGGCACATATGATAGTATATAATAATATAAAGATCCAAACTTTCATCTCGTCAATCAAATCTTCGTAATTTTACGAAAACTCTCTAATATTTATAAAAATCAACCCACGGTCCTTTAACACGTTATAATTTTGCGAAAACCCTCTAATATAATCCTCAAGTTCGTAACCAGTATAGTATGCATATTTTCTATCAAACGTGTGTATCGCATATGCGTTCTTGCTAGTAGTGCTTATATAAGAGCATATCCGAGAGATTAGCTAAAAAGACTAGTGAAATTTACTGATTGAGCTACTCTCAAAAATAGATTTGCTAAGAAATAATAGAGTAATCCAACAAATTTTGTAAAAATGGCTAGTGAGGTAAGCTAGCTAAAAATAGCTAGCGAATGAGGTGGGATGGAGGGCCACTAAATTTGGAGGGCCATAGTCTGTTGGAAACGTTTTTCTCTAACAATAACTAAATTTAATTTTAAAAAACGATTTGGCTTGTCTCTTGGAGACGCTCTAACCAATCGTGCTTCTCTGCTAATTTTGAAACTTATTTTTAGGTTTGAAACTTATTTTTACCATACGGGAGTAATAGGATTGCACGTAGTTATCCTATAGTCTTGCTTTCACTATGCACGGTAGGTGAGCATGTGGCCTTTCAGCTTTCGGTGCGATGGTGGGACTACATACAAAGAGCGGACAAGAAGACAAAGAAGGCAAATGTAGGTATCCCGACAATTATGCTAATATTAATTTCGCATTATAAATCAATATAAAATATTGGAGGTTCACGAGATGATAATTAAATTGATCTAACTTAAGACAAAGCTAATATATATAAATGTACATTTGCGAAAGGAGGAGAAGGACCTTTCGTCCTTAAAGTAATAACGGGGATAACATACACATACTCCATCTACTCTCGCCTAATAAAATACAAAATCGTGCACCGCATGGCTAATTATCCTGACAAGAAGACAAAGAAGGCTATGTACCAAGCAGCTTTTTTTTAGGGCCAAGCAGAAACGGATCGACAACAGCCTAAAGGGCATCTACCGCATCATACATCAGGGTTTATTTGTATCATAATTAGCTGTTCATGTACTGATCCTACGTGTTTATCTGATTAAGAACTAAGAAGCGATGATAGACGTAATTTACTATACGAGCAGTAGGACCCTATGAACTATATGGAAGTAGAAAATGTTGGCTGTCAACATCCATGTGCGACAGTGCAAGGCACAAAAAAATACTGGTCTTTCAAAAATAAAATTATACATGTGATACTTGTGATGATTTTGTTACAGGTAGTCTCTGAAGCATCAAAGTTAGTATGGCTGTCAGTATCCCAAGATACTTGGGATTTCGTTACAGGTACTAGTGTCTAAGTTAGCGCACATGGTGCCTCCGCGACACACTAATACATAATGAACCCTTATTATTTGCTTTGCTACTCGCGCCGAGGTCGTCAAGAGAGAAATCATCGGTAGGCATATACGGAGTATATCAACATTTAGAGTGAAATAATGACAATAGTAAAATTTCCGAAAATGATCGATCAGTAATAACCTATCTTTGTTGGATGCGTTTAGCTTGAGCAAATCGATGAAGAGAAGTTAACATTTGCATGATCGCGGTAATTGAGTACCTTCACCTGTGGAACCGTCTGCAGCAGGTCGCGCTGCTGCCGGGCGTTGAGGACGCGGTTGTTTGGCGATGGACTCCCACAGGAAGGTTTACAGTTAAGTCTGCATACCAGGTACTACAGTATGGTCGGATGGGGTTCTACGGTGCACAGCGTATATGGAAGACTTGGGCACCACTCCGAGTCAAGATCTTCATCTGGCTGGCTTCGCGCGAGCGTGTCTGGACAGCGGACAGGAGGAGACGCCGGGGTTTAGAGGCTCATGATCTCTACCTGCTATGTGATCAGGTCTATGAAACGGTGAACCATCTACTTGTCAATTGCCCGGTTGCTAAAGAGACCTGGTGGTGTGCGTTAACTTGGGCGAAATATGTCTGCACCTTCCTCCTGGGAGAGCCCTCCATCCAGGAATGGTGGGAGCACTTGATCCTCATTCAAGTGCCACGACGGCGAAAAGGGGTAAGCTGTTTGTTCATGGTGGTGAGCCGGCACTTGTGGAAGGAACCTAACAGTCGCCTCTTTGATCGGAACGCAGCCTCCATGGCTGGGCTGACTGAGAGAATCAAGCAAGAGGTTCAGCTCTGGGTCACCGCTGGGGCTAGAATGCTAGGTCGTTTATTTTGCGAGTACTCCGCTTTGTATCCGGCGCTTTTGCGTCCTGTAAACAAACTTCTCTCTTCTTAATTCAATGATACGTAGCCCTCTTGCGTATTCGTCAAAAAAAACATTTGCATGATCGAGCAGGATTTGTGGATGTAGAAGCTGCACAAACAATATTCAGCATTTTTAGTAACGGACAATACTCAACAACTTACTGACTAACAAAACAACAGACATGTATCATCATCTACGGCCATTATCGAAGATACACCAAAATCTTCAGATGCTGAACTGTTGATAGAATCTGTAGAAAAAAAATGCTGGCCGTCAACATCCCTTGATATTCGAGAATCGAGATGATTTTGTTACCCACTGTCTGAAGCGTCAGAGTTAGCGCGGCTGTCAATGCAATATTCCGTGGTACTCGTGATTTCGTCAAATGTAGAGTCGGATCATAGCGAGAATAAAAAAGATCTTTCATTCGGGTGTCCTGTTGCTTATAAGCCGAGGTTCACCTAATCAGACATGAAAAAGAAAACATAGCCTAATCAAGAAAAAAGAAATGTAAAAAGAAAAAAGGTATGTAAAAAGCAAACATCATTTACTTAAAAAGTTAAACAAAAAAGGTATGTTTTACTCCGGAGCGATCAGACACCCCATGCACGCACAACTTGACAATTTTTTCCCCTCATTTTGGTATAATAAATTAGTTTCGTCTTATAGGTGATGACACACACTCTATATTTTGGTAATAAATTACGGAGTAGTAATTTTGAAACGACTTCACAAATGACCTCTATATTTTGGTTTTCTTTAAGTTGTTCTATATATGGTAACTCTATAATCTCTTGATTGTGGATAGAAAATAGAATGCCACAAGTCATAGCAATAACAAATCTGTGGGAGAGTTGTCTCATAATTTTAGAATCTAGCTGATGAGTTGCTGCTTCACAATGGATTTGCTCTTATCTCTCTATTTCCTCGACATCATAAAAAATCATATGTTGGAGATACGCCGACCTATGAGACCGCCAATGTGTACTAAATCATATCTTGGATCTTGTATTTATATACAATCAAGGTAAGGTATCTCAAAGTTCATTAAAATGTACGGTTTTAATTAAACATAAGCATTTTACTATTTTAGGCCCAACCTCAGCCCGAAGTTAGCCGTGCTTTTTCCGGCATGACGACCCGAGCCTAGCTAGCTCCGCCAAAAAAAATGCTTAGGTCACCTCACTGTGTCTCTCAATCACCAATACGCACCACATTTAGGTGTACGAAGCAATATGCCACTCCGTATCTCTTAGGCTGTCCAACCATGCCAAAAGTTCGGCCAAAACCAGACGGAGGAGGTACTCTTTTTACACAGCCAAGGAGAAAATCGCCCATTGTATCTATTTCTCTGATAATATTTTTCTCTATTTCTCTGATAATAGTAATGATGGCAACTAGTGAGTCGTTTTCAAAACTGCCATGTGATAGACTGATAGGTCACATCAGTGGATCGGAACTGCTCTGTATATTTAGTTAGGATTATTTAGAGATTTTTTTAGGTCAACGGGGGAAGAAAAGTCCCACCTGAATTCATTAAACCGTAGATTCCGGGCTAATCAGTGATGGTTTGATGCAAAGCACCATACAAACAATGGACCGTTGAATGATCGGATAAGATAACAGAGTACAACAAAGAGGAGAGAAACATAGCTAAAACTTCAAAGCCAAGACATGACACGACTCGAAGACAACCACCGATCGCTGATTTGTGTCACCATTGAACAACATACTTGCCGATTATGCCACGGCCACTGCACCTCACGCCGCCCCTGTAGCTACGCTGCCCCACTATTTCCCTCCATCTGAGGGATCCAGCGGAATGGGGACTTAGAGCAACTCCAACAGGCTCTTTAAATGGTTTTGGATCGGTAAAAAAAAAGAAAAAGCGTAAAAAACCGGATCCAACGGTTCCTCCATCTTCCTCGCTACTGTATCCTGTTCGCCATCCCAGAGACTTCGGTCTTCATCTTTCCCGAGCGCGGCTGCGTCGCCATCCTCCTCTTCCTGCGCAGATTCCAGCCCTCCCGCGCATCTTCCCGCCCGTGCCGTGCCCCACTCCCCTCCCGAGCCGCGCCCCACTCCCCTTCCGCGCCGCGCCCTTTTCTCGCGCCGCGCCCCATCCCCTCCCGCACCGCCCCCTCCTCCCGTGCCGCACGCGCCACGCCCCTCCCGCGCCGCGCCCCCCTGGCCGTCGTTGCGCCGACGCAGCCTGGTGTCGTCGCTGTCGTGGAGCTGCTTCCGCGTCGTGCCATCGTCGCCGTCCTTGTGCGCCGTCCCCTCGTCCACCATGTACCGGCCGCCGCGTCCCGTTCCACGATGGGTGGGGATTCGAGCTCCTGGAATGGCGTGCGCTTCCCTTTTCTCATGTTGCGCGGCCAGGAAGGGTTGATTCAGATGAACCGGAGGAAGAGTTGGATCAATTGGGTACCGGATCGATGCAGCGTAGGGTGATTCCTCCCACTAGCTTGCATGGCCGGGGCCAGATGACCTGCTGAATGACGAACATATGAACATGGAGGCTTGCAATGGTAAGATTTACTTCCTCAATTATTACCTGCTCAATTGTTCAACATGGATGGTAATTGTTCAGTGCATAATTTTAGTTGGCAAAATACTTTGATTTAGCTGTTCATTGAAGGTACTCCATGAAAAAGATGTAATCTGTACTCACATGTTTAAATCATGCCATCACATGAATCTTGCTTGGTCTATGTAATGCAAATATAGCACACTTTGGATCAATGAATATGTGGGAGAGTCAGAGAGATTTGGGGCTGGGGGTGGAGATTTCTGAAATGGGCTTCAAACTGAGCAGATACCAGTACAGCAGATTGATGGAGTATCAGGGCATCATAGGAAATATTTGTCCACGATTACTTCATTAAAATTTGAGGAACGTTTGGCATGTTAGAATTTTTGATCAACCAGTTTTCCCAAAAGCTTATGCACTGATAGAAAATTAGCAATGGCTACTCTCATTATAGCTATCTTTGCAATAATATTCACTCTGAAACTAGTATTACCCTGAACAATTAATCGCTGTAGCTTCCTTGATTTGCTCTTGATTTATCTGTTCTATTGATTCCCTGTTGTGTACTCACATGTTTGGTGAATAGAATCGATGGTGGAATATCTGAAAAAAATTTCACACTTTATTTAGAGCTACAGGCCTTTCAAGTTGCACTAGAAACTTTGGTGCGGCGTTATTATTTGTTTGTACTCACATGTTTGTTTCAGGTTTTGGGTAAAGTGTGTTATTATTTGCTCGCATTCTCTCCAGGTCATTGATTAGAAAATGTAGGCAACAGACAAAGATGGTAGCTTAATGCCCCGTCATATGTGTCATTTCAGTGACAAACATTTAAAACAGTTTTAAGTACATTAGCAAGATAACATATTATCTGCCTCCAGCTCAGTGTCTCAGTTAACAAAGCAAATGTCCTATGAAAATATCATAGATTTAAGTATCAGCTGGAAAGCAGCAGTTAAAATTTATTTGGTCAAAACTGCCAAGGTTGCCTGTTGAATGAAATAATTTTCTCTCAGCAACATTCAGAACATATTTGTGAATTGCATTGGTCTGTTGGTCACAAAATTGTGAATTGCATTATACCAGTTATATTATCTTCATAGAATTTCCTTTGATTGTGACAGGTTCTATGGCTTCTGGGTTTTATACTGACCTCATACTAAATGGTGGTGAAGATACTCTACAGCCCACACCTCCTATTGATCCCACACCACGTAGTGATCCATCCATCAATCAATCTCGTGGAACATCCAAGATTTCTCAGGGTAGAAGTAAAAATTTCAGAGATGAGGAGGACATTCTTCTTGTGTCGGCCAATAATAACCAGTTCTTCTAATAACCCATTTCATAGAAAGAAAGGTTGCAGTTCCAAAGGGACCTCGAAGAAGAAAGGATCAAATTGGAGAAAGAAAGGTTGCAGTTCCAAAGGGACCTCGAAGAAGAAAGGATCAAATTGGAGAAAGAAAGGTTGCAGTTCCAAAGAGACCTAGAAGAAGGAAGGATCAAATTGGAGAAAGAAAAGTTGGAGTTCCAAAGAGACCTAGAAGAGGATAGAATTCTTGGATTGGATTTGACCACTATGAGCTACAAACAACAACAATACTATGAAGTGCGTCAGAATGAGATTCTTGCAAGACGATGCAATATGTAGAGTTCTCTAGTTGTTGTTTAGATTCAGTTCGCTTTGAGTTAATTTTAGTTCAGTTCACAATTTATCAGATTGTTTGAGTTAATTTATGATGATACTATACAGTTATTTAAAGGTGTTGTTCGCTTGAACAGTATCCATGTTATTCAGTATTTTTTCTACCACCTGGTGATGTCCACCACAAGTACTGAGGAGTAGGTGCCTGTTGAGGTATATTGCCATATCTCATCATCTTCGCTAGACAGGACGATGGTTGAGGCAATCTGAATGTTCTCTTGTCATTTCCTCCACGAGTCCATCGACACACAATGTGCATTTAAGATGCTCACCATTTGTTCTCATTCATGGACTTTTGCCTCATAATTGTATTAATTTGTATGATCATCCGGCACTTTGGTAGCTCTTGAAAAAAAAATGACACGCCACAGGCTCGAATCACTCTTTTTTATTATTATTAGACATCAGACAAATATTGCACACCAAAATAAATATTGCATAATTAAAACTATCATGTTCTTAAATACTTATTAAATATACCACATAAAAAATCAACATTAATCAATATTGTATAACTCCGAATGGTTCTGCCACAAGTGCTCGATCAGGTCTGCCTTGAGTTGATTGTGGGTTTCCTTGTTCTTGATGTTTTTGTAATTTTGAATGAAAGCATCAAGTTGAGGTGCACCGCTATGTGAAATATTCACCCTTTCTCCCATGTCTTCATAGTTGCAAATATATTGTCCCATATCATCGAAGTTATAATCCAATTGTTCCCTGTACTCATCTCGCTCATGTTCAACAATCATGTTATGCATTATAATGCAAGCCATCATAATATTATGGAGCGTGTCTTCATCCCACAGTTGAGCCGGCCCACGAATTATAGCAAAGCGAGATTGCAGAACCCCAAATGCTCTTTCAACATCCTTTCGACATGCTTCTTGTGCCTTTGCAAAATATTTTTTCTTATTACCTTGTGGTTCTGGAATGGTCTTCACAAAAGTTGCCCACGAGGGATATATACCATCTGCTAAATAATAGCCCATTGAATAATCATGTCCATTGATCCTGTATTTTACTTGTGGACCTTCCCCCTCAGCAGGCCTTGCAAATATAGGAGATCTTTGGAGCACATTGATGTCATTGTGTGAACCAGGCATGCCAAAGAATGCATGCCATATCCATAGATCTTTAGATGCAACTGCTTCGAGTATAATTGTAGGGTCCTTTTTATGTCCCGTATACATCCCGTGCCACGCAATATGACAATTTTTCCAGCTCCAATGCATACAGTCTATGGACCCGAGCATACCAGGAAATCCTTTGCTCGCTCCAATTGCAAGTAACCTAGCGGTATCTTGTTCATTAGGCAATCTCATGTACTCCGGTCCAAAAACCTCAACCATAGCTACTACAAACTTTCTCAGAGCTTCTAGAGCGGTACTCTCACCAATACGAATGTACTCGTCCAAAGCATCAGCCGGTACTCCATAAGCTAACATACGAAAAGCCGCAACGACCTTCTGCAGACAAGATAGTCCTAGCACACCAGCTGCATTCCTCTTCTGCACAAAATAGTCATCATGTTCCTCAACAGCATTCATTATGCGAAGAAATACATGCCGCCTCATCAGAAACCTATGTCACAAAGCAATTAAAAAATTATCAATACTATAATATATGAAACATAAACATTACATACAAAATATTATAGAAAACATGCAAACCTTCGTCTAAAAGTCTTTGCTTTGAACGTAGGATTATCTGAGAAATAGTCTTTGTAAAGAAGACTGTGATACAATAGTCTTTCACGATCCATTGTCTCATGTCCCTCAACAGAACCAATTCGGCCCGGATGATTAACTGAATCTTCAATGATTATATGCGCGGCGCCGAAAAATAGATCATTCTCATCATCCGAGGAGGACGTATCAATCCAGGCAAACAAGAGATCACGACCAGAATTGATCTCACGGTGTCCGGCGTCCCCAACGACCTCGCCGCCAGTCCAATTCGATCCCGTGCCGGTGCGATCGGCTTCTTGACCCGGCGCGATCTGATTTTCCTCAGCAGCGGCCTGGATGCGTGGGCGTGGATGCGTGGGCATGGACGCGGCGTCCGGCGGCAGGGCGTGGACGCGACGTCCGGCGGCGGAGTGACGGAAAAAAAGAGATACGGGCGGGCGATGGAAAAAAAAGACGCCAGACTGTGACGTGGCTGTTGTTTCAAATATGGAGATCACGATTTTGGAGACCCTGTTGGTTTCCCAGCCTTTCAAGGAGCTTTTCTATATTGTATAAAAGAGATACAACTCTATATTTAGAGAGGATTTTACAGAAGCTGTTGGAGTTGCTCTTATGGCGACGATAGATGTAGAAGCTAAAGCTCATCGGAAACGATTTAGACAGTTTTGAATTGGTTTTTTTATTTTGCGAAAGACAGTTTTGAATTGTTTGGACTTTCGACTTGTTAGTACCTGATTTTCGTTGTTCAGGACGCTAAGTAGACAAACCTTGTTAAAGAAAAAAGCACGCATGCCTCGTGATCTTAGGGTTGTGTAGGCATATTCCTATATATAAACTTACAAAGTCACTAAAGCCTTTCTTAGTTTCAAGTTGTTCTAAAGCTTGCATCTTTTAGGTGGAAATTCTTGCAATGGACCTGCTCATATCCATGCTCACCCTTGTCTCTGGCATCGCCATCTTATCGTTCCTCTTCGTCACGACCGCTTTCCTTCTAACCCGGGTTCCGAGGAGATCCTCCGGCGATCAGGGAACTGGCCGGCATGGCCGACCCATCCAGGTGGCGGATCGCGCCGTCTCCCACCGCGCCCTGGTGCAGCACAGCGCGGCGTTCCTCGAACGCCCGGCCAGCGCCGTGGTGAGCGCCGTCCTCTCGCGCAACCGCCACTACAACATCCTCTCGGCGCCCTACGGCCCTTACTGGCGCGCCGCGCGGCGCAACATGGCCGCCGGCGTGCTCCACTCCTCCCGCATCCGCCAGCTCCACGAGACCCGCGCCCGCGCGCTCGGGGTCCTCGTCCGTGACCTCGAGTCCGGCGCGCCGGTCCGCGAGAGCCTGCACTTCGCCGTGTTCTGCGTCCTCGCCGAGATATGCTTCGGCAAGGACGTCGTCTCCAGGCTCGGGGAACCGTGCCTCCGCGCCATGGAGAAGCTCCAGCAAGACATCCTCCGCGCTCTAACCTCCTCCGGGCCGCTCATGAGGTACCCGATGATCACCAAGCTTTTCTACCCGTCAAGGCTTCGTCGGCGTCAAGCCCTCCGGCGACGGCAAGAGGAGTTATTCCTTCCTCTCGTCGCCGAGGCCAGGAACCGGAAGGCCGACGACGCCGGCGACGGCAGCCGCGCAACCACGACGACCTACGTCGAGTCCCTCGTCGACCTACGCATACATGGAGACGGCGACCGATCGGTCACCGACGGGGAGCTTGTTAGCCTCATATCGGAGTTCCTCGGCGCCGGCGCCGAGTCCACTGCCGTCGCGCTCGAGTGGACCATGGCCAACCTCGTCAAATACCCCAAACTGCAGCAGAAGCTTCGCGTCGAGGTAGACGCCGTCGCCTCCGGCGAGGGCTATGTCGAGGAGTCCGACATGTCGCGCATGCCGTACCTCAAGGCCGTCGTCATGGAGAGCCTCCGGCGCCACCCGCCCGTGCCGTCCGTGGAGCGCGACGTGGGCGGGGAGGAGGCCGCCAGAGTGCTCGGCGTCTCCGGCGTCCTGCCCGGCGGCGGCGCGACCGTGCACTTCCTCCTCGGCAAGCTCGGCCACGACCCGGCGATGTGGTCGGACCCGATGGCGTTCGCGCCGGAGAGGTTCATGCCCGGCGGGGAAGGCGAGGGCGTGGACCTGACCTGCACGAGGGAGCTCAAGATGATGCCGTTCGGCGCCGGGAGGCGCATGTGCCCGGGGCTCGCCACGGGGATGCTTTACATGGAGTACTTCGTGGCGAACCTGGTGAGGGCGTTCGAGTGGCGGGCGGCGGACGGCGACGAGGTCGACCTCGCCGAGTTCCAGGGGTTCTTGTTCACAACCATGAGACGTCCGCTCCGGGCGCGCATCGTGCCGCGGGGGGAAACGGCGGCGAGGCCGGCGATGTGAGATGAGCCGTATGTGGCACACGGCCACGCGCACGAACAAAAACCGCGGTGTAATTACTGCCTCCATGCTATTGTGCCTCTCCAGTCTCCACGCTATTGTGCATTATGCAGTGTTTGTAGCTACCTATGATATATACGTCCCTTGCAATGGGAGAGAAAATCCTCGCGCAAGTTGTATCCAGATAAACATGCTGTGAAAATTCAGGTGGCAACTTAACCTTAGTAGCATGTCATAAAACTCCATCAGCGTGGCTAAATATATTCTTCTCGGTAAAAAAAGAAAATGCGGTAAAAACCCAATCCAACAGCCTCTCCTTCTTCGCTATTCTATCCTGCTTGCCATCCCCTCCTCTTCCCTCGGCATTTTGCCGAGCGCGTCCGACTCGCCATCTCCCTCTTTCCACGCGCCCCCGGGATTTTCCACGAGGATTTGTCCTCTCATAACCAATTTGAGTTAATATGGACAGTGTTTTGGTGAGTCTGTTGGTTACTACATAGTTTTAGAAAGTTTTCTTCTTTTTAAGTCCTCTAAAAACTCTAGATTTAGCTAGGATTATATCTAGACTGTTGGAGTTGCTCTAACATTACTGAAACATTCCCCAAACTGCACTTAAGGAAAACCACTCTTGATTTAAACTTAAAAATCTCAATCAAACTAGAGAATCACAAGTTCATTTTTTACAGCAAACTATTGCATTAGTTTTGGGATTGAAAACATAATAAAGCAATGCCTACATAAGAAATGTACTAAAAATAGATAAAACCCTAAGCATTAACTTAATTCAACCCAAAAGTGAATATTAAGAAGGAAAAATCGAAAAATATTAATTCAATTTTTTCGGACCATTTTTTAATTATGGCGTTACTGTATAGCCCAAAAACATAAAATGGAGAGAAAACATAATTTTTAACTGGTCCAAAAAAGCTTCATGAATGCGCCTAGTCGGACTGATAATGCACTAGGGAATTGAGCCCAACAACCCTGGATTGGGCCGTTGATTTTCATGGGGTCTTATTTCCTTGTAGTCCATCCGATACTACACATGTGAATTGGCTTCTAGTCCAATAGTAGGACGGTTCAGTGGGACGCTACCCACTAGGGTTCAAATCCTGGTGCTCGCACCTTTTTTTGGGATTTACCGGCGCTATGCGTTAAGTGGTAAGCGGCGTTCCCGTCGACAACGAGGCGCCAATGGTGACTTTGGAAATCTCCAGATCTACCGATGCTCTGCTCAGTCCTTCGGAGGTGCTCATATGGGTAGGGTTTGCGTATGTGTATTCATAGGGGTGAGTGTGCGTGCGTGTGTTAGCGTCTGCGTGTGTAATCTCAAAAAAAAAATCCGATACTGCACATGATTAGATACCTCCCTACAACTAAGGATGGAATGCGAAATGGATATCCGATTATCCATATTCATATCCACTTAAGACGTGAATATGGATACCCATATTTATATCTGATTTCTAATATGGTAGAAAGATGATACATCCAAATTCATTTTTATTAATTTTCTCTATCCGATTCCATATTCGTATTGGACAATCTCTGTTTTTTGTTTAGATTACAGTACCTTGATGCTATCTTTATAACTAATATCAAATAAGATTAATTGTGATATTGTTAATGATAGTACATTTTTGAAGTATTCAAAGGTTATCTCTATGACTAATGACTAGTTATATTATTTTTAATATTATTAACAATGTATTATTTAAAACTACATAAAAGTTATGAACTAACTAACAATGATAATAGTCTTAATGGTAAAGATTGAGTTTAGTTGATATCAACATAACTAAATACTTTAATTTTAATATAGCTAATCATATACTTTAAAATACTTTTGTTTATGTATTAGTGGAATTATGTTATATATTTAATTTATTTTAATTATTTGGTAACTATTTGTATATTTACTAATACTTTATATTGATTTTTTGTTATTTAGTTCTTGAAATATTTATTTATAAATATTTATCGATGAGTAAATACTTAGTGATTATTCTCCATCTAGATGGGTTACGCAGTCATACCTTAATTTATAATTATCGATGAGTAAATACCTTAATTCATATGCAAAGCATACTACAGAAGCCCACCAAGAAATGCTGCGGTGGAAGTTCAAAAAAAAATGCTGCGGTGTATAACTCGCTAGTTCGTCCGTGTGATACTCGTGGTGATTTTTGCTACAAGTCGTGTCTTATGCGTCAGAGTTAGCACGGATGTCAAGATCCCGTGATACTCGTGATTTCCTTTCATGTAGTGTCTAAAGCGTCAATCACAGAGAACAAAAAATAGAGATAATCATATAGAGAATAAAAAAGAAGAACATCTCTCATTCGGTAGACCTTGCTTATATAACAGCCGAGATTTACCTAATCAGCCGAGATAATCAATGGTTGGCTTAATTTAGTTCCACAAAATTTTAAACCTCTGATATTTGTAGGCGCGGCAGCCTTATGTTGGACGGTCTGGCGATGCAGAAATGCAGTGGTTTTTTATAACAAATCTTCAAATTTTTTACAGGTTATTTTCACGACGTTGCATTGGCTTCGCACATGGTCTATCCTTCAACGGCCTTCGTCGCGGGACAGTTTGTAGCGGCGTCGCAGTGTTTGGTCCAAGTGGCCAAGGTTATTTTTACCCGGGCATTTGGGTGGCAGTCTAGTCTTAGGATTGGCGGCTCTTAGAGTCCGGAGGTCATGTAAAACTGTTATTTTTGGCTGTGTGTTGTTTGGCAGAGGCCGGGATCTTTTTCAGGCGGGTGTATCCCCTCGATGTATCTAACTAAAAAATTAATAAAGCATCCCTTTTCAAAAAACAAGACATGAAAAGAAGTGTACACAAAACATAGAACAAATTCGGGAAGAAAACAACACTTAGTCCAAAAATGGAAACACACAACTAACACCCACGCACGCACAATTTCTGCTCTTTCTTCCCTCCATCTAATACTAGTACATTTGTGTCATCTTATACATGTTACCATAGACTGACACGATATCTTAAGATGAATTCACGCACAACTTAGGAAACTCTATAATCTCTTAGTTTGTGGATACAAAATGAAATATGGTATGAGTCATGGCCTTTTATTCGTCAAACTCTCTGCCTCCCCCATCGTCAGTCTCTGTAGTACGGAATCGTCGATTTCGTAACCAGTACGGCCTCCGGCCAACTATCTGTTACACAATCATATTTTCTATTAAAACGTGTGCGTCTATTTTTTGTTAAATATGCGCGTCGCACGTGCGTTCTTGCTAGTATAGTCAAATTTAAGACATTTATGAAGTTTTTTTATTGATAAAGCAAGGCACCACAAAAATATAATAATTTGTACAAAATTTTAAATAAGACCAGCGGTCAAATTTAGAGTAAAAAAGTCAAACGGATATATAAGGATCCAGTAGAATTGAAAACACTTCTCACCCAAAAAATCCTACCCACCCTTACGGAGGACCCACGTGTCATGTTCAACGGTAAAAACGACGTGGAAAGTTTCTCAAAAACAATGTTTCTAAAGATTTTTTGCAATTTTGAATATTACTTTTCTCACCATAAAATTTATTTACCCACCCACCAATCAAATAGTTTAAAATAGGTAGCTCGTTGCCTAGGGCATCATCACCAAGCAGTCACCACGGCCTATGGCCTCACGGCTTAAGGCGGTCGTCTCCATCGAGGAGCTATAGGCCGTCGCGGCCAGCGTCGAGGAGCTGCAACAAGACCAATGAACTACCGACCACGGGGCGGCATTAGGCTTCGCAGGCCAACACTTCTCACCCAAAAAAATCCTACCCATCCTTCACGGAGGACCCACGTGTCATGTCCAACGGTAAAAACGATGTGGAAAGTTTCTCAAACCGATGTTTCTAGAGAGTTTTGCCGTTTTGAATATTATTTTTCTCACCATAAAGTTTATTTACTCACCCGTGTACCCACCAATCAAATAGTTTAAATTAGGTAGCTCGTTTCCTAGGGCATCATCGCCAAGCAGTAACCGCGGCCTATGGCCTCGCGGCTTAAGGCGGTCGTCTCCATCGAGGAGCCATAGGCTGTCGCGGCCAGCGTCGAGGAGCTGCAACAAGACCAATGAACTGCCCACCACGGGGCGGCGTTGGGCTTCGCAGGCCACGACTACGTCGCCACCGCGTTTATCTATGCCGCCGTCGCAAGGTCCCCCGCTGGCTCCGACGTTCAGCTCCACGACGAGGCCTGGACCAGCCACGCCAACTGGATCGGGTACGTCACGTTGTCCGGTGCCGCCAAGGTGAGCCGCGACGGCGGCCTCCATGACATCTTCGTCGCGTGGTGGGGCACCATTGCGCCATACGAGTGGCTCTTGAACATGCAGACATGGATGGTGCCGTTCGAGCTAGACGCCAGCAAGGACAAGGGCGCCAGGGTCACCATGGGGTTCCACAAGATCTACACGTCGAGGAACGCCGGGAGTAGATATACGAATAGGGGGTGTCGATCAGGTGAGATGTTAATCGTGACTCGTGAGTTATTTGTATTTTACATGCTATATATATACCTCCAATAGAAACTCGTCATGTCAACTTTCCAAAATTTGAACTCCGATGGTCCTCCAGGTGCAATACCACGGTTGGTTCCTATGCATCTTTATTTTTTTAGACAAAATGCATCGTTGTTGAGTACGTTAATGTTGGGAAATCCTCCTCATGATGTGGGCAGTTGAGGAGAGTAAATACTGCTAGTGAGCAGCCCCACGTGTAAGTGAAATGAAGCCCAAGGTCTGGACCAACCTTTGGGTGACTTTAGCACCAAGTGTGCAGCCTTCCAAAAGAAGGAAGAAGCCTCTAGAAACAGAGAGATAGAGAGCCACAAAATTTCATAACAGTGCCTCCAAGGGAGAAGAGAGAAGTGAGGGAGAAGAAGGTGATTGGAGAGGAGATCTTGCAAGATTGCAAGGGGGGTTCATCCACAAGGTTGTGAAGGTTCAGATCCACATCCTTGGTGCCTCCAATCTGCTGTTCCACCACTCTTTGGTGAGATCCTTCTGTACCCCGAGCTGTAGCCACCAAATCTTGTTGTTGCTGTCCAAGATTGATGAAATCTTGATGTATGAGAGCCTCTAGTGCTGTCTAGAGAAGAACTAGTTGTATTCCCACAAGCGTAACAATGGAAGAAGATTTGGCTGGCTTGGTCCCGTGGTTTTTCCCCGATTTGGGGTTTTTCACGTTGAATTTGGTGTCCCTTGGTTGATGTGTTGCTGCTGTCATTTCCTCCATAATATGTGTGATGCATATGTTGCCCTTCCGTGAGTAGATTGACATCTTGGGCTGATTTCAGTGTTGCTGAAATTTATTGCTTCCGCTGTCACTAACCTGATGCGTTAGTGTGGTTATCCCAACATAAACTGGTATCAGAGCTTTGTTACTATTGGAGGTGAATAACTCACATTGGTCATGGAAGATAGCGCCATTCAAAGTGGTATGATCAAGCTGGATGCTTCTAACTACTCTCTGTGGAAGCCCATGATGGAGGACTTGTTGTATTGCAAGAATTTGTATGAGCCAATTGTGAGAGATAAAATTCCCGATGGTGTCACGGAGGAAGATTGGAGAGTATTGCATCACAAGGCAGTAGGTGTACATCAACCATAATATATTCCACCATGTTGCTAACGACACAGATGCATTCAAGTTGTGGCAAAAGTTGGAGTCTATGTATGAGCGCAAGACAACAATAAACAAGGCCTCGGTGATTAAGCAGCTTGCAAATCTAGAGTACCGAGATGGCAGCAGTGTTATTGAACACTTAAATGTCTTCCAAGGCCACAAAAATCAGCTGTCAGCTATGAAGATAAATCTTGATGATAAAGTGCAAGCTTTGTTGTTGTTGAGTTCATTGCCGGACAGCTGGAATACTCTTGTTGTGTCACTTAGCAATTGACCTCCAGATGGTAAGCTGACTCTTGAGATGGTGAAGAATAGCCTGCTGAATGAAGAAGCCAGAAGGAAAGAAAGGGGCAGCAATCTGCCGTCATCTTCTGAAGCATATGTGGCTGAAAACAAAGATGAAAGCCGTGGTCGCAGCCAAGTAAAAATTCAGCATGGCAGAAGCAAATCCGGGGGAGATCACAGTCATGTTCAAGGAAAGAAATTATTTGCTACCATTGTGGTAGGGAAGGCCACAAAAGAAATCAGTGCAGATTTTATAAAAGAGAGCTTGCAGCAAAAGGCAAGAAAACCGAGCAGAAACGTGAGACAAATTCAGCACTAACTGCAGCTGGTGAGGACTATCTGATTATTGAAGATGATAGTTGTTTCAGTGTTGTTTGTGATGATGATTTGAGTTGGGTGGTAGACTCGGGAGCCTCCTTCCATCTCACATCTCACAAGGAATATTTCACATCCTACACAAGTGGTGGCTTTGGCTATGTGAGGATGGGGAATAGAGATTCGTCAACTATTGTTGGCAAGGGCACTGTATGCATTTTGACAAGTACATGCTGCAAGTTGATACTTGATGATGTGAGGCATGTTCCTGACATTAGGCTGAATTTGATGTCTATGGGAAAGCTCGATGATATTGGGCTTGGTAGTCACTTTGGTGAAGGAAAATGGAAGCTCACCAAGGGTTCCTTGATTGTTGCGGCTCGTGGGGCTAAATAAGGATGTCTTTATGTGACTAAGACCAAATTATGCAAGCAAGATGTAAATGTTGCTGAGAAAGGTCCAGCATTGAATTGTGGCGTAAAAGACTTGGACATATGAGTGAGAAGGGACTGCACTCCCTTGCTCAAAAGGATTTACTCCCTGAGGTGAAAGGTATGACCTTAAGATCCTGTGTAGATTGTTTGGCTGGTAAACAACATAGGGTTGCTTTTCGTACATCTACTACTCCACATCGTGCAAATGATATTCTTGATCTTGTGCATACTGATGTTTGTTCTATGACAGAAAAATCACTTAGTGGAGCTATATATTTTGTCATATTTATTGATGACTACTCCGGAAAAATCTTTGCATATGTCTTGAAGAACAAATTTCAGGTGTTGGATACATTCAAGGAGTTCCATGCCATGGTTGAAAGGGAAACTGGAAGGAAGCTGAAATGCATCAGATCAGACAATGGTGGTGAGTACAGAGGACCATTTCAAATATACTGCAGGATGCATGGTATTCGGCAACAAAAGACCGTGCCGAAGACATCGCAGCAAAATGGCCTTGCAAAGAGAATGAACAGGACACTCACGGAGAGGGTCACAGCTATGCTCTCTCATACAAAATTGCCAAATCAGTTTTGGGCTGAGGTTGTTGCTGTCATTTCCTCCATATTTGTTGTTAGGCAACATTTCCCCGATTTGGAGTTTTCCACGTTAAATTTGGTGTCTCTTGGTTGATGTGTTGCTGCTGTCATTTCCTCCATAATATGTGTGATACATATGTTGCCCTTCTGTGAATAGGTTGACATCTTGGGCTGATTTCAGTGTTGATGAAATTTATTGCTTCCATTGTTATTAACCTGCTGCGTTAGTGTGGCTATCCCAACAGTTAATTTATGGTTTTTCTTTAAACTGGTCAAGGTAATGTCACTAATATCATCCTATATTTGCTTTCTGAAATCTTACTCATTGCACATCAAAGAACAAAACTTTTGACCATTGCTTTTCAGCTCAACACCATACCCACACATCCTAATGTTGTAAGCATGAAGAAGGTCTATTGTTTTCATGATTTTCCATTATTTTCCTATTAGGCAAGGTTTCATCAGTTGTTCTCTGAATCGGATCGTTGGTCTTAGATGCATCTGTCTATTATCATCAGAATTTTTTTTGGAGTGCAAACTTTTGTTGTTAGATGAATGTGTTTGTGTTATATATACTCCTTGGTGCATCGTGAGTACCTAGCTGACAAAATGCCTATTCATCCCCATGGTGATCTGACAAACATATCTAATCGTTGTTCCGGTTGCAATGTCAAGATGCGAAGATCAAAGGATTGCCCTAAACAATTAGAAAATGTTTTGCTTGTGACGACCTGGTATTCTATTTTCTTCGTGGTATTCGTTTATGTAATCGTATTAGAATTTACATCTCAAAATTGGTGATTTTCTTCCTCCAACATATCCGTTGCTGCCATCAGCTTTCGCAGATCCACCGGGAGCACACCGTCCCCTTCAAGGAGCACAGGCCCTTGCTCCCATCACACTGCCTCCTCTTTCCATCAGCTGGGGAGAGGGGGAAGGGAGAGAAGCAGGGCTCTTGAGTTGAGCGGAGTACCTCACCTGAAGATCACGTATTCGGGACGTGCCACATGACAATAAATCAATATTAATTAATATTAATGCTCATATCATTCTAAATATTGATCAATATTTCTTAGTACCTGCAATAGGGCTCATGTATGCTTATAAAGATGGCCAATAATGTTGTATAACCAAACGCACATAAGACTTAAAAATTATTCCTGGCAAATATGTTTTGGGTACTCACTTAAATTTTATTTCCATTCCTGAAAACCAAATGACAAAAGACCAACTAAATATTTCCAAAAGATCATGGTAAAAGCTAAATTTGAGTGAATTTCTCTAACTATACTGTGCATATAATTCTATATAAATTTTGATATGTTTATTTTTTCAAAATATATAATTTGATTACTATGTTTTTAAAAAATACTACGTTTCTAAAAACACGCGCGATAACTACTAGTTATAATTTGAAACGGAGTAAGTAGTTCACACCACGAGAGTACTGAGATGTCCGCTCCGGGCGCGCGTGGTGCCGTAGGTGGACGGGAAAATACTTGTATATTTTTTGCAATTTAGCCTTTTTTTTAAGAATTTGAGATATGGACCCCTGAAGGAAAGATTCCCAGAAATGGACCCGTAGCACGGCGCCAAAGGTCACGGCTCCGTTGTAAAACAGCACGGCGCCATGCTGTTTTACAACGGAGCCGTGACCTTTGGCGCCGTTCTATTTTACTAGGTGATTCCGGGTGATGGTGGATCCGACATGTAATAGAACGGCCAAAGGTCAGGGCTCCGTTGTATAACAGCACGGCGCCATGACCCATGGCGCCGTGCTGTTATACAACGGAGCCGCGACCTAGGGGGGCCGTGCTATGGGTCCATTTCTATGAATCTTTCCTCCAGAGGTCCATATCTCAAATTCTTTCAAAAAAAGGGCTAAATTGTAAAAAATATACAAAATACTTTGGCACAGGCGGACTGTAAATCCCACCTGGTGCGCGGTGCAGACCTTCTCCCGATGCGCGGCACGTGGATGGGCGGAGGATGCGACGTCCGCCTGGTCTCCACCTCTCGCGCTCGGCGCTCCCTCTTGCTCGGCTCCCAGGCGCCGACGTCCGCGGCTCGGCTTCAATGATGCACGGACTGCTTGGCTCCGAAACGGAAGAAGCGCGCGGCACCGTCGCCTCCCTCATCCGCTGCCCTACCGCAGCCGCTTTTGTCGTCGCCGGCATACTTGCTCGCGTTTTTCCTCGATGATCTAGAGTTCGACAACGCGATCTGCATCAACAGCACCGTTCCACGACGGTCCCGTCCACTTCGTCAGCCACCCGCAGCCAGAACTTCCAACTGGATAGGCAATGGCGCTGTCTTTCTTCGTTTTTCATTTTCCGAAAAGGAGAGAAAGAGACTAGGCGACCAGCCAAAATTTTCGAATCATACTGAGATGAACTAATATTTAGTTAACAAAACAAAAGGGAGATGACATTAATACAGGAGAAGAATTGAAATAATTACAGCAAGGAAGGGAGAAATCGATACAAAGCATCCACGTAGAGCCTGTCCGCTACAGCTCTTGGTTGCAGTAACAGCTTTATCATCGGCGAGAGGCCAGGAGGACAAGCAGCAAGCAGGACGGCGTCGCAAAGACGCAAACGATGGCAGGCGGGAGCAGTGGAAGCTATTTGTGTCGCTCATGTGAACGATAGCAATGGCGCAGGGCTATCAATTGTGTGATTTCGATGATTCGATCACAGTCTTGACTGACGGCGGAGTCGAGTGCTGCGGCGGACGAGGGAAACATCAGCGCCTCGTGGGCGCTTCTTCTCTTGCCTCAGTCAAGCTAGCCCGGCCAACACACACGAGAACAAGTCACCTTTTAGCACCGGTTGGTGTTAATCCGGTGCTAAAGGGCCTTTTAGCATCGGTTGGTGTTACAGTATCACATGCTACTTCAAAAAAAAGCATCTTCTACCTCGTCACATGTGCTGTATAGGTGAGATGGTAAGGTGGGTACATCTGAGACAAAAGGTCCTGGGTTTGAATCCCGGAGGAACTCACATATTTTTTTTACGACTGGATACCTTTTAGCACCGGTTATTTAACCCGGTGCTAAAGGTGCCACCCTTTAGCCTCGAAAATTTAGCACCGGTTGGGATACCCGGTGCAAAAGCCGGTTCCCAACCGGTGCAAATGTACATTTCTCTGGTAGTGTCATAAATATGTCGTTGTTGAGTGTTAATGAAAACGTGAAAAAACTGTTGGATAAAGGACAACAGCAAGGCGCCAATTAATCCCTCGTATTGTGACGAACAATAAAGAGAAGTGGAGAACACCTACCAACAGATATGCAACAGAATAATCACAATCATATGCACAATAACAAAGTGATTACATAGGAAAACCTTCTCAAGATGAGTAAATATCCATGCGACCAAACGACCCACCCCCAAACCTCCACTATATTCAATCAATAGTTACAAGGAGTCTTTTATGGAACTTCTTCTTCATCTTCATCTTCTCTCTTGGTTGTGTTGTTGTGTTATGCTTCCTCCTCCGGTCAAAGTGACGGCCCCTGAACCGGGGAGAGAGGAGGCTAAGGTTTCCTTATTCTTTCCACTCCCTTTTGAAATGATCTTAACTATTGATTTAAGCACCAAATCAACAGTGCGCAATCACTGGACTTGTGGGCTATCTTGTTTTAGTTTGTTGGACTCCAATTCATCCTTTATACGGATGGATAGCCCAATAAAAATAGAATCGGTTTCCTATTCTATAATAAATTCAAAAATACGGCACTCATATTTATTCAGGAATTCAAATTTAAATTTTTTTGTAAACAAATTTTATTTATCTTAGCCAGTTTAACCAATTTAAATATATATGTTTCATCATAACAAACCTTATTAGATGACATGCGATCAGTTCGCAGCTGATACCATACGTCGACGGAATCGCTGATTGTGAGTTTAAAGTTAGCGCCTCCTACTCTCTCGTGAGGACGTACCCGCGTGGGCGCGTGGGCCATCCCAGTGATCCATAGCCAAAGCGTGTTAGCAGCTGGTTCACTAGACCAAGGCAAAGAGTACGTACGTGCAAACCGGCCGCGCGCCACCGCATCTTGCAATGGACGACTTCATCGCCACGCTCCCGCACCTCTCAGGGGCCGTCGCCGTGTGGCTCCTCTTCCTCACGACGGCTTTCGTCCTCGCCAGCCGCCGCCACAACATCGGCGACGCGGCGGGCTTTCTGCGTAAACTTTCCGCGCCGGTGCTGGCGATGGCGCGCAAGAGAGGCCCCAGCAGCAGCCAGCAGGGCACCCGGCGGCGCGGCCTGTCTATCCAGGTGACGGACCGCGCCGTGGCGCGCCGCGCCCTGGTGCGGCACGGCGCGGCGTTCCTCGACCGCCCGACGACCTCCGTTGGCGTTCGCGCCGGAGCGGTTCATGCCCGGCGGGGAAGGCGAGGGCGTGGATCTGACCTGCACGAGGGAGCTCCGGATGATGCCATTCGGCGCCGGGAGGCGCATCTGCCCGGGGCTCGCGCCGGGGATGCTCTACGTCGAGTACTTCGTGGCGAACCTGGTGAGGGAGTTCGAGTGGCGGGAGGCCGACGGCGAGGAGGTCGATCTCGCCGAGTTCCACGGGTCCTTCTTCACCGTCATGAGCCGCCCGCTGCGCGCGCGCCTCGTGCCGCGGGACGCGGCGGCGGCGGCGCGGCCGGCGGAGTGAGTGACGACCGCGTCGAGCTTCGCGCACGTGTCGGGCGAAGGACGAACATGCCGGGTGGATGTGCTTGCTTTTGCTTCCTGCGCACAAGCGCATACTGCCTGCATGGCAAGGTTGTTCGCCCGTTCTGGCTCTGTAGTACACGCTCTTGTGTGCATTTACTGTGTCTAGTCTGTGCAACGTCTATGCAAGCAATACGCAATAGTAATGGCAGTATGTGTATGCATCTCTATGCTATGCCTATGCGAATATAAGACTTATTATACAAGAAACAACAGATGGTGTCATGGTAGGTACGTGTTGTACCGTACCAGTACCAGTACAGCCACCATGCATGTTTGTGTGGTGAAATATTAATTTAGTTTGTGTAAGTCCAAACCAAGGTTTTAAATGTTCCACTATAGCCTTTTGAGACAGAAAATCGCTATTTGAAATGATGTACAATTTAGCCGCCAAAAACCGCTATAGCCTCATTTAGCCCGCTATTAGCTGTTTTTTGACTCCAACCGCTAAACCTCTTAGCCCGCTATTTAAAACCATGGTCCAAACACATATGATATTTGATTTCTTTTTTTTTATTCAATGAAATGTTTAATTAAAACTTCGATGGTCGTCCACGCTTCTTAGATTTTCAGATTGAAAACATAAAGGTTTTTTTGTGTGCGCTGTAGATTTTATATAGAAATGTACGTACTTGCATACTGTCGCCGTCCACAAATGAATGCTATTTTAGCTTTGTTCATATCATTTAAATTTGACTAAGTTTACAACAAAATACTAATATTGTTCCTCAAAAAAATTGTTCCTAAAAATACTAATATTTATTGTAATGAACAAATGTATTTGGATGTATAACCAAATATATTTTTATAATATACTTATTTGGTGTCATAAATATTGAGATTCCCTTTATAAATTTGATCAAACTTAAATAGTTTGATTTAAGATAAAGGTAAAAGAGCTCTCTTTTTGTCCCAAAACTTTACTTTCCTTTTAAGCACAAATCCTTTTTTTCGATGCCTTGTACATACACCTCCTTTGGTATGATGTTTTTGGTGAAAGAATCACAATCCTTTTTTCAGATTGATAATATTATCTGTCCGATTTAGCACATGTGTAATATTGTTGTGAGCTGGACAACATTTGGTCAACTCACGTGTTTCTATCACGCTTTGCCTTTATTTTTTTGCTCAGAGTACACACTTGCACCATGGGCCACTTCAATCGACAATCATTGCAGTGACACACTTGCAGTGTCACTTCCCTAA
This sequence comes from Echinochloa crus-galli, assembly GCA_900205405.1. Lineage (NCBI taxonomy): Eukaryota > Viridiplantae > Streptophyta > Magnoliopsida > Poales > Poaceae > Echinochloa > Echinochloa crus-galli. The sequence continues at coordinate 374,531 of OAMR01000427.1, forward strand.
GATTTTGTCTCCTCCATTTCCATAGACTTTGTCGGGCCTGTTTGGTTGAACCAATCCGAGGCACATTGACATATACAAGCGATTGGGCCTGGCCATGCGAGTCTGCCACTCAATCGTCGCGAGGGCCCTCATGACCTTTTTTCAAACAATCTACTCAAGCTGCTTTTTTTTTAGCACAATCTACTCAAGCTGCTGGAAAATACTATAACGTACAATGGATGTGTCCACTTAACTCAATCTGGCCCATCCAAGCACCTTCTAGACCTTGCTGAGTCGCTGCTCTCTCTCGGTATATCTCCAGCCCCTTCCATGAATCATGACGCGTTGATAGGGGTCGGGAAAATAAAATAAAAGTTACTAAACACTTGAAGAGCACCCCACATCATCAGCTCAAGCTGCTCAACTCAAATTAACACACTAATCCCCAGTTCCCCCACCCACGCCATCACACCAACTCCAACAACGGCCGCTCCAAGTCCAAGCGCGCACCTAAACCTCTCCAAGAACGCTACCAAACTCCCCATAAATCACAGCCACAGCCACGTGACACCACACAAGCTCACAGTCCAGGGCGCGAGAGATCGATCCGGCCGGCCATGTCGTCGTTGCCGGAGGACACCGACGCGGGCAGCGGCGGCGGCCCGCCGGTCGAGTGGTGGAGCGCGGCCTCCCCTGTGGGCGGCGACCTCGTGCTCTCCGGCGTCGTCCTCCTCTTCGTCGCCCTCGCCTTCGCGTTCGTCGTGTACCACTACTTCACGATCAGCCGTCGGCACGGCAGCGGCGTCGGGGCGGGGGTGTCGTCGTCGAACGCCCAGCAGCGCGGCGGCGCCGGCACGGCCAGAGGTAGTAGAGGGCGTAGACCTGTGGCTGCGCGGCCACTCCACCTGCCCGCTCTGCCGCCTCGACGTCGACAAGACGGCGGGCTACTTGTTGCCGGCGCCATCGTCCCTCGCCCTCCCGCCGGCGCCGCCGGAGCCAGCGAACTACCCCGCGAGTTTTCCGACCAACGTTCTGTTCTGGGGATCTCAGGACACGGTGACGACCGCCGCCGGCGTCGGCCCGAGCTCATCGCGCGGAGCACCGGCGGCGGCGGCGCTGGTCATAGAGGTCCGGGACCGGGAGACGGCACCGGGTGTGGCGCCGGTGCCGCGTGAAGGTGTTGGCGCGGGGAAGGCGCAGGGGTTAGCGAGGCTGAGCTCGCTGAAGAGGCTTTGGAACAGAGGGAGGCATGATGCCGCGGCTGCGAGCTCCAGTTCCTGCCGCCAATCCACTGCAGCGAATGGCACCGAGCAACAAGCACCGGCACCACCGTTGGATATTTGGAATCTTACATAGGAGGTGTGCGCTCATGCAGAGTGTGCTGCCAAACGAAACGTGTTTTTTGAACACTTATTATAGATTGGAACTCGACCTGCTGGCACGTCCTTCGTCTAAGTTGTAGCAAAAGACTGCAGGTTTGGCAAGCAAAGAACGTGAACTATACTGCTCTTGCACTGTCACTTTGTCATAGGATTAAACTGTTATTAGAGCAGAAGATAGCGTAAACCTGGCTGATGAAGCCCTTGTTATTATTTGCTTTGCCCAAAAAAAAAGAGAGAGAGAGCCTTGTGTTATTAGTAAAGAAACAGCTACTGCTGCGCCATAAAGAGCGTGATTGGTTGTTGTTCAGTGAGGCGTCCGGGATGGTGTGGCTATACAAGGCGGTCTCACGGTCAGGACTCAGGAGCGTGCATGCTCACGTGTTTGGCTTGTTAGAGCATCTTCAAGAGTGAAAAAAAGTCCCAATGTATTGATTTTGGGACCTTGTCAAAAATTATTGGACACAAAAAATATCTACCCTTCCAACAGTTTTTAAAAAATTAGTCAAAAAACGATTTAATTGCTGCCACATCATCCATATGTGGGCCCCATGGTTGTTTTTCCCAATACTCGGGATTTTCCTTTTTTCCTGTAGTTTGTTCGTGGGATTGGGAGTGCTACAAAGAGAGGTAAATTTAGCTTAAGATGGGGCAAGTATTGGCCACACAACAAAATTGAGACCCATGTTAGACAACTGTTGGAGCACTTTTTTTCATCTTCATTCCTAAAACTAATTATTGTAAGTATTTTTTGGGTATTGTCGGAGATGCTCTAAAGTACACTGTACTGGATTAATATATTGGATAAGTCTTGTTTGGTTTAGTGCATAATTAAACTAGAAACTGTGGCGCAGCGTTGCTGTGCTCTTTTGTGGTTTCAGCCGGCGCTACCAGAGTCTTGCTATTTTAGCCTAACTTTGGTATGCTTATGGTAACCAATGCATTTCTTACTATCGCTAAGAGAATAAGTAATTACTAAGATATGTGTTCTGTGCCATACAGTTTTTCTTTCTAACTTTTTTCCCAATAAGGTAATTTGTTAGCATAGGCAATTATTCAAAATTTTCTTATTACCCTCTTTCCTTTCTATTGTTCCTCTATCTCATATAGTCATATGTAATATGTCAACCAAAACAAAGGACGAGATGCATAAAAAGAAATCTAACTTGAACAAATGGATTAGCAGGGGACCATATCTGGGACATTCTTGGGCATGATCTTGAGGAGAACAGTTGAACCTAGTGGCATGCAAGCTGATATGTAGCATAATCAGGCTCGCTTGCACTTGGTGCTATTATCTTCAATAATCTCTGGCGACCTGAAGTACAATCAATCATTCAATAAATACAATGCACATTGCAAGGGACACAGGGGAGAAGAATCAGTAACGTCAGCTCTAATTAAATCTCTAGTTTCTTATCAAGCACATGGTGTGCATCTCCTGTATTGACATATATAGATAGCCTGTTGTGCGGCCACAATCAAGCATTTCCAACTTAGGGCATCCGCAACAGCAAGACGAAATCGTTGGTTAGGGTTCTTAACACAATAGCTAATTGGTCAAGAGTTTTTCTAGGCCTTCTTCATTGACTTTTTTTCTTGATTACAAAATCAAATTCTAATCATTAGTTCTTTATGGGCCTATAAACTGTTGATTGTCCTTTAGCATCAAGTTCCATCTCTCTCCCTTGGACAATGACATAGTGTGTCTATGTGCACTCATCAACATGGCTCGCTGCCGGGCCTCCATGTCATCATTTTTTTTTAGAAAGCACGGGGGGATGATCATCCCCACCTTTTCATTTACCACTGATACCAGGGCGGGCCTGGGAATGGAGGGTGCTGGGCACCGAATACAACTTGGCCACTCGGAGGCCTGTTCGAGAGAGTACAGGGGGGATGAGGGGGGGATGTCATCATTTCAATAACCATCTACTAGTGGATTTTCATGTTGCATTATGCATCATGACCAACCTATCCTCCACAACAATGTGTCATTACACCACCAAGATCTCACGCACATGGATATGTCATCATCACAAGAGTTGTCACCCGGCCCGCCCATGGAAAGTTTGCATTTTTTGACGGTGGACGAAAAATGTAAAATTCGGCTAACTTTTTGCTGGATATGATTTTTTTCTGCGGTTATATGGCTTAGATAAATCATATGAACAAAAAGCAACGCCTGGTGTGGTGGTAACAACCCTCTTTCGCCTCTAGGAAGTTGTGTGTTCGAATTCCTTAACCATGCCAATTTTTTCTTGTTTTTTGGGTCACTGACAACTAGGGTCCACATGTCTGAAAATAGAAAGAAAAAGAGGAAGCACTTGGGACTCGAAACCAGGACATCCTGGTTCGTCTCAGAAGCCCGAAACCACTGAGCTAAAAATGTTTCTGGCCATCTTATGTGTACAATGATTCTAATAACATGTTTCGCTATTCAAATTTTGAAAGTTGACCAAACGGTGACCGAAATTTTTCAACGAATTTCGCGAAAATCGTGATTTTCAGTGATTTCGCCGGCCACCGAAAAAAACTGAAAAACGAAATAAAAAACCTTGCCCCCCNNNCCCCCCCCGCCCCACCAACCAAAATGTCATTCATCCTTGTCACTTATGGTATCACATAAAGTATAAACTTAGCTCCAAGCTACTTTTATTGAGGTCCTTGACCAAAGAAAGTTGATTTGATGCGCTATAGTGACGAGCCCGAAGTGTAGAGAGGGAGAGGGAGAGGGAGAGAGAGAGAGAGAGAGAGGGAGAGAGAGATTTGCTAGTGGGTCCACTAGTAGAAAAAAACAGCTTTTGCATCGGTTGGGAACCTCCCTTTAGCACAGGGTTTCCAACTGGTGCTAATCTTCCGATGCTAAAGGTGGTAACCGGTGCTAAAGGTGGACACTCGCTAAAAAATGTGTATGTTGCTGGGATTCGAATTGAGAACCTCTTAGCTTGTGTATACCCTATTTTTCATCTCACCTACGCAATGCATGTGACTAGGTAAAAGATGATTTTCTTTTGAAGTAGCATGTTAGCCCCCTCCCCCTTTAGCACCGGGTTCGTATTACCAACCGCTGGTGCTAAAGGCCTTTAGCACCGGGTCGTAACACCAACCGGTGCTAAAGGGTGACCCTATAGCACTGGCTGATGTTACGACCAAGTGCTAAAGGTTCGAGGAGCATTAACACCGGTTGGTAAAAAATAAATACAATACTGTTATTTTTAAAATTTTGTTACAATGAAATAAATGAGAGTTTAAACAATATTAATACTCATACACAAGAATATACAAATAGTCTTACATGTAAAAAATAAATTTGGGTATATGAGTTAAATGTTTGGGAAAGTTGCTTCACTTGATTAAAAGATTGAGTCGAGTAATGTGTTCATTTATGAGCAATGTGTATCCATTTGCCTTAATATGTTCTGAACCTTTTTGTTGAACTTGTGCCATCAGAAAACGATACCGTACCAATTCATAGATTTTTTGGACCAATTTGAGAACTATTAGAATTTTTTAAAATAAATTTGCTAATAGTTGTTGGACGGAAGTATTTGTGATGGTGGTCGCTTATGTCACCTGGCAGAACAAATACATTTGTGCTAGCGATTGCGAACGACTTGGCTCTAGGCCTATTTCTACTGGTGGGTGGTATTGTACCCACCTGTATAGTAAATCTCATGTGCCAGCACAAATGGTTTGTGTGCTAGTGGCACCTTTGGCTCCATATATAGTCTAATCGTCCTGATCCTCTCCTGCTTCCCACTGCACAATACTACCGTTGCGACTACAAATTAGTGATGTTGGAGTATACTTATGAATATCACAACACGTTGTGGTTTGATAGGAATTTATTGTTAACGGAGGAGAGTGACAGAGTGAGAGCACAAGGCCACAAACTATATCTATCTTCAAACTGACAGAGTAGCACACAGTCCACACTGGCCTTTATTCAAAAAGAAAAGGCTGGGGCGGACAGGATTTGGCCCAAGGTCTAGGGCCACTCCATGGACCAGTTCGTGAATAAATGTTAGACTTTTTGCTACAGTAATCTACAGTGTGGAGAATTTCGGCCCACGCCTAGGGCCATGGCCCAAGTGGCCCTAGGCCTCTATCCGCCTCGATCACAAGTGGGCAAATAGAGATGTATATGTTCGTTTGGTGCATACGTGGAAACTAAAAGAAAAGCATAGGTGTTCATAAGCAGGGGGGCAAAACACACAACAACTGTAACGAGAAGCAAAAAAGAAAAAAAGTTCCCGCACGATACAACAACAATGCCACGTGAAAAATTTGGAATGGACGGACGAGGTGCTCCCAGTACATGTTGCCTAGCAAGCTAGCTATCATGCTCCTACGTACTATCGGCTGCGCGAGTTCAAACGAAGTACCTACTGCTTTTCCATGCATGTATGCACGAGCGAGGCCCCCAGCCCTTTGGGCAGTAGTTAACTCTTGTGCCGGGCCTGATGGAACATCATATCGGCCACTGTGTCGATGAACAGTCATATAAACGCTCACAAGTGAGCATACGATCCGATCGACTTTCGCCTGGCGCCCCTAGGCCCAATCCTGGATCCTACTCTTTATTGGCAATATCGTAGCTAGTACCCCTATAGCCGGCTTGGCCTATCGCAAGCGATCGAGCTGCTGCTGACAATAACAAGGCTCAGCTTTCGTTCAGCTCCGACATGGTCGTGTGACGCTGCCGTTCGTTCTCTCCTATGCATCCTCTCGTGATCTCATCTCTCCTCTCCGGCCGGCAGCGCCTGCAGGCGGCATGCCTGTGTGCTGGTGCTGTGAGCTGAGCCCAGCTGCAACTGCAACGACGAGGCCGGCGGCGAGCTGATCGATCGATCCGATCGAGCATCACGAGCACGAGCACGCAGCGGGCATGGATCGAGAGGAGAGCTATACTATAGCATTGTAGCAGCACAGCACCGGGTACTGTGAGCGGTGACGGGACTAGACGAACCAGCATGCCCCCGGCCGGCCGTGTGCGCGCGCGGCAGTGTGGCGCCGGTGTTGCTGCTGCACCATGTGAAACGAGACGGCCGGCCGCCCCCAGCAGCCAGCAAGGATGATGATACATGGACGACGCATGCGTACGTCGTACAGATGCAGGAACAGGGCCAAGCTACAGCTACATGGGTACATATCGATTCGAGTAACTATGTTGTTACTGAGAGAAGCTGTTGGGGGGATGGATGGATTGTACGTGCCATCGATCGATCTCGTGTAGATAGGCTAGCTGTCCGTATGCAGAAATTATGAGGTTTATGACTCACGACTTGTACTGTATATGTGTCCTTGGGAGCAGACAAATTTGTACACTTTTCAGGATTCTGAATCTCCGATACAGCCACGCACATATACACATACTCCGTACATACTAGAGGCAGTCGGGGGAGAGTCGAGAAAGCAAGAAAGAGAGGTAGAGAGAGACGTATATGTAGTGTAGAGTATAGTGTAGCCTATTAGCCTAGTCCCTAGAAAAGCTCATGCATGCCTGGTCACCATGCATGTACTGCAGGCTCATCTGGCTCTATCTATCTCTCAAGTAGTCTCAAGCCCTACGCATCATATAGCTACCAGCAGCTGCATGCATGCGTGAGCCAAGGAGAGGCGATAGACGAGACCAGCCCATGTTCATCTCCATAATTAGCCCGTCGATGGATTCCCCCAGCAGGTGGCTGGTGAAGTGTCCTGTTCATGGAACAGTGCCTCGACTCTGATTCGTTCAGGCAACTCACTGGACCACCGGCCTCTTGGCCTGGTAACCTTAACTTCCTCATGGTACACTCCCCTACTGCACGCACGTACCGACAGGCCTCTGAACTGTCCTCTCCGGATTCCACCCGCGGCCCTCTTATGGCTCGGTCTCCTCTACCCAGATGAGCTCACCCCAGAGGTTTAATCTTCCTTCACTGGAGCGGTATATATATCCATCTGCGAGTAATATATACTTTGGCCCCTTTGGGGAACACCTCGGTAGCACCGTGTCAATATATAGGCACGACGTATAGCACTTCAAATTGATGCACGAAAATTTCACTTAAATATGGATGCACAGAGCATGAAATCATCTATTTACTTGTAGATTAACCACAAACTTGTACAAAGATAAAAACAATATTTTCTATAGAGGAAAAATATTATATCTTTACCCCCAAGAGAAAAGGAAATGGTCCATATATACTTATTACATATAAAATAGTAGCTTCCTGCTACACACCCGCAAATTAAAAATCATGAATACGAAAGTCTCAAAAGCCAACCCGTAAAGTAAAAGGCCATCCATATGAAGCCAAGAAATGCAGTGCCGCTCTCTCCACATCACGACATACTCAGATTAGGTGTTGTTGGTCATCCGCACTTCGCTGCAACTTAGACTCTATTTGGATCCATCATGCTAAACTTTAGCTAGGGAGGCCAGCTAATAAAGGATCAAGTAGCTAATGACCTCCTAACTATTTGGAAATCAATTATCACTCTAATTGGTATAAAGCAGCTAGTCCAAGCTAAACTTGTTTATAAAGACTAAAACACCCCTTCACCATCATCAGTTGAGATCATGGTGCAATAGTGAGGGGTAGCATGCATGGTCAAATATTTTCGACCACTATCAGTGAGCTACATGATCCAATCAGACACAGCTAAACTTAAGTTACCTTATTGTTTAGCTGGTTACCAGTTAGTTAGCTAAACTTTAGTTGAGATTGATCGAAACAGGGCCTCAGCTCAAAGCCAGAGTCAGTATATGTGTCCCCCTGAACAACACCTACAAAAAAAAGTTTATGGTTGGTAATTATCAAATACATTTTTGGAATTGGTTTTGTCCCACTTTTTTGACCCACTGATTAAGCAAATTATTCATGTTTGAGGGTGGGAAAATACTGAACACAATGTGTAGAGCACACCATATAGAAAATTAACATAATAATCAAAGAAGAGATGGTTAATGATTTCCGCATAATTGCATAAGCTACAGTATTTGCTCCCATTTCATATCCTCTTAGTAAGCTTGTTCTTTGTTAAAATGACCTCACTTTAAAATTCCACACTTTTTGTATATAGTTGCAGGTTTATACTCCGTATATAACTGTGCTAATTTCTCTTTTTCTTTCTCTCTGCAAGAGTTTTTTTGTTCTTGATCATTGTTTGCATACACATATAGATGATTTCATACTCTATCAATCAGTATTTTGGTCGGAATTTTTTGTGCACCGATTTAGGCACTCCCATGTTTGGTAAGACGGTAATAACAGCCTAATGGCCGTGGTAACACACGATATACTTCGACCTATATATCTGAAAACTCAGGAATAGCAAACTGTTAATAATGGCACTTACACCGCGCGCTACAGCGCGCTAAGCTATGTGGCGAAAACTAGCAGCTGAGACGACAAAGATCATAGATCATATATATGGCGGTGGTGAAGGCGGCTGATGGATCCAACGAAGCTAGCAATAATAGCCTATAGCAACTGATGACGAATGCTGATCATCTCAGGCGGTTCAACTGTCGCTGTTCGACAAATGAAGCCCCCCCAAGATGATCATTAATCGGCTGGTGACTATATATCTAGAGGATAAGGACATCCAGTCGGTAATGCTACATACATGTTGTACAAGCAAGGACAGGGAGTAGTCAGAGAGAAAGAAACCATCAAATTAATCAGTGTGTACGCGCGACTCAAGGCCGCCTGGCCGGTCCGGCCGGTACGGTACGGCCGAGCTGAGCCAGCAGCCAGCAGACCATAGATTAGATGACTGGATCGGCTTGGTTCCAGCGCCTTCCTTCGTTGGTAATAATGGAGCATCGATCGCCCATGTCTGTCTCCCGTGTGGCGGCCCACGCGCGAACCCTAGCCCAGTTGGCGTGGTCCTCCCCGTGCGAGCTGTGAGGGCCGGCGCCACAGTGCCATGCACATACGCGTCAACAGTCGAGAGGTTGAAAGCGCGCAGCCGCAGACAGACAGACGGCACGAGTCGATCGAGATGGGAGACGAGAGTAACCTGCTACTGCTACCCTAGCTAGCCCTGCTGCTGTGGCCTGGCCTCAGCTCCTATAGCCAGCAGCAGCCAGCAGCTAGCGGTGGTGTCCGGCGATCGCATCATCGATCGCATCGCATCGGCCAGAGCAGGAAAGAAAGGCGCGCCGCGAGGTAACCATCCTAGGCATGCACGCCGGCCCGCGCGGCCTGCCTGCCCGATCGATTCCCCTGCCGGCCTGACCCCTCCGCCCCTGGCTGCCCGGCTCACCGATATGATTTTACTGCAACCGCTTTCTGAGGCATCGTAAACTGTTGTGTCCAGCCAGCGCGCCCAGTTCCCGACAGGGACAGCAGGGCCGAGCCAGAACCCCACCATGCGGCAGGCACGCAAGGCGAGGGCGCCCATGATATCATATCATGCCCGCGCCCGCGCCTTGCTTGGCTCCCTCAGCTCCTCCTTCCTCCAGTGGGGAGCTGCCACATTCGCCCGGCCCGGACGTACGAGCTGAGTCCGGCTTCGTTTCCCGTTGGCCGCGCTGCCGCTTTCGTCCCAGCTGTGAGATCGAGCGAGGGTACCAGCAGCAGCAGCAGCAGCTGGTTAGGTAGCGCGATGGACAGGGGCATGGACTACAGGCTCTTCGGCTCCTGTATACCGGCCGGCATGGAGGCGGCGGCGGCGGCGGACAGCAGGGAGGAGGAGGGGCTGGAGCTCAGCCTGTCGCTGCACCCGTCGCCGTCGTCGCCGCCCAGGTTCCAGGCGGTCTTCGCCTGCTGCTACTGCCCCAGGAAGTTCCGCAGCTCGCAGGCGCTCGGCGGCCACCAGAACGCGCACAAGCTGCAGCGCAACCTGGCCAGGCGCGGCCGGGACGCCTCCTCGGCGCCGCCCGCCCCGCCGCCGGTGGCCGACCAAGGTAACAGCAACAACAACGGCGGCGGCAGCAGGGCGTCCGGCAGCGAGAGCGCGCCAGCGCCGCGCTCCAGGGCGGAGCCGGGCGCCGCCGTCGACGCGTTGTGGGCAGAGGGGATGAGGCACCGCCGCCAGCACCACCTCCTCCATCAGGCCGCAGCGGCTGGCGCGGAAGCCTCGTCCGGTGCGAGGGGCGACGGAGATGGCGCCGGGGAGATTATCGACCTGTCCCTGAAGCTATAATAAACTGGTGCAATGAGATGTTGTTTGTACGTGATGCCATTCCTTGTCCTCCTCTGATCTTCGATCTCCTCCATTAGTTTGCTTAGTTTCTTCGTCGCGTCATTATTTCTTGCTTAATTTGGTCTATCGTACGTGTGTTATTCCTTGTTGTCTCAGCTTGTGGACTCATTCCTCATTCAGAGATTGTGATGTTCAGTTCAGGGATCACACAGGGATTAAGTAATAATAATTAGGTGCGGTCATCATCAGAATGAAGCTTCTTCTTCGTTGGGATTATTCCTTGTACTACTATATATATTGCTCATCGCTCTGTAAATATCTTGTCCTAGAATTGCTTTGAGCTTAGCTTCATTTCCAGAGGCCTCAGGTATAAACAGCTAGCTTTAATTTATCTTGTTGCTTTAGCAGTTTCATTCAAAAAAAGAAAGCTTGTTGATTTTAGGGATTCTAGCTTGATTCTTCCATGGCTATCTCTGCTAGATAGTCCTTCTCTAGTAGTCGATCTTGCGATAAACCCATGTAACTCATGCCCAATGCTGTTGTGTTGAGAAACCCCACATTTTCCCATGCTTTCATTCGGATTATGGTTACCTGAGAAATATTCTGGGCAAACACTATGCTAGCTTGATGTTCTTTGATTCCCAATAAAAATGTTATTTAGAAATGTGCCTTCTTTTCATATATTTGCTTGCTACTGAATCACAGTTCATTTTTTCTCAAAATCATTAGTTCATTTTTCATATTATTGGACCTACATAAGCTAGTAGATAAGTAGAAGCAGGTGCAGCAGTATAGTAGCCACAGCTAGCTACATGTGACACCCATATATACATATTATTTATGCATGACATGCTTTACTCCCGATCCACATATGAATGAAGAAGTGCAACACCCTTTAGTGAAAAAACTTGCATTGCATCTCTTTTCTTGTAAGAACCCACATATATATTACTGCAGCCAGCATCCATTTGGTCGAGTAACCCGCGGTGCGCTACGCGTACGAAAGGGAAATGAAACAGACAGAACCACTATGTAAGAACAGCACCAGCATAGATATATATGCCTCATGTTTGGCACTTACCACTCTATCTAGTTTTTCAAACGTTTAATTTGATATCTCTTGATGTTCTATATACCACCAATTACTGCTTGAAATTTTGCATAATGTTGAATACAGATAGCCACATATGTGTCCTGCAGATCGATGATGCAAACAGAAATGTATAATTAGTATTGATGCTACAAAATTGATGTACAACCAGTTGCTTATGAACTCGTGCTTTTCTCTTTTTTTTTACTTAGTTTTAGAAGAAAAAAATAAGTGACTAGATCTAGTTAGCAAGTACTTGGTTGGTTATTTTTTTGTTAAATGTTTTCGCTTGTCATGCTCTATGGAAGATGTAATTTTAGATCTAATCTTATTATAAACTAGCTGGTTGCACGTGCGCACGCACGTGTGTATATAGAGCTTTAGCTATTCTCAAATTTAGAGGCACATTATTTTTTGAGTTAGTTGGTCTTTATTTATATGAAGAAAAACTTTTCAATCTTTTGTCTATTAGCAATACGGGATAATTGTGTGCACGTGAGGAGTTAGGGGCCCACCTGGCCGGAGGTGGGTACGCGCGGGACGTTGGGTGAAAAAGGTTTTGCGGAGAATAAACTAAAAGTGCCTGGAACATCAAGTTTTTCCCACCTTTCCCACGTCCCCCAACCAAAAAAATCTGACAGGTGGGGCCTCTGTCAGAGGATGGGGGTGGGTTTTTCGGTGGAAATCGTTTTCAATTCTCTAGGATCCTTATATCTTATTATAAATAATCAGTAATATTTTCTAGAGTATCTTCATAGCTTGTAAATTGCAGATTATTTTTTAAAAAATATATATTGCAGGTAGAAGTAGAAGTATCTTTAAAGAAAAAATAATCAGTAATATTTTTTCCAGGGTATCTTCATAGCTTGTAAATTGCAGATTATTTTTTAAAAAATATATTGCAGGTCTTAAAAGAAAGAGGCGAGAGGCAAGTAGCTGTGATGCCTCTCTTTGATTTTTTTCCCACTTTTCCTTTTCTTATAACCAAAAAATTAGGCTTTATAACTAGAAAATAAGGCTTTAAGGGTTCAAGCATTCTTTTTGACATGACAGAAACAAAGATTTTGTAAAACACAAGGTTGAAAAATTCATTTTTGCATTCTATCATTATAATTGTACTGTAAAGCATTATCTTAATGTTGCCAAAACAAGTTATATATGTAATATGGGGCCAAAACTAATTTTAGAAACTTTTAAACCTCAAAAAGAACATGTTCTCTCTCGTTACGTTAATGCTCCAGAAAAAATGACAACGTGAAAAAGCGTTAGCCACAGATGATATCTTAAATCTTTTGTTTTCAAAAAATATAGCACATTTAATATATTATTTACTAATGTACCAAGTGTTCATACGTATAATCTCGACTCCCCTTACCCCCTAGTCTTGTATAATTCTCTCATAGTAAATAGAAAGTTCACATTGACCACCGTACTTCTCTAGCTAAAGATAATTTTTACATTTCTCCTTCGATACAAAACAACACCTTCCTAGCAACTCATTGTTTCTCTCACTAGGGAGACCCATATGATTCTCTTTTGGTGGACAAAACTTGATCCTGATCTAGTCTCTCGGTGGTCTCTCATCTCGATCTATCCACTGTGTAGGTGCAAAGCTAATCACTAGGTATGACATAATGAAAAATGTATATGGTTAGATTTACCCGCTGAAAGTAAATTACAACTAGATAAGTCATGTGGTTTCTTCTCAATACGAAGGGGAAAGCTTAGTGTAAAACATAATGGACAATTCACTTCCTAAACTTGTATATTTCTTAAAAGTTTTATTACTTAATCAAGCTTGATTGCTGTCAATCCATATAAAGCTACACCATTGTAAATAGGTAAAGATTGTTGGTCGCAAACTGCCATGTCGCACCTAAAGTTGCACTGAACCTACGATGTAAAAAATCAACGCAAAATCTATGGTGAGAATTGTCGGTGAAAAGTTATTGAAAAGGTGTCGTACACCATACACTAACAAACCAACTAAACAAGGGTTTAAATTAGGATGACATGCCAAACTCGAAGCGTGGTGAGTTGCGGCCAGCAACCTAAGTGCGCACCTCGTAATATACTAGCCACTGTGTGTATATCTTTACCACTTCAGATATTTTCTCAATGCCTAATAAAATATCTTTGCTGATTTCCTTTCCTTTGAAAATTAAGTTTGTAATAGTGTATGATATAGCGACATACTTCCTCCATCTCGTGAAGAGTGAAATCCCGAGATTTAAATAAAATCTCACAAAAGAATGCAATTCTAGCTGTAACCAATTGTTTATGCCAAATTTACTAGGATTGAGACGGTTACTAAGGGTAGCATGATTATTTACCAATGTTATTAATCTATCTGAGAAAAATTAGAATTGCATTCTTCACGAGACGGAAGGAAGGAGTATACGTATATTTTACGCCACGCGGAGCAGCGGAGGTGCACGATACTTGTACTAATAGCTAAATATTTGGTTTTTAATATTAAGGTTGCTCTTAGCGATTGAAAACAAGACCACAACATCCCTCGCAAGCTCATGTGCGGCACTTTGCGCAGCATTATCAGTTCGGCACCCACAGACGATCCAGGCTCAGACTGCGGTAGACAAGTATCTGACGCTGCCACCTGTGAGACAGACTTGTGCTGCTCCAACTCCTAAATTTACTATGTAAAATAAAGAATCCCGTCACATTAAAATATCTAATTATACAGTTTTATTGTACTCTGCGAGACGAACATTTTGAGTCTAGTTAATCAATTTTTGAATAATTATTCACACAGATAAATAAGCTACAGTGTCGCAATGATTACGAGCTGACACTATACTCCCAAATTTAAAATTTTGGAGGCCTGCAATTAGCGGCCCACTTATCAGCTGTACACGACTCGTTTCACATCTCCATGAAAAAAAATTTCTCAAGGGAATCTTACTTGTATGGAGTACCAAATGAAGTTTATTTGTAAAACTTTTTTAGAGATTGGTGTAACTTTTCGCGACGAATCTAACGAGCCTAATTAACCCATGATTTGCTACAGTAATGCTACAGTAACCATCCTCTAATCGTGTGGTCAAAGACCTCATTAGATAGGTCTCGCGAAATAGTCTGATGTTGTGAAGATAGTTTTATAAACTGATTTATTTAATACCCGTAATTATTGGTCAAAGAGGCTCGCCTCAAACTAAACACGACTTCCCAACTGACGCGTGCACCTGTGCTAAAAAAAAACTGACGCGTGCACCGCGAAACCTTCGTCCCACCTGTCAGTGGCAAGACAGCTCAGATCGCGAGTGCGCGATCGCCGTGGCAGAAAGGTCCTAGTCAGAATATCCCACCCAGCAGCCAGCCACCAGCTCCGTCTCCCCCACTGACGTTGGGTCCCACCTAGCCATGCCCCACCTGTCACAAGAACACCCAGCCGTACCAGCGTATCCCAGAGCACCCGTGGGCCCCACCTGTCAGCGACCCGCACGGTCGACACAGCCTCGTACGCGGGCCGAAAGCAGTAAACAAACTGGTGGCCAAAGGCGAAAAGCGGGCCCGCAAACCCACCCACGCAGATCTCCATCTCTCCCTCTCACCCTTTTCTCTCTCCTTCGCTGTGTCGCCATCCCTGTGTCGCGCTCGCCCAAGTCGTCGCCCAGTCGCTGCCCCCAGCTCAGCTCCGACGCGAGCACAACCACGCAAGCAAGCGCGCGCCTCTCCCTCTCCCTCCTCCGCGCCGCTGGGCGCGTGCGTCACGATTCGCTGCGGGCTTTTTTCCTTGTGGCTCCGGCTGCTGCTTGCTAGGCGGTTCGTCGTCCCTGCGCCTGCGCGCGGTCGCGCTTCCGGTGATGAATTTTCCTCGGTTTTAGTATTCCTTTGGGCGGGTGGTTAATTCCTTTTGTTTGATCCGGGTTTGTGCTGGCGCGTGCAGATCTGACTGGCGGCTCCGGGCCGCGGGCGAGAGGGCGTCGCGGGGATGCAGAGGCAGGGGCGGCACCTGGAGCGGTCCAACTCGAAGCGGGCGCCCGACCATGGCGGCGGCGGCGGCGACGACGACGACGACCGCGCGCCTAAGCGCCCGCGCGTTCCCGCCCTCGCGAGGTGAGTGACTTGACCCCGACGCGGCTATTGTGGTCATGTAGATAGATGTGCACGTGCTGCTTAGTGTTTCGATTGGTAGTGATGGTGACTCTGTTTGGAAAGACTACCTTACCAAGTAGCATCAGTATCCAGTTAGGAGCAAACGCTGATTCGTAAATTCAATCGCCGATGCAGAGCAACTGTGCAAGTTCTTCCACTTGAGTGGCACAGCTAATTAGAGTGGACTCGGAAACATTGTTCGTGTGACAGAAGATATAGAATTTAGCCGTCAATAATGCTTAAAAGGATGGGTATGAACTACAATACTACATGGGTGCATTCGGTTCGTTGGTTAGTCCTAGCCTGGCTACGAAACTAAACCAGGCCATACTTCACCAGGTTTAACCAGCGCGCAATTCATCTGTGTTTGGTTGGCTGTAGAATTTGGTATTGTGACCTTGCATTTGATGGAGGTGAAGTTACCATATCTTCTGCTCTCTCATTTCTCTCTGCTCACAGTCACAGCTCGTTCCTCTAACTCAGTTGCCCACTTGACAGCAGGTCCAATAATCCAGCTTGTGCCTCTTTGTTTCACATTGTGTATGAGCACCATCCGTGCCTTTTCAAACATCTAACTTCTAAATGCACAGTACCTTTTGGGGAAAAAAACGAATGGAAGCATTTAGTGTTATCTATTGTTTATTTCATTTTTAGATAGACATACGCTTAATCAGGACTCAAACCATGTTGTTTTCCTTTGAAGTAGTATATGTCTATGAATTAGCCAATCAATGTATCGACTATTATCATATAAAGTTCTAAATGGTGAATAGTGTTCTTACTTCTTAGTAGATATTTGTTGGTTTACCTTTTAGTTTCTATGTGTCATTGGATGCCCATTTTTCTAGGACCATTTGAAAACCAATGAAATATGACTCAGCTAAAACTTTAATCTAGGTAATCTACAACAACAACAACAACAACATAGCCTTTTGTCCCAAGCTAGTTGGGGTAGGCTAGAGGTGAAACCATGTTAATATCCTTATTCTGGGGGTTGTAAAATCATTTTTTCACAAGAAACAGTAACCCTTGAAGTCATGTCAAAATGCAATCTGCCGTATGGAACTTTCACATTGAACATATTTTGTTCCAATCTGGTTGGTCAGAAGAATAACATAGTGACTGGAAAAAAAGAAATTCTTTGGGGCATCTTGCAAGATTGTGCAGTGAAATGCAGGAGTAGGATATGGATAGTGTTGACTTGCAGCGCAGACTGATGTTGTGCATGGCCATTGGAAAGAGGAAGGAAGAATGTTATAAGTAAAATAATTAAAGATAAAGGCTAGAAAAGATTAAATTATAAGCTAATAAAGGAAAAACTCCAAATTCCCACCCTCAAGTATGGACAAAGTCTGGATAACCCCCTAAATATGTTTTGGTTCAGTTTGCACCAGCAACTATCTTAATCGATCCTTCGTAAGATTGTCTTTTTTGTTTCTCCATGCAACAAATGTTGTTTTAAGTTGAAAGTTTGTGGTATAATTGAGGCAATCATAAATTATTTTTAAAAAATACATTATGATTTATTTATCATTATTTTGAAAGCCTATGGTATATAATAATAAATTAAACATATTGATATGGAATTTTATGAGAAATAAAGATGACAAATTCGTATTGTATTTTTTTAAAAAAAATATATGTGGCCCTATATCATCCCACAAAATTTTAATTTAAAACCCCACCTGTGCATGGAGGAACAAAAAATACAAATCTTACAAAGGAGTAGATTGCATTGATTGAGATAATTATGAGTGTAAAATGAACCAAAACATACTTTGGGGGGTTATTCAAACTTTATCCATACTTACGCTAGTAATTTGAACAACAACAACATAGCCTTTTGTCCCAAGCAAGTTGGGGTAGGCTAGAGGTGAAACCATGTTAATATCCTTATTCTGGGGGTTGTAAAATCATTTTTTCACAAGAAACAGTAACCCTTGAAGTCATGTCAAAATGCAATCTGCCGTATGGAACTTTCACATTGAACATATTTTGTTCCAATCTGGTTGGTCAGAAGAATAACATAGTGACTGGAAAAAAAGAAATTCTTTGGGGCATCTTGCAAGATTGTGCAGTGAAATGCAGGAGTAGGATATGGATAGTGTTGACTTGCAGCGCAGACTGATGTTGTGCATGGCCATTGGAAAGAGGAAGGAAGAATGTTATAAGTAAAATAATTAAAGATAAAGGCTAGAAAAGATTAAATTATAAGCTAATAAAGGAAAAACTCCAAATTCCCACCCTCAAGTATGGACAAAGTCTGGATAACCCCCTAAATATGTTTTGGTTCAGTTTGCACCAGCAACTATCTTAATCGATCCTTCGTAAGATTGTCTTTTTTGTTTCTCCATGCAACAAATGTTGTTTTAAGTTGAAAGTTTGTGGTATAATAGAGGCAATCATAAATTATTTTTAAAAAATACATTATGATTTATTTATCATTATTTTGAAAGCCTATGGTATATAATAATAAATTAAACATATTGATATGGAATTTTATGAGAAATAAAGATGACAAATTCGTATTGTATTTTTTTAAAAAAAATATATGTGGCCCTATATCATCCCACAAAATTTTAATTTAAAACCCCACCTGTGCATGGAGGAACAAAAAATACAAATCTTACAAAGGAGTAGATTGCATTGATTGAGATAATTATGAGTGTAAAATGAACCAAAACATACTTTGGGGGGTTATTCAAACTTTATCCATACTTACGCTAGTAATTTGAACAAGATGTGTATAAGAGACAGGTTTAGTACACTGAGTA
>OAMR01000427.1:395173-405640 GCA_900205405.1 Echinochloa crus-galli
CTCTCTTTTCTCCCTGCTCCCGGCACTGACAGCTTGTTCCTCTAACTCAGTTGCCCACTTGACAGCAGGTCCAATAATCCAGCTTGTGCCTCTTTGTTTCACATTGTGTATGAGCACCATCCGTGCCTTTTCAAACATCTAACTTCTAAATGCACAGTACCTTTTGGGGAAAAAAACGAATGGAAGCATTTAGTGTTATCTATTGTTTATTTCATTTTTAGATAGACATACGCTTAATCAGGACTCAAACCATGTTGTTTTCCTTTGAAGTAGTATATGTCTATGAATTAGCCAATCAATGTATCGACCATTATCATATAAAGTTCTGAATGGTGAATAGTGTTCTTACTTCTTAGTAGATATTTGTTGGTTTACCTTTTAGTTTCTATGTGTCATTGGATGCCCATTTTTCTAGGACCATTTGAAAACCAATGAAATATGACTCAGCTAAAACTTTAATCTAGGTAATCTACAACAACAACAACAACAACATAGCCTTTTGTCCCAAGCTAGTTGGGGTAGGCTAGAGGTGAAACCCAAATAATATCCTTATTCTGGGGGTTGTAAAATCATTTTTTCACAAGAAACAGTAACCCTTGAAGTCATGTCAAAATGCAATCTGCCGTATGGAACTTTCACATTGAACATATTTTGTTCCAATCTGGTTGGTCAGAAGAATAACATAGTGACTGGAAAAAAAGAAATTCTTTGGGGCATCTTGCAAGATTGTGCAGTGAAATGCAGGAGTAGGATATGGATAGTGTTGACTTGCAGCGCAGACTGATGTTGTGCATGGCCATTGGAAAGAGGAAGGAAGAATGTTATAAGTAAAATAATTAAAGATAAAGGCTAGAAAAGATTAAATTATAAGCTAATAAAGGAAAAACTCCAAATTCCCACCCTCAAGTATGGACAAAGTCTGGATAACCCCCTAAATATGTTTTGGTTCAGTTTGCACCAGCAACTATCTTAATCGATCCTTCGTAAGATTGTCTTTTTTGTTTCTCCATGCAACAAATGTTGTTTTAAGTTGAAAGTTTGTGGTATAATTGAGGCAATCATAAATTATTTTTAAAAAATACATTATGATTTATTTATCATTATTTTGAAAGCCTATGGTATATAATAATAAATTAAACATATTGATATGGAATTTTATGAGAAATAAAGATGACAAATTCGTATTGTATTTTTTTAAAAAAAATATATGTGGCCCTATATCATCCCACAAAATTTTAATTTAAAACCCCACCTGTGCATGGAGGAACAAAAAATACAAATCTTACAAAGGAGTAGATTGCATTGATTGAGATAATTATGAGTGTAAAATGAACCAAAACATACTTTGGGGGGTTATTCAAACTTTATCCATACTTACGCTAGTAATTTGAACAACAACAACATAGCCTTTTGTCCCAAGCAAGTTGGGGTAGGCTAGAGGTGAAACCATGTTAATATCCTTATTCTGGGGGTTGTAAAATCATTTTTTCACAAGAAACAGTAACCCTTGAAGTCATGTCAAAATGCAATCTGCCGTATGGAACTTTCACATTGAACATATTTTGTTCCAATCTGGTTGGTCAGAAGAATAACATAGTGACTGGAAAAAAAGAAATTCTTTGGGGCATCTTGCAAGATTGTGCAGTGAAATGCAGGAGTAGGATATGGATAGTGTTGACTTGCAGCGCAGACTGATGTTGTGCATGGCCATTGGAAAGAGGAAGGAAGAATGTTATAAGTAAAATAATTAAAGATAAAGGCTAGAAAAGATTAAATTATAAGCTAATAAAGGAAAAACTCCAAATTCCCACCCTCAAGTATGGACAAAGTCTGGATAACCCCCTAAATATGTTTTGGTTCAGTTTGCACCAGCAACTATCTTAATCGATCCTTCGTAAGATTGTCTTTTTTGTTTCTCCATGCAACAAATGTTGTTTTAAGTTGAAAGTTTGTGGTATAATAAATCTACAGTGCAACAAATATCTGCACTGCAAAACAAACAATTGTGTGATGGGTTATTGAAGTTCTATCTATACCATGATTCAATATATTTTCATTGTGGTTGCAGTGTCATTGTAGAAGCACTCAAGATGGACAGTTTACAGAAGCTTTGCTCATCACTGGAGCCAATTCTCCGCAGAGTTGTAAGTTGAAGCCTGAGCACGAATTTTGATGTAACCATCTGATAGCTTTTCTGATCATTAACCACCCAATGTTTGCTTTGTAGGTCAGTGAAGAAGTAGAACGTGCTTTAGCTAAAATGGGTCCGGCAGGTCCTGCTAGGATCCAAGGAAGGTACAAATTTGGATCTTGATCTTTATGGTTGTTTATGTAGTTTTACCTGGATGCCGCAATAAGTTGTGGACTTCATATACCGAATAAAAACAGGAGCTCTCCCAAACGAATTGAAGGTCCTGATGGTAGAAATCTCCAGCTTCAGTTTAGGACTAGGTTATCCCTCCCACTCTTTACTGGAGGGAAAGTAGAAGGCGAGCAGGGAGCAGCAATTCATGTTGTGCTGCTAGATGCAAACACTGGACATGTTATTACTTCAGGACCTGAGTCATCTGCGAAACTGGATGTTCTAGTACTTGAGGGTGATTTTAATAAAGAGGAAGATGAGGGTTGGACTGACGAAGATTTTGAAAGTCACATTGTTAAAGAACGTGAAGGGAAGAGGCCCCTTTTAACTGGTGAACTCCAGGTGACCCTTAAAGAAGGTGTTGGGACCATTGGAGAGCTTATCTTTACTGACAATTCCAGCTGGATAAGAAGCCGGAAATTTAGACTTGGGTTGAGAGTCTCTTCAGGTTTTTGTGAAGGACTTCGCATTATGGAGGCAAAAACAGAGGCTTTTACTGTTAAAGATCACAGAGGCGAATGTATGTTTGTTTACTGTGCTGTCATTGCTTAATGATCTAACATATATAGTTCTTAAACATGAAAAATATTGCATGATTTTTTTTAGTGTACAAGAAGCACTATCCTCCTGCACTAAAGGATGAAGTATGGAGATTAGAAAAGATTGGAAAGGATGGTTCATTCCACAAGAGATTAAACTCTAGTGGAATCTATACGGTTGAACACTTTCTTCAATTTCTTGTGAGAGACCAGCAGAAATTAAGAAGTGTAAGTTTAGTATTTCTAGTAAACTACGGTTCATCCACCACTTTGTATTCTTGTAACCAATACCTTTCCTTTCATTTTTGGCTACTTTTTGGCAGATTCTTGGGAGTAACATGTCAAATAGGATGTGGGAAAGTCTTGTTGAGCATGCAAAGACATGTGTTTTGAGCGGCAAGCATTATATATATTACTCAAGTGATGCAAGAAGTGTTGGTGCAATATTCAACAACATATATGAGTTCACTGGTCTGATCGCTGATGATCAGTTCATTTCAGCTGAAAATCTCTCTGAAAACCAGAGGGTTAGTGTCCTTTCATTGCTTTTATAATGCTAGTCTTGGGAGTCTCATAACTTGTCAGCGTAGTATATGGATTGAGATTCTTGAGGTTATAGATTTATTTCGCTAATAATTTTTACTGCATCCATAAACCATATTATATATTATAAATGCCGGTATGTTTTCATGTTTGATGAATTTCTGTTGTCACTCTTGCCTAGAGTGTTCTGCTAAGCTTATTTTTGACCTAGCCACACCATTTGCAACAAACTGCTCCATTTCTACATTTTGGTTTGGCCATCGCCTAAATTTAC
This sequence comes from Echinochloa crus-galli, assembly GCA_900205405.1. NCBI lineage: Eukaryota > Viridiplantae > Streptophyta > Magnoliopsida > Poales > Poaceae > Echinochloa > Echinochloa crus-galli. Next base: position 398,892 of record OAMR01000427.1, read on the forward strand.
TGTTGCTAGGCGCTTATTATCAACAAGCAACGACAACCACAAGCATTTCAAAGATCACAGTATATAACACGCATTCATATGCTTGTTTGATCGAGATAGTACCTATTATTGAAAGTGTCTTTGTGAATCTCCTGTAGAATATAGATGCTCAGTTTGGCCAAACCCTAAGTCTGAACAGTTAGTAGTATGTAGTATAATGTCCACCTTTCTGCTGCAACTTGCAAGGATGTCTACTAATGGTGCTACCAGAGTATGCATTTTCTTGAAAGAAAATGTATTCAATTCCATTCTAAAAGAACATGTATGTGGTTTTACAAACATCCACCATTTCAATTGGAAGACGTATAACCATCTATCCTATTTATGTTTTTTGTTTAACATGATGATTGAGTTTTGTATGCTGGTCATTGTGTTATAGATGACCGCACACATTGATGCTGCAATAGGCGCCAGTTTTAGTGTAAAGAAGGATGATAGGGCACTTGGGCTGTCGCCATTCTTGTTTTTTTTAAAAAAAAATACTTTTAAGATGTTTTCTTCATCTGATCTCAGTAAAGGCTGGGCAGATCGCGTGTGGTTTGTGTGCTACATAAAAGAAAATTAAGTAACAAAGAAGAAGATGAAGTATGGCTTTCTGAAATTCTTTCAGTGATCTAATATATATCAGTTTCTTTTCATGCTGCCTTGAAATTTCAGTAGTCTCCCCTGTTCTCTCTCCTAAATTTCTATCCTTGTAAGATGTGAAGTTTCTAATCCATATATGATGATAAATGAAATATAAAACCATTTACTGTAAAAGTGACAAGCTCACTCTACCTGATCATAGGTTTTTGCTGACACGTTGGTGAAGCAAGCATACGATGATTGGATCAATGTTGTAGAATATGATGGCAAGGCACTATTGAGATTCAAGCAGAAAAAGAAATCTATTACAACTAGAAGTGAAACTGCAAAAGCTTCAGCAAGCTACTCTGCATCAAATGGTTTAGCGCACCCACAAAAACAATTGGCAGGAGGTCCAGTAAATGCTGAACAATCTTCCCTGAGCAATATTAGTGAAGGTATCTGGATTTGGGCTCGTGTAGCTTAACATTCATGTGCTGTGTGTTTCTTGTGCACTTGGTTTTCTGACCATACTTCTTGAATAGTTATTAAAAATAAAACCTCTTTCTTGTATGCAGATCTTTGAGTTGCATTATATCAGTTGAGTTATACTATTTATAGGATCTATTCATAACACAAAAACATGGATTATTTTGGTGAACCTGATAATATTGCTAGTTGTTCATGATTTAATTTAGCTTAATGCTTCAAAAGCAATGTTAACACTAATATTAGTTTGGCATAACAAATTCAACTATTTACCTGCTGACAATTATACTGCATTTATGTGTTCACTTAATTATTATTAGTCGCTATCTACAGCTAGCTTGGACTTATATGCATATTTGCTCTGCTCAGCAGATGGAACTAGAATCGCGACCATCGGGAATCAGGTAGCAAGAGGGTATGCAGCCAATCCTCAGGACATGGCACCAAGTATTACCATGCAATATGACATGAGATCGTTGGCCCCTGAAGGCCAGTTCAGTGGTTCGTCAATCCAGGCTCAAGCTTCAAGAGGCTCCAACACGCTAGCACTGCGCCCTATGCAGCCGCCGCCGCCGCCGCCGCCGCCGCAGCAGCAGCAGCAGCAGTTGCAAAACTTTGAATTCTCCGGGCTTGGTGGTCAGTCCACTCAACCTTCAGGGCTCAACCCTTTCGACGACTGGTCACGGTTGCAGGAGAACCGCGGAGGCGTCGATGACTACTTGATGGAGGAGATAAGGGCAAGGAGCCACGAGATCCTGGAGAACGATGAGATGCAACAGATGTTGCGCATTTTGAGCATGGGCGGGGCACCGACTGGCCTGAACCATGTCGACGGCTTCCCTTCGTACCAGTCCCCTGCCCCAGCCTTCAGCTTTGAGGACGAGCGCTCGCGGCCGTCCGGCAGAGCTGTTGTCGGGTGGCTCAAGATTAAGGCCGCGATGCGGTGGGGCATCTTCGTCAGGAGGAAAGCGGCCGAGAGACGAGCTCAGCTTGTTGAGCTGGAGGACTAGCGGGCGCGCGCGGGGCGCCGGTGTGTTCGTCTTGTTTATGCGGAGGGGTTAGCAGATGCTGCAATGTTGTAACACGCCTCGATCCCTTGCATAATAGCACCATTGATGTTTGTAATACTAATAGCCACACGGGAAACATTGATCAAGACCCTGAGCTTTTACATATTGATATGAACTCACGTTTGGGTTGTACAGTATAGATGTTCGATGGTTAATTACAGTCATGGTTTCGCCGGACCGTGTATGTATGCATTCCAACTTAATCCTTTGACAATGCTTGAACAATGACCGTATGAGCTGTTAAATTTACTTGTCGGAGGATTCAAACAGGGATTAAAAAGAGGTGAGGATCCAAGCCCATTTGTTCGATCTGTGGCCATCGGTGTAGAACTCTTCCGGTGCATACCTTTGTGTGTTGGTGGCTTAACTTGGTGCATGCCCATTTGATGGCAATTTTCACTCTCGCAGCTGTGCAGACGTGCAGTAGTAGCCACTGTGAAACCGATCATTAATTAGCGTTTGCCACGTGATTCACATCACGTTTTTTTTTTGCCCCTCAAATACCAAGGACACGCAGGACGTCGATTTCTCTGTATTATTTGCTATATAGTTTTAGGTTGACATTTGATCGTGAAACTCTGAATAGCTGCTACTGGTCTAAGGCTGTGTTTAGTTCCCGAAAAGGGAATCTAAAGTTTGATGAAAATGTCACATCGGATACTGTAGCCCACAGTAGCAATTTTTGTTTGTTTGTGGTAATCGTTATCCTATCATGATCTAACTAGGCTCAAAAGATTCGTCTCGTCGTGTACATCAAAACCATGTACTTATTTTTTTTATTTACATCAAAACCATGTACTTAGTTTTTTTATTTACATCAAAACCATGTACATCAAAACCATATACTTAGTTTTTTTATTTACCCACGTTTAGTGTTAGATGTATGAGGAGAAAAATTTAACGTGATAGATGAATAGTGAAGTTTGAAGAGAGAATTTTTGGTTTTTTAAGAAACTAAACAGGCCTAAACAGATGGAGTCCTTGGAGACGCACGCAAAGGCCGGGGCATGCTAACTTGGACCAGACTAGTCAAACTAATTAAAGAACACTTGAGCCGAGCCTGAGTGAGGCCCCCATGCATGCGAGCCCAACGTACAGTTACCGATTATCCATCTCTTACGCTTCAGTGACACCAGACCATCAGACACGAGTGACTGCACGGCACAGCGCCACGAGCCACTCGACTCGCGATGGATCAAGATGAGTAGCACACAACACTAAAACAAATAAATCCGCATCACCACCAGGGCACCAGTCCACCACACGTCAGCGATTCTCCGGGCACGACCGCACGGCCAGGCCCCCTAGCTACCCTGAACTAGTAGCTACGGAGTAGCTAGCTCCTCGCTTTGCCGAGGAGGCCAGCCCGCTGACCCCTGGAGATAATAACAACAATAAATAATTAAAGCACTCCGACGCCCCTAGATTTCCGGCACGATTAACAAAACCGCGCGCGCGGCTACCGAAGCGGGGTGCCGAGACGAGACGATAGCGCGCGTCAAGGAAAGCCGGAGCTGGTGGGCTGGTGTCAGGCCGCCCGCTGCCGAGGCGCGGGCGGCAGGCAGGGGTGTGGTGTGGGGGCGGGGCGGGCCGGGCGCATAGAAAAGAAGGAAAAACCCGAGATGGCACGTACGAAACGAGGGGGCAGGCGGCCAGGGGAGACGAACCCCCCGCCCGGATCCCGTCGGAAAAAGCCCCGCCTCCTCACCCCTGCGCGCTGGCCCCGCTGTATAATATTCGCCCAGATGCAGTGCACCCGCGCCTCTCTGCTGCGCCTGCCTGCGCTGCCCCTCTTCTCGGCTGGCCCTGGCTCCCTCTCTCTCTTCTCCCTCTCGCAGGCGCAGTCGTCTCTCTCTCCCTCGCCTATCTGCGTCGTCGCTGAGTTGTGTAGTCAGTCAGCTAGCCAGCCAGGATCATCGGTTCCTCATACCATACCCGAGCTAAAACTCTGGCGCCGGTCTCGACAGGTATGCTATTGCTAGTCGTTGCCCCCAACAGCTAGCCTTTGCTAGATGCCGGTGATCGATGCTCATATATCTGCATGTGATTGTATTGTATGTATGCTAGCTATACCTTTGTTTTTCTAGATTATATAGTTGCTATATGATTAATCGATCGTCTTATTTGTACGCCTAGCTAGTTCACTGATCTAACTACATGTTACTCGCGGCCTCGGTCGATCGAACTCGATCTTTGTGGCATATTCGTTCAGTTGACGAGTAGTTCCCGATCGAATTGGTCGTCTAGCCCTTTTCTGAAAGAACAAGGAATTTGGTGTCTTTTGTTTGCCTCCTACCAACCTTTACGAGCTTTTCTTGCCTTTGTCTATGTCTTTCACCAGCTTTCCCTCGCTAGTAGAATATAATTCAACGTATAGCTCACGCATGATAAGGCCCCAGTCCGTCAGTTGTTTGCTTCATATGCTGATGAGATCTTTCTCTGGCGAAATCGCAGGCGAACTAGATCTGGCCAGCTGATCCGGCGATCGGGCGGTCAGAGTTTACGAGATTGAGAGCTTCAGCTCCACGACAGCTACTAGCTAGCTAACTACAGTTACCGATTATCCATCTCTTACGCTTCAGTGACACCAGACCATCAGACACGAGTGACTGCACGGCACAGCGCCACGAGCCACTCGACTCGCGATGGATCAAGATGAGTAGCACACAACACTAAAACAAATAAATCCGCATCACCACCAGGGCACCAGTCCACCACACGTCAGCGATTCTCCGGGCACGACCGCACGGCCAGGCCCCCTAGCTACCCTGAACTAGTAGCTACGGAGTAGCTAGCTCCTCGCTTTGCCGAGGAGGCCAGCCCGCTGACCCCTGGAGATAATAACAACAATAAATAATTAAAGCACTCCGACGCCCCTAGATTTCCGGCACGATTAACAAAACCGCGCGCGCGGCTACCGAAGCGGGGTGCCGAGACGAGACGATAGCGCGCGTCAAGGAAAGCCGGAGCTGGTGGGCTGGTGTCAGGCCGCCCGCTGCCGAGGCGCGGGCGGCAGGCAGGGGTGTGGTGTGGGGGCGGGGCGGGCCGGGCGCATAGAAAAGAAGGAAAAACCCGAGATGGCACGTACGAAACGAGGGGGCAGGCGGCCAGGGGAGACGAACCCCCCGCCCGGATCCCGTCGGAAAAAGCCCCGCCTCCTCACCCCTGCGCGCTGGCCCCGCTGTATAATATTCGCCCAGATGCAGTGCACCCGCGCCTCTCTGCTGCGCCTGCCTGCGCTGCCCCTCTTCTCGGCTGGCCCTGGCTCCCTCTCTCTCTTCTCCCTCTCGCAGGCGCAGTCGTCTCTCTCTCCCTCGCCTATCTGCGTCGTCGCTGAGTTGTGTAGTCAGTCAGCTAGCCAGCCAGGATCATCGGTTCCTCATACCATACCCGAGCTAAAACTCTGGCGCCGGTCTCGACAGGTATGCTATTGCTAGTCGTTGCCCCCAACAGCTAGCCTTTGCTAGATGCCGGTGATCGATGCTCATATATCTGCATGTGATTGTATTGTATGTATGCTAGCTATACCTTTGTTTTTCTAGATTATATAGTTGCTATATGATTAATCGATCGTCTTATTTGTACGCCTAGCTAGTTCACTGATCTAACTACATGTTACTCGCGGCCTCGGTCGATCGAACTCGATCTTTGTGGCATATTCGTTCAGTTGACGAGTAGTTCCCGATCGAATTGGTCGTCTAGCCCTTTTCTGAAAGAACAAGGAATTTGGTGTCTTTTGTTTGCCTCCTACCAACCTTTACGAGCTTTTCTTGCCTTTGTCTATGTCTTTCACCAGCTTTCCCTCGCTAGTAGAATATAATTCAACGTATAGCTCACGCATGATAAGGCCCCAGTCCGTCAGTTGTTTGCTTCATATGCTGATGAGATCTTTCTCTGGCGAAATCGCAGGCGAACTAGATCTGGCCAGCTGATCCGGCGATCGGGCGGTCAGAGTTTACGAGATTGAGAGCTTCAGCTCCACGACAGCTACTAGCTAGCTAACGGTACACTGCATGCGTGTGTGTGTAACTTCAACTCCAAGAAGAAGCACGCAAAGGCCAAGGTATAACCGAACCGAACCCTCCGATTCGACTCCGATCCTCATGTTCTTGAGCCCGAGAAATAATGAGCCTCCGGAGGACATCCAACAGCTGATCAACAGCAGCGCTGCTGGTCCCAGTCCACCCACCGGCAGCGACGACATGGAGAGCGGCGGCGGCGCATCGTCGTCGCGCACGTCGACGGCGTCCGACCAGAGGGCGGCGCTGGTCCACAGCAGGGCGGAGGTGGAGCGAACAATGACCGTATGAGCTGTTAAATTTACTTGTCGGAGGATTCAAACAGGGATTAAAAAGAGGTGAGGGTCCAAGCCCATTTGTTCGATCTGTGGCCAATGTAGAACTCTTCCGGTGCATGCCAATGTGTGTTGATGGCTTAACTTGGTGCATGGCCATTTGATGGCGATGTTCACTCTCGCAGTTGTGCAGTAGTAGCCACTGTAAAACCGATCGTTAATTAGCGTTTGCCACGTGATTCACGTGTGGAACGTAAACACCCCGCGGTGCCTAATTTTTTTCCCCCTCCCCC
>OAMR01000427.1:407896-437325 GCA_900205405.1 Echinochloa crus-galli
CATACGAAAATGTTCAGCAGCTCGAGAATAGCGCGCGTCAAGGAAAGCCGGAGCTGGTGGGCTGGTGGCAGAGGCCGCTGCCGAGGCGCGGGCGGCAGGCCGAGCGCGCAGGGCCGCAGGGGTGTGGTGTGCGGGCCGGCCGGGCGCATAGAAAAAGGAAAACCCGATGAGATGGCACGTACGATACGAGGGGGCAGGCCGAGGCGGCCAGGGGAGACGAACCCTCCCCGCGCCCGCCCGGATCCCGTCGGAAAAAGCCCCGCCTCCTTCCTCCTGCGCGCTGGCCCCGCTGTATAATATTCGCCCAGATGCAGTGCACCCGCGCCTCTCTGCTGCGCCTGCCTGCGCTGCCCCTCTTCTCGGCTGGCCCTGGCTCCCTCTCTCTCTTCTCCCTCTCGCAGGCGCAGTCGTCTCTCTCTCCCTCGCCTATCTGCGTCGTCGCTGAGTTGTGTAGTCAGTCAGCTAGCCAGCCAGGATCATCGGTTCCTCATACCATACCCGAGCTAAAACTCTGGCGCCGGTCTCGACAGGTATGCTATTGCTAGTCGTTGCCCCCAACAGCTAGCCTTTGCTAGATGCCGGTGATCGATGCTCATATATCTGCATGTGATTGTATTGTATGTATGCTAGCTATACCTTTGTTTTTCTAGATTATATAGTTGCTATATCATTAATCGATCGTCTTATATATATGTACGCCTAGCTAGTTCACTGATCTAACTACATGTTACTCTCGGTCGATCGATCTCTTTGTTGCATATTCGTTCAGCTGACGAGTAGTTCCCGAGTACGTCGGTCGTCTAGCCCTTTTCTGAAAGAACAAGGAATTTGGTGTCTTTTGTTTGCCTCCTACCAACCTTTACGAGCTTTTCTTGCCTTTGTCTATGTCTTTCACCAGCTTTCCCTCGCTAGTAGAATATAATTCAACGTATAGCTCACGCATGATAAGGCCCCAGTCCGTCAGTTGTTTGCTTCATATGCTGATGAGAGATCTTTTTTTTGGCGAAATCGCAGGCGAACTAGATCTGGCCAGCTGATCCGGCGATCATATCGGGCAGTCAGAGTTTACGAGATTGAGAGCTTCAGCTCCACGACAGCTACTAGTGCGCGGTACACTGCATGCGTGTGTAACTTCAACTCCAAGAAGAAGCACGCAAAGGCCAAGGTATAACCGAATACTACCCTCCGATTCGACTCCGATCCTCATGTTCTTGAGCCCGAGAAATGAGCCTCCGGAGGACATCCAACAGCTGATCAACAGCAGCAGCGCTGCTGGTCGTCCCAGTCCACCCGCCGGCAGCGACATGGAGAGCGGCGGCGGCGGCGCGTCGTCGTCGTCGCGCACGTCGACGGCGTCCGACTAGAGGGCGGCGCTGGTCCACAGCAGGGCGGAGGTGGAGCCTACTAATAGCAGCAGCCATGGCGGCGGCTCATGGGCCAGCAGGTACTTTTCGCTGCCGTTCCTGGTGCTCGCCGGCGTCACCGCGTCGCTGGTGATCCTCCCGCTCGTGCTGCCGCCGCTCCCGCCGCCGCCGTCGATGCTGATGCTGGTGCCGGTGGCAATGCTGGTGCTGCTGCTCGTGCTCGCGTTCATGCCGACGTCGTCCGCGGCCGGCCGCATCAGTGGGGCCGGCCAGACCTACTTGTAGATAATCCGGCCACATCGTTTTCCTTTCGGTGCTTTCGTTTGGATCTTGTGACAGAGAGAGGCATATCATGCATATGGACGATCAATTCAAGGTCCTCCGCCGCCCTCTTCTGATCTCAATCCTGCCTCGTCATTGTTCGGCTAATTAATCTGAAACTAGTTGCAGCTGCTGTCCTTACACTGAACGTTCTGAGATACTTCATATATCAAGCAAGTGGTTTATTTACAGAATTACGTTGCAATTTCTTTACCAGTCTATGAGGCTCAGCCATACTATTTATAGGCTATATCGAACGCTAGATAGTAATAATTTCCATGTGAATAGGTGACACTGTTGGGACCATGGTGTGTAGCTACAGGATTGAATGTAGGCGAACAAATATCAGCACATCAAGGTAGAACCAGTCACAAAAAATATGGAAAGTGCTATAGTTTCCTGATGATAATATGTTTCAAAGTTTCATCTTCTCCTATATGGGAGTTACTCCCTCCGATTTGGTAAAGGAAGTCGTTTTAGACAAGGTTTGAGTTAAACATTAGGAATATAATGAATAATATTTAAGTCATTAAGTTTGAAAATATGAAAATTATATAAATAGATTAGCTTTAAAAATTACTTTCATAAAAATATACGTATATAATTTCTCAAGAAATATTTTTATAAAAAAGAAAAGTTAAAATTGTGCTATGGTGTCTGGTGACTGTACGTGTCACTGTACTATTTCTTAATGATCATACGAAAATGTTCAGCAGCTCGAGAGATAAAAGAAGAGGACACGGTAAAAAAAACGCCACCGTACCAAACGCTCTCACACTAGTTCAGTTGGCTGGCTGCTCTCGGGCATTCTGCAGCTGGTTCCTTCCTCGCTCGGCTCCGTCGCCGCCGTACCCAGATCACCAGACGCGTCGGCTATCCTGTTGCGCCTCCGGGCGCCGTCGGCCCAGCCTCTGATGTGCTCCGTGACGTCGTCGGCGAAGACGGCGCTCTTGAACGAGCTCCCCATCTGCAATGCAATTGTGGAGTTAATAAGCCACGCTACAAAAGTTGAGCCAAATATGTAAGTTCGAAGTGTGAAGCCATATATATGTTAGTCAGGCAAGGCAACTGAAAGAGGTGTGTGTTTCTTGAGGCCTACTGACATGAGTGACGATGGCGTAGAGAGGGAGCGTGCTGTAGCTGCAGAGGACCTCCACGACGACACTGAAGAACAGAGACACAAGGCACAAGCAAGCGTCATTATTAGCTAGATCGCTGTGCGTCGAATCGTCGATCTGACAAATCTGGATAGATTACTGATCATCGGTGACTCATTCACACCGTGAGATGACACGTAGAAGATCACACTAGCCGTTACTACATGATCAGACAGGATCACACTAGCCGTTACATAGATGCCCAAGCGCCGCTGCTATGTATGTACTCCGTGAAGGGCGTATCCAGTGCCGTAGGCTTTCCGCACCGCGCGGAGTCTGAGAAAGGGTTGTAATAACGTCTAAACCTTACCCGTACAAATGTGCAGAGGCTGGGGCTTGAACCCGGGACCTTCCGGTTACAGACGGTCTACGTATGTACTCCGTATATATATAAAAGATATAGTCAGTGTGCAGTACGATCGAGGATGGCAGCCTTCTTTGAGCTTCAGCAACGCCTCGTACAAGGTCTCCCTCCGACGGTGCTCCAGCTCCTGCATCCTCTCGGCCGGTCTTGCTGTCAGCCTGATCACGAAGCTCTGTCAGCAGGACAGGAACTGACGAACACGGCTGATTTCTCACCTTGCCGAGGCGATGGAGGGCGCGTTCGAAGACCAGGGAGATGAGGACGATGACGGAGCAGACCGACGCGACAATCCATGTCGGAGTGCCCTCGAGCGACGTCTCCTCCGACATCGCCGGCGGCCGATCGATCTCTCCAGCAGCTCGCTCTCCCCAGAGGGCCCAAAATCGGATCGAAAATAATAAAGCCCCTCGTGATCGCCTAGCGTAGCGTACTCCCAATCAAGTGAGCTGGTAATGCTGCAGACAAGCTGAAGTGGCCCAAGACATTTAAGAATATATCGATCCGTATATATTCTACGAGCTCAACTTTTTTTTTCCAAGAAAGCAGGCATAAGATACCCTTTCACTTTTCGGTGGATTAATGTGCACCGTGCGGTATTTTAGCCAACAACTATAAGATTTAAAGGATTCGATCTTGTTATAATTTAGATCGAAATGGAGCGCATGAAGCACATTTCGTTATTCTATTGCGTTGCAAAATACATGTCACTCGCAGTTCCATAAGACTAGCAATAAGAGCATCTCCGAGAGACAAGTCAAATCATTTTTAAAGTTAAATTTAGTCATTGTTAGAGAAAAAAAAACGTTTTCAGCGGACTCTATAAATGACCCTCTAAATCGTTTTTCTTTCTTTTCTCTTTTTTAGCTGACCAACAGGATATACTAGAGCTTTTTGGAAATGCTCAGGGAAGCACGGACTGGCGAACATGCATGGACAGTGGTTATTTTTCGGTGGAAGTTAACATGCTATATCTCGTTGTTGTCTGGTCACTGCTAATAATAATTCAAGTTGTTGTAGGTAGAGTGAGGCCAGCGGGTTGGCCCATTCATTTCGTGGCGACCGGTAATTAGTAATTCAACAGCGTGGAGGGATCGCAAGATAAGATGTGAGACAATGTAAGCATTTGTTGTCTTTTTCTGTTCACGTTTGACTTTTCATCTTATTTAAAAAATTATAAAAATATTATTTATTTTGTTATGACATATTTTATCATCGTATATATTTTAAGTATATCATAATTGTTTTTATATTATCATAAATTATTTGAATAAGACGAACGTGATGCGCAAAAATCGAGAAATGCTTATATTGTGGGACGAACAAAGTAAGTAGTATTAAATTAAAATATGAAATAGTGATATATACGTTGAAAGATTAGTGTCTACTGCTAGTTTCTTAATGACATGAAGACTATAAAAGCTATATCTAGTATCTTGGATTAAAACTAGCCTTAGGAAAGCAAGTTAAATGTAGTGGCAAAGTGGTGTCTAGTCAGGATAGATAAAAGACTCTAGTAGGGCATATGCCCTCACCCATTCATTCATTTAGATTTTAGATTCTGATAACCTAAGACTCCCATCATATTTGTTAGCTCTCTGTTGAAAACTTGGTATTAGATTGTCGAATATTTGGTAGGTGGACCAAACTATTCCTATCCTTATTCTTGTCCCAGCCAACCCATTCCCGGCCGAGTATACCTATCGTGGGCCTAAAGTAGGTGGAAGCCATAGCTCATTTTATTGGCCATCGCCATGGGGAGCCACGGTCGCGGCTGCGGGCAAGGGGTGGCTGGTAGCGGAAGGGGCCAGGATGCACCCAACTGGGCTATGGCAGGCTCAGCTTTCATGGCCCACATCACGGAACCAAACATGGTATATCTTAAAACACAAAACTAATATAATTATATAGCATCATTATTATCCTCCGATTAGTCCACCAATGGAGGGTCGGCCCACATCGCCGAATAAAACATGGTTTACGTGAGAATACGCAGCTCCTAATTTCACCTTTTGTACATCATAAAGACTAAAGAGTGTTTAGCCATATAGTAGGCTGAAATAGGAGTTATTTGCAATATTATGTAACTTCAAGGGGCTCTCTCTAAAACCCTCAATTCAACCGGAAGCTCATCTATTTGTTCACTTGTCCATTGTAAAGGAAGAGCTAGGGTTAGGAGATCAGGGGGAGGTTTAGATACACCAAATCCATCTATTAGAGAGTCAAATTTGTGGGGGATTTTGGAGCATCCCCAACCTCGTTAGCTCCTACCTCTTGTATTCTTCATTTTCATAGTGGATCTCTTTCTCGTCGCCGCTCATGATTTTTCTCCCCTTAATCTTGGTATCTACTCTTGATTTGGTATGGTATTTCTCTTACGAAATGTGTGATTGCTCAATTCTTGCTTGCTATATTTGTGCCATTTGTTGGAGTTGGATGGTTTATGTATGGTTGACGTATTTCTTTGATATACGTTGATGATTAGAAGGTTGGATTGTTGTACGCACTAGTGAGATATTTCTGTAAGTATAATTCTTTTGTGAAGTTTGGATAGAACCTTATTTGAACTATGCTTGCTTAGGGGATGTTCTGTTCTATGCATGTAAGGTATTGTAGCGAAATGCTTGTAAGTAATTAGTTTGCTAATCTAGTAATCTGGTTGCTTCCGCTGCCTCCTCTGCGCTCACAGAAATGTCTTGTTGCTTATCATGCTCACATGTTGGGAGATTTGGAAGGATTATCACAAAGATACTTCACTCTTTTTGTCACAATTCACAAAGATCAAAGAGGAAGCACCAGCGTGGATTTTGACAGGACGCCATGCCTAACTGGTTGACGTATATAATACTAGTTCCTGTAGGTTTGTTTAAAAAAATACAAACTTCCAGCAATTTCGGAACAGTAGTCATGCATCCCATACCACAATGCACGATCACGGTAAACACAAATCAACAGAAGCAACCGATCCAGGATCCTGCTACACGCTCACACTCCACGACGTAGATGAACACAGAGCCGATGATCGAAGTCTCAAATCAGGAGTTAATTAAGCCAGCAACCTTTAACCGAACGAACTGGCCGGGACTACTTGCATGCTGCATGCAGTGTGCACGCGGCTTCTTTTATCAGAAGGAGATGCTCCGAAGCTGAGCTGGGCCGCTCCTCTCGGGCATCGATCTCCAGCCGGCTTCTCGTCCAGCCATGGCGGATCTTCTCATGCGCTCCCGCGCGTCGTCGGCCCAGCCTCTCAGATGGTCGGCGAGGTCGTCGGCGAACACCGCGCTCTTGAACGAGCTCCCCATCTGATGCATAGCACACGCAATCCACAAACAGGAGGATTAAAACTAGTACAAAACCATGCATGTAAGCCACCATCAGGAAAATAAAGGATTAGTTCATGAAATCTAACATGAGACACGATGGCGTAGAGGGGGAGAGTGCTGTAGCTGCAGAGCACCTGGACGATGACGCTGAAAGAACAAAAGAAAACAGATCGTTCAAGTAAAGCGTCAGGTTGATGCGTGCATTGATGATCGCATAAGGAGATTGAAACCAGGTCGTTCTTGCCACAGTACCATATGGCGATCCTCGAGAGGCTGTACCCCAGCCTGTCCATGATGCAGGACTTGACGCCGAACATCGCCTAGCCACGTACAGATCCCACGATTCATCAGTGCAGACAAGCAAACGGGTATACATTTTCACTTGTGACATGCATCCGACGGTAAGCGATTGATTGAGATGTGAGGCACATCGCGATCTGCACGACGATCGATGCCTTGTGCTTACCAGTGTCCAGAACAAATACGCGAACTCGAATGCGTTCTGGAAGAGGATGAAGTGGATGAGGATGAGCACCAGCCGGGGGCTGCGGAACCAGAACAGCTCGTCCGAAAGGCGCATGGCGATGCCCCCCTCCCCTTGCCCGGCAGCGTGCTTCGAGGCGACCTCGTGGGCCAGCTTGTTTATGATGTGCTCCAGCTTTGTCCCAATCAGAAGCAGCAGCTGCGAACAGGAGAAATATACCGGTGGCAAGCAACAAGAAACAAAGAGGATCTCAAGCGTTTCATACATCAGAATTCAGAACACAGGATGGGCCTTTATGCATCAGAGAGCTGTTGTATCAGAGAACAATGTGCAGAAATGGAGCTTACAGATAACGGGACCAACGAGATCCAGAAATATGAATGCCACCCTGCACCGAGAGAATGTTATGTATCATCATCGATCAACTTGTGTCATGCGTGCTACTGAAAGTATATATACTGGTTTGAGATTCATGAGAATGAGAAATGATGCAGAAAGAGTAAGCGCACCGGTGATATTGACCAGCAAAAAGATCATCACAAATATCCAGTAATACCATCTGCACTAGAACGAAGGCAGTTACTGATGTACCAGTTGTAGCATATAAGTTCAGAAGCTTCCTAAAAAAAGATAATTTCCAAGAACAGTAAAAAATCCATCTTACTTTATACCAACTACTCTTTTGAAATCTTTCTCGAGAGCTTTGACCATGTAGTCATAAAAGTTGAATTTCGAGTGCCCCCTAAAGTGCTCCTGTCAACCAAGAGAGACATGTCATAGTAACATGTGGATGAGCTGTCATGGAGAACAATGACAGGTAGTAGGTACCATGACGAAACCAAGCCTCATTGCAACATAGTCATCATTGGATACTGATCCGTAGAACTGCTTGAAGAATGATCGCTGAAAGCAAGAGCTCTAGTGAACTTCAAGCACTCATAATCAAGTGATTACCAAAGAAGTAGAGTGAGGCTACAGTTGCAAACCATCCATATTATAACCCAGGTGGCTTTCTCGCGACCCTTACACCGATCCTGGATAAACTTGATCTTCTGCACTCGCTTGATCATCTTGGGAGCTGTTGTTGATGGCGAGTTATTCGGTTAGTCTCATGAAGATGCGAAAGAAAAATGAATTTTAATTTGATACTATTGTTACGGCCATTATGTAGTCCTACCAGAACTGCCCTCTTTCTGGATGTTGTTCTCCCAGTGCATCCATTTCCTCATCTGAACATGTAAATTGATTATCATGGAGTCTCAAATTGCTTGTTAACGTTCTGAATTCAGAGAGATGCATGGAATGGACAGACCTGAAGAAGTCCCAGGACCACGGTGGAGGCGCTCAGCACGACATGCGTGATGGCCAGAACGAAGATGAAGATGTGTAACTGTTCTAATGCGTGACGCGAGAGCAGTGGGACTTTTCCCTGAAACATATATAAAGGATCACGTTTGAAATCTTGAAATTAGTCTTTGTTCCGAATCAAACTGTAGCATTATATTGTTCTTTGCTTTATTCCATGAAAAAGGTGCTACCCTGTGTCGTTTCATTGAAAAGAATAACTGTAGTGTTACAACGTGTTCGTTCCTTTTTGTGCCCTCCTCTACTTTATTCAGTCGATTTGGTTCTTTTTCATAACTCTGTTTCTCAAAAAGTAACAAATTTATTCAGTTTGGGTTAGATCTTTATTAAACAAACAGGTATGGATGCCTAACAAAAGTGAACCGCTCCATCCTTCGGAAAAATGAGCACAAATCTTAAAAACACCTTTAGCCTAATATTACTAGTGCGGTTAGGACAGGATCTTCCCCAGTCCAAGTGCAAATAATCACGGGTCCCTTTGTTGAGCCATGGAAAACGGAAATACTAATAAACCATTCCCTATATTTCAAGTTGCAAGTCATTTAAGTTTTAGTCCTAAGTTAAACAGTAGAAAAATATACAAATAACTACAGGATGAAAATTGTAATATTATATTATTTTGAATTATGATAAAGCTAAAGCAATGTATGATTTAAAATGAAAGGGGTACATTGTTATTTTCCACCATAAATCCTCTACGGAACACGTATGTGCCTAAATATAATTGTGCGTGTAGTCAAAATTAGCTAGCAATGTCGTAGTCAAAATTAGTCTTAATAAAAATTCCCTATTATAGAAATAAAAAACATGATTGTGCCCGGCTTGCAGTATGCAACCATGATGCCCCGGAAACGCCTGTGGATATATTACCTTGCTTGAACAGTGGCCAAAAGCTGCTCCTCCTTTGAGCATCCTCCTGCCGCCGCCAGCGAACGTGGAGGACGCCCCGTAGTGCCGTGCCGCCGGCGAGGCCTGATCGCTCCCACCTCCGCCGCACGGCAGCCAGTGCTCCATGAAGCTCTCGTCGATGCAGATCTTCTGGATCAAGTCCTGGAAGACGACGAGCAGCAGCGAGACGAACCCGAGCAGCATCAGCTCTGAATCAAAAATGGTGCACGATTACACGAAGAACAGCTGCTTCGATCACACGGCATATCTAGAATAATGGCAAACACTGGACAGTAAGACGATCGAAGAGGATTATATATGAGCACCAAATTAAACCTTCTTTTAGCTTCAGCAACGCCTCGTACAGGGTCACCCTCCGGCGCTCCAGTGCCTGTGCTCGCGACACACGCATGCGCCAATTAATCAACTTTTCAGGTCGCCTGATTTCCATGGACGGAAGCGGGGAATTGAAGGACGAAGCAGAGCGGCAAGTACGCCATGGGTTAGCTCCTCACCTTGCCGAGGCGATGGAGCGCACGCTCGAAGAGGAGGGAGATGAGGACGATGACGGAGCACACGGACGCCACGATCCATGTCGGAGTGTCCTCCAGCGTCGCCTCCGACGACATATGGCCGCCGGCTTGCCGACGACCCGAGGATCCTAGCTGAGCACTGAGACTGAGATGCTAGCTAGTTCATGCAGGTGTGTGGCTCTCAGGATGATGGCTGTGCTTGAGCCGCTAACAACCATCGAGCTCGATCGTGTACAGTTGTTTTTCAATGCGTTTTTTTTAAGAATGCTAGCTTTTCTCGGTGTGTTGGTATGCTTCGTATAGTATTTTAATCAACCAGCGGCTAAAGAATAAAGATATAAAGGCAAGACACTCCTAAAACAACGAGTTTTATATAAAAAGCAGATGTTGTGGATCCACGTTTAGATTGACATAAATAATGAATGCAAAAAAGCATGCCCGTTTTTTTTCTATTCCATCCATCAACGCGGAAAGGCCTAGCGATTCTGCTCCGCCATTACTTCCAGTGCAAGGCTGCAATGCAAGCTCGGAGAACATGTCCTCTACATGGCCCAGCTCAATAAAATAAGTTTCTCGTAATGCAAAGGTCTTCCCCACATTATTCGGCAAAATTATATGACAATATGACATTTACCACTACCAGCAGGTCAATACCAGCAGTACATGCATATTTAAAAGTTGGAAGAAGTATATTTTTCATCGCTCAAATATCGTAGAAGTGTGACTTTCATCCCTTACGTTTCAATTGATGCGAATTAATCCCTTAACTAACTAAACTGATGCACTAATCATCCGTACCTCGGTTTAACAAAACTTTTCTACCATATAACAATGGTTTAGATGACATAACAATTTAATTAATCATCGCTTAGCCACATCATCATTACTAGAAAGTTTCTTCTTGCATTTAGACTAATAAAAAAGAATAGATTTTTACTCAAATATTTTGAATAATGAATTGAAAAAATACAACATTTATGTGTGAATCAATTTTGTTAATTTTTGGTAAAAATTTTGCTCTTTTCCTTTGGTGTGCCTCCTTACTCCCAGGTGGCTCATCATCCATATTATGTTGTTCACCGTAACCAAATTTAGTTTTAAGTCCATAAAATTATCGCGAAGCTCAAATTTATCATGATAGACTAAGCTTAGTGACTCAGTCTCATGATTTTATGGCCTAAACCGCTGCTAGGTGTCACTAAAACAATGTTAAGATAATGTATGAATGAATAGTGCACCGATTTAGTTAGTTAAGGGACCTATTTGCACCAATTAAAATATGATGGATGAAAGTCGCACTTTCACAATATTTAAGGGATGAAAAATACACTTTTCCTTAAAAGTTAGGGGAAAAGCATTTAAATATGCAAGGGCACGTAGCAAAAAAAAAATAGCTGTGGGCCTTCCAAATGGAACCCAAGCGCACACTAGGCCAGGTGGGCCGCAAAAGGTTGCATCCCAGCCCACTAGAAAGGTTTCTTCCTCCTCTCCGCTTCTGATTTTTTTTTCCGCTGCGGTGACTGCGACGAGCGTAGCCGGCATCGCGTGCTCTCCGCCGAGTACGCTCCCGTAGATCCGAGGGTCTTCCCTTCCGCCGTATCACTCGGCGACTCTTCTCCTGCTCCTGTCGTTGGTGAGTAAGCATGTCAACCCTAGATTGCGCTGGATGGATCACTCGTCTAGCTCCGCGGGGTTGTTTCCTTGCCGCGAGCGATAGGATTGAATCTTCCCCTCTTTCTAGGATGGGTGCTCCGTACTATATAATTCATCTAGTTTGCCGCGGATTTTGTTTTCGACGCGATGGACGGAGTAGCCGATTGGATCTTACTGGCTGTAGAGTTGACAACTCACATCTGCTTCGTGGCTTTCTGTTACTAGATTTAGGGTTAAGGGTGTTTGATTCTGGATGTTGGGTTTATGGATTATTACGAGCTGTTTGTTGCACTGGTTCATAGAATTTTCTAGTAGCATGGAACTCTACTCTGAGTGCTAGTTTCACCTGTGCTTGAAAATGTCTGGTCATCTCCTATACCAGGAAAGGGTTAGTTGTCTTTTGAATTGATTCATTAAATATGCTAGTAGCATGGAAAAAATCATAACATGTGAGAGCACATAGCAGGATGAAACTTTACTAATTTGATTAATAAAATGTATGACTAACGAAATCTGTATTTTATATAGCTGAATATAAGCTGTAGCTATTTAACTTTAGCCAAGCTGAACCCAGGTGAATTTTTATCCTCTGGTCACTGTTGATGCATAGTTGTTAAGCGCAGCATAAATTGCTGTTGTACTATGATGGATATGGTTGTCACTTGTCAGCCAAGGTGGCAGCTTCAGCTTGGCCTCTTCTTTTGACCAATGGTACCTTCCAAATACAGTAACTGCATAGTTTTCCCCTTCTGCTATGATGTTTTCTTGCATGCACATTTGGCGCCTAGTTATGCTCTTCTCATTTTGAGTGTGCAACTTTGGTGCAAACAGTTGGTATAGAAGCCCATTTCTAAGTAAAATAAACTTTGCTGGCTGGATCACAGTTTGCAAGGCCCATGGATTTGCCTTTATTTCTGATGTGTTGCGTTTAAGGCTGTATTCCTACACTCAAAAGTATTATGTGATGTTATTAGATGTAGTGGCCTCTCAATGATAATTTCTTTGCTGCTATGTCAATTTCCACTTGGAGCAACTGGGGATAGTTGATCCCTTCTGCATTGATAATTCATTGCATGCCCAAATTCTTGTTATGGTGCCAGTCATAGTACGGAATCATGTGGTCTTCCTTGTCTGTTTTTTTAATTGTTGTGATACAAGGACTGACTGTGCCTGTACCTATTCCAGAAGTTCCATTGTCTCTTAATTGATATATCCTAAAAATAGATTTGCTTGGTGCTGCAGAAGCCATGTACCTATTACTTGCAGGATGAGTTTCAAGCATGTGCTACTATTTGACATTAATTTAAGCCTGTTAAAGAAATATACATGCTTGCTTTTTCCAGATGCTGCATTATATAGTCCCACCTGTAATATAAGGATTTCCCCATTTGTTCTGGCTGATTCTTAGCTCATTTCTAACATATGGTACCTTATACTATGCTGATATGTAGGGAGCAAAGATGTCTTCTTCAATGGAATCGTCTTACCTTCCTGCTACAACTGAGTCATTAGCCAAGGCTCAAGAGGCTAAGGATGCTTCAGAGTCCATTTCAATCCTTTACCGTGTCATTCAGGACCCATCTTCTTCTGCAGATGCTTTGAGAACAAAAGAAGTTGCAATTACAAATCTTACAAACTGCCTCACCAAAGAGAACCGAGCTGAGGAGCTGCGTAATCTTCTGACCCAGCTCAGGCCATTTTTTGCAGTGATTCCTAAGGCAAAGACTGCAAAAATTGTCCGAGGAATAATTGATGCTGTCGCCAAGATACCTGGAACATCTGATCTTCAGATTTCACTCTGCAAGGAGATGGTGGAGTGGACCCGTGCAGAGAAGCGTACGTTCCTCCGGCAGCGTGTGGAAGCGAGGTTGGCAGCTCTCCTGTTAGAGAATCAGGAGTATACTGAAGCCCTTACCCTCCTCACTAGTCTTATCAAGGAAGTCAGGAGGCTTGATGACAAGTTACTTCTTGTGGACATTGACCTTCTGGAAAGCAAACTCCACTTCTCCCTGAGAAACCTGCCAAAGGCCAAAGCCTCATTGACTGCTGCTAGAACAGCAGCAAATGCCATTTATGTTCCACCTGCTCAGCAAGGCACTATTGATCTCCAGAGTGGAATCCTCCATGCTGAGGAAAAGGATTACAAGACTGCTTACAGCTACTTCTTTGAAGCATTTGAAGCTTTCAGTGCACTGGAGGACCCAAAGGCCATCTTCAGCCTGAAGTACATGCTCTTGTGCAAGATAATGGTTAACCAAGCTGATGATGTTGCAGGAATAATCTCATCTAAGGCTGGCCTAAAGTATCTTGGTCCAGATGTTGATGCTATGAAGGCTGTTGCTGACGCATACTCTAAAAGATCTCTCAAGTATTTTGAGACTGCCCTTCGTGATTACAAATCCCAGCTGGAGGAGGACCCTATTGTCCACAGGCATCTTTCATCTCTGTATGATACGCTCCTGGAGCAGAATCTCTGCAGACTGATTGAACCCTATTCCAGGGTGGAGATTGCACACATAGCAGAGATGATTGAATTACCAGTTGATCATGTTGAGAAGAAGCTGTCGCAGATGATCCTTGACAAGAAATTTGCTGGGACTTTGGATCAAGGTGCTGGCTGTCTCATCATCTTTGAGGATCCCAAGACCGAGGAAATCTTCCCTGCTACACTAGAAACAATTTCGAACGTGGGGAAGGTTGTGGACAGCCTTTACATGAGATCAGCCAAGATCATGGCTTGAGAGCAGATAGTCATGTGCTTGTTTAGCCGTTTGCTCTGATTTCACCATGTTTCAGTTCCGTTGGTGTCTTCAGACATTTAGTCCTTGTAATATTGACATTTTATTCTGCATGCCTGTGCCCTCATTCTAGTTGAACAAAACATTTTTTTTTGAAAAGAAGTTGAACAAAACATACAATCTTGCTCACGAACAAGACAGTTTGTTGTTTCTGCGTGGTGGAGGTACTGTGAACACTAGCTTTTTCTAGCATTTCCATTTATTGTGCTGCTCCATTATCATCTGTGCCACTGTCCGGTTGTATTTAGTCTTTTTGAGCACTACAGATTCAGAAGAAATATCTTACATATTTGAATGAGCGATGTTCGTGAATTGCTCTGTCAGACTTTTAGCGATGTTTATAGATTCTGCTGTATTATAAATATGTATTTAGGTCTGTTGCTGCTCCACAGTCTTGTGCTCATCGTGTGAATTACTGAATTCATACTGAAGTTTGACAGATCTTTGACTGGAGTTGTGGTTTCTCACACACGAGATTCTGATAAATCTTATGTTCGAAACCCATCTAGGGTGTCCAGTATGCTGCATTACATTGTGAAAAGAGATCAGCATGGGAGTGCTAGAACGGTAACTTATTAAGGTGGTGTACATCATGAAATGGATCAGCTTTTGCTGCTCCAGGAACTCTTCTGACCACAAATCTCACACAGAATGCGTTACTCGGCAATTGGAGTTCAGGAACAATTTCACTGAATTATTTCTTGAAAAAAATCATTTAAAACCGTCTATAACTCTTCTCACAATCTCACCATCTTCTCCCTACAATTTCACCGAATTTATTATTTCTAAGTCATGGGCTTCTCGAGCAGCGCCGACACGTACCACTCGTTCCTCTCGGCGCCGAGGTCGAGCTTCCGGCCGGCCTTCCACCGGATCCGGCGGAAGCCAACTCGGTCGAGGACGGGCACGTAGGTGGCGTTCAGCTGCGGCCCCAGGCAGAAGAAGTGGTCGAGCCAGAAGACGCCTCCCGGCCTGAGCACCCGGTAGATGTCGAAGAGCGCGGCCTCGAGCACGGCGTCGGGCACCCAGTTGCTGAGCGCGTTCATGGAGTGCACGATGTCCAGCACGCCGTCGGCGAAGGGCAGCCGCTGCATCAGCGTGATCTGCAGCGGCACCAGGCCGCGCGACGCCACGAACCGGTTGAACGGCGCGTCGAGGTCCATGGTCGTGGTCACCACGGTCACGTTCCGCTCCGCCATCCGCGCCGCGAACGTGCCCGTGCCGCCGCCGATGTCGAGGCCGATCCGCACCGTGCCGGGCGCCCGCGACCGGAGCACGCTGTCGATGCTGAACCCGACGCCGCCGTTGTCGGAGCACCACCGCCGCCGCTCCTTCCCCTCCAGGTCGAAGCAGTCCTTGCAGAAGTAGGGCCCGCCGCCGCGGGCGCGCGCGCGCGCCACGAGGCAGGTGTAGTTCTTGCACGTGTATGGCGCCCAGCGCACGGTGGTGTCCGCCGGCACGGACCACAGGCTCCGCGGCAGCGGCGCCGGCTCCACGTACCCCGCCGGCGACCGCGCGCGGCACCGCCGTCGGGGCAGCGGCTCGCACCCCTTGAGCGCCAGCTGCAGCGCGAGGGCGTCGTCGTCGGGGCACTCGGCGCCGGCGTCGTACGCCATGTACCGCGCCAGCTCGTCCTGGAAGTTGCGGCAGGCGAAGCCCAGCCCCGGGAAGAGCTCGTCGGTGCCGAGGTTTGGGTGGAACCCCAGCGGCAGCCGGTGGGGCTCGATGGCGAGCTTGAGCTCGCCTGTGGGCTCCTCGGGCCACCCGCCGAAGTCCCTGGCCTCCGGGGCGTCACCGTGCACGGCGCCGAGCCCCGCGAGCACGGACTCGAGGAGGTGCGAGGACGCGTTGCACTGCGACCGGAGCGCCGAGAGCTCCGCGCGGGCGCCGGCGAGCGCGGCGCGGGTGGCGTTGAGGTCGCGGAGCAGCGCCGCCGAGTCCCACAGGTGGATCCGCGGCGCGGACGCCGGGAGGTGCACGGACAGCGACGCGCCGGAGAAGAGGTAGACGGAGACGAGGTTGGTGGCGATGACCACGAGCAGGATCTTGAGCTTGGCGTGCCGGGGCGCCGGCCGCGCGCCCGACCGGTGCCCGTGCCCGTGGCCGTTGGCGGCGGCGCCCGTCATCATCGCCTCGTCGACGTGCTGCTGCTGCGACGAGTGGCCGCGGTGCTTGGCGGCGTACATGGCCACCTGGTGGTGCCGGCGATCGGCGACAGCGACTAGCTGCGTGCGTTGATGATCAGTTCAGCATTCACCATTCACCGTGATCAATTCGACATGGGAATGGCGTTTCTTCCTGATGCATCGGCAAAACGGCGCGTGTGCAATGTGCCGATCGATCAAGCTAGCGGGGAGTGTATCCAGATGTGGATTGAAGATGCATTACGCGTTTGACTTTGGATATGTTTTGCATGTGTGCGTGGATTGCAGGTTACACATGGACGCTCTCTCCTCGCCGTGGGCGCTTGCTTCGAGAGGAGAAAAAGGTAGGACATTTTTGCTTCGCAAGCCAGCGGCAGTTCGTTCGGACTTGTTCGTGGGCGAGCTGTGTGCTGACTTGTGGGTCCGCCAGCGTGGCGAGTATGCAGCGGATGCCATTCCCGTCCTCGGGCATTGGTCTGCGGCCTGGAAAGGGGACTCTGCCATTGGTATTTGCTGGGGTAAAGACACGGAAAGGATGGGGATTCACTGTACACTTGAAGAAAAAACTTTAGGGACTAGTAACGGCACGAATCCACCTAGCACTTTTTTTTTGTGCCTACCCGAGTTTTTTTTTACAAGGAAGCAATGCAAACATTCTATATTTCGGGATGCACCAAGAAATTATAGCTATAAACTTGAAGGTAAACCAAAAGCTCGAGAAAATGTTGGTCTGACCAGGAAGATCCCTAAAATGTTGATCGCGAGGGTGGCAGCGTCGGGGGTGGCGCCGGCCTCACCTCCCTTGTCCTTTGGCGCGGAGGGTTAGAATGGAGGCCTTCGTCCTTGCCGTCGTCATCCCCGGTGGTCATGCTCAAGATGGCGCCCTCTTGTCTTTGTCCCTGGCGCTCCCCCGACTCCGTAATGCATGGTTCATGGTCTGTGCTTCAACTGGAACCGCATGGTAGAATCCCATAAGTCAGGATGGATTCGGATCGGATACGCATGGATTTGAATTCGGATGTCGTTTTTTTATCATATTTTAATTCGAATTCAGATCGAATACAAATCTTAACAAATATCTATGAATACCAATCTTATCGGATACGAATACAAAACGGATATATTTTGCTTTTGTATGGATGAGTAAAAAATAAGTTACTACTAGTGAGTAAGTATAATTTATTCATTAAAAATAATATAATATATTTAAAATTGACACAAATAGCCAAATTAAAATTAATTGAATTATTGGACTAAAATATCACTAGTATTATTGGATTAAAATAATTATTTATTAGATATTTTTGAATAGTTTAGATCATGTACATTATTTTTAGGTAACAATATTAAATTAACATCATTTTGTAATTATTAATTAGTCATCAAAATAAGTTTTAAATAGTTTTATCACTACATTTTTTACACGAATACGGATAATGTCGGATGTTTCGAATTTTTGTCGAATACGAATCTTTAATTAGATAGAGAAAAATACTGAAAAACGAATTCGGATACATCCATTTAACATCCATATTAAAATCGAATATGGATACGGATCCATATTAGCATTTTTTGAATACGGATACGGATAATTCGGATGTTCAGAAATCCAAATCCATCCTGACCCATAAGGGGGATGACACTGGGAGCATGTTGCTCGATGGTTCACTCAGGGTCGTCCCCCAATTGAGGGGGGCGCTCCTTGGATCTTTAGCGAGCTCTTGTTCCACCATTTCCACTGGAGATAGTTGTGGTTTTTGTTTCTTTGGGGCCCTGCATGATTGGGTTCACGGTGGCGAGGTTGGATTCAGTTGAAGGTAGTAGTTGTTTGGGCAGGTGCTACTGGTGCTTTGAGTAGTGATCTGTCGGTGAAAGCTGTGGTCCAGCGGTACTGGACTGGTGACGACATTTCCCTGTTGGGGGCGTCGCTTCGAATCACTCCTTCTGGTGGTCCGCGAAGATCTTCGAGGTGAAAACCTGACGCTGGCGCCGATTTGGCGCCTTTGTGAAAGTGCATCTAGGCACTTAATTGTTTTGATGATTTTGGATGACAACATGATTTGTAATTTAACTTGTTTGTTTAAGTATATGAGCAGGGTTTTATTCTTATGGATATTCATGAAACACATTTGTTGAAGAATGAGAGCTCATTGTTGATACAAATGACATAAAAGCAAACAAGTGATGGTAATCCCATGCAACAAAGTGATATAATGATAAGTGATTAGAAATGATAAATGAGACATGGTTTTATGCATATTGGTTGGTCTCATTAATAAGATACTTGTCAAAGGTTTTTGGGATAAATTAATTAAGAAATTGGGATTTCTTTGGGCTTGATCCTCAAAGGTTTTTAGGATAAACTATTTCAAAAATTGGGATGTCTTTGGTCTTGTTCCATGGCAAAGGTTTACAATCAAATTGAGACATGATCACTATGGTACACATGTGGTCTCAAGTATATGGAAGTTCATGAACAAGTTATCTACCAAAGACAATATTGAAGACATGGATTTCAATGTGGTATTCATGATGATGCAATACAAAGTGGATCTCAATGTGGCTAGATATAGTGAAAGGGATTGAGCTAGATGACAGCGTCCAGGTACCAAGCAAAGAGAAGGGCAAGTTGGTCTTGTAGCCGAGGGACTTTGCTAGGGTGAAGACTAGCATCATAGTTTAGTCTCTATGCACTAATCAAGCCTTAAGAGTGAAGCTATGCAATGCATCTAATTCTTTTAGATCATATATATTGGAAAGGCTTATGAATTGGTCCATACAATTGGAAATAATAAGCCTAGCTCAAGTGGGATTTGCTCAACAAAAAAGGAATGTTATAAGCCCTCAAGTTGAGAATGATCAAGTATGGCAACAATCAAGTCATTGGAGCTCAAGAGGAAGACTTAGTTGCTATTTATTTTCTTGATTTAAGGATGCCGTACTATCAAGAGGGATGCAACATTATTTGATTGACAACATCAAAAAGTGCTCAATAGATCAACCCTTGTGAGATAGCCTTGAGAGTGTAGTGTTTGGGACTGTGTGCTGTCAGAACCCAAACCGGGCTGACCGGTTTGGGAAACCGGGCTGACCGGTTTGGCCTCTGACAGCCACAACGGCTAGTTTCCTTTGAAAACCGGTCTGACCGGTTTGGGAAATCGGTCTGACCGGTTTCGAATGGCTATAACGGCTAGTTTGGGATGTTGGGGGTATTTATACCCCTTGGCCCTCTCCTTTGAGGGCTGCTGGTTCCCTTGCCTTCCTTGCACGCCTAGAGCCATCTCAAGCACCAGCAAGCTCTCCCCAAGCAACTCTTTGTGAGTTTTGGTTGTATTTGATCATATCTTTGATTTGGGTTGAGTAGCAAAGAGTGAATCCATAGCTTGAGCACTTAAGGTAAAGTCTAGCAACCTTTGAAGCATATGTTACTCTTGGAGGTGAAGCCTCCTAGACGGCTAGGCGTCGCCGGTGAGCTACCGTGTTTGTGGTAAGCCGCGGATCGTTTGTATAGGCTGGCCTTGCCTCCTTCGTGGAAAAGGGTCACAAGCTAGTAGAACCGAGGAAGGTGGCTTGGAGTGGATAAGCCCGTCTTTCGTAGGCCCTCAACGGAGAGTAGGATTCACCTTGTCTTTGTGAGGCCTTTGTGGCATTGGTGAATCCGAACTTCGAGAAACAAATCATCGTGTCTCTCTATTGATTTGCCTCACAAGTTCAATTCTAGCATTTATATTTGCTTCCGCTTCGAGTTGGATTGCTTGTTATACTTGTGTGTTCATAAGTTTGTAAAATTCATTCGAAAATAAATACAGATCCAAATGTTCCCAAACTTGTTTTGTTGGATTCCTTATGTGATGCTTTGTGATCTAAAAATATGAAACTTTTTCGATGGAAATTGAGGATGCGATTCAATCGGTAGAAATCGTGGTCTTGTCTTTTTTATTCGGTTCTACAGGAGCTACAAAACAAGTTTGATTTGTGCTAGAACTCGTAGAGGGGGTCATATACATAATTGTGTATTTCTGCTTGAAACCGGTCTGACCGGTTTGGTAAACCGGTCTGACCGCTTTTTCTACTGTATAGAGTTCCTGCCCCAAACCGGTCTGACCGGTTTGCGAAACCAGTCTGACCGGTTTTGGTACTGACTTTAGAAAAAGCTTTGTTAATTGCAGATTCACCTATTTACCCCACCTCTAGGTGACATCAAGGTCCTTTCACTTTGCCTCCTGAAGGTGTTATTGTGGTGATTCTCCTTCGACCGTGACGATGACGCTTTGAACCCCCAGGCAGGCCAATCTTGCAAGTTCTGTAATAGAGTCACGTGTTTTAGGTTCTCCTCCTAGAGTTGCCCATGGATACTGTGGCGGGTTTGTAAGTAGTTGGTGTCGTTTTGTGACTTGTATTTCATTATAAAACTAGTAATCCTAGTACGCTCGTTTTATCATAAAGCAGTCATTGCGCCTTTTGGAAAATGTTGATCGCGAGGCAGTTGGCAGGGAGAGAGAAAGAACGAGAATATGGAACAACGGGCCGTCTCCATGCTTCATCTATACTTGAGCAGGATGGGCCGGCCTCTCAAACCATCTAATGGACCCAGGCCAACTCGTAAGCCCCTATTCCAGGCTCTTGTCGTGTGCCCGTTGCCGTCGTGTCGCGTCCTCAGCAAAAATCGCCAGGAGGACGTACTAGTGGCCCAGAGAGCCCGGGGACGTGTGTGTGGCTGATCCTTCGGGGTCCGTACGGGCCCTGGGGCCCACTCACTAATGTTGCTTGGCAGGGCCCCCGGCGAGAGCTACTGCCTGGGCCCACCGGCCATTCCTGACCCTGATCGATCACCGCACTGTTCCTCTTGGATCACCCTGCTCCGCCGTAACTGTCTGTCGCCCCTCGCCGTCGGAGGTCTCAGGCGATCTATCACCGCGAGCCCGTGATGCCGAGAGGAGATTCCCGTGACGGAATTGCCCAGCCGCTCTGCAACAAGCCCGGGGTTGGCTGGATGGTCGATCGGCGGCCACCGCCGCAACACGCAGGGCGGATCCAGACGAATGGCCGCGGGGTCAGCACTAATAAATAACGGGGTTAAAACTATTTAGATTAGAGATATATAGTAATTTTATGAAGGAATTATATAAATCCGTCGGGGTCAGCTGAACCCGATAAAATATGCTAGATCCGCCCCTGGCAACACGGTCTCCCCCGGCAACGGCAGCCACCATAATTCCGGTGGAGTTTTTTTTCCCTTTTATTATGTCTTTCTCGGAGCTTGGCTGGAGACTAATGAGGTGTTTATGGGAGGACCTAGGATGAATGCGACTATGCTGGACTCCCTATCATTGAAAATTCTTCATGGGAAGGTAACGCCCCTACGGCATTCAATCCTAAGTGTGACGTACGCTAGATTCATTCTCTTTTCACCTCAGAAAAAAGAAGGCCATTTCTTCCCTTATCCTCGTCCTTCTTCCCGTTCGAAGTTTCTGTGGCACTCGTCGGCGTGCGACTGACTGGTCCAGATTTTACCGGCAGCGCTCTAGTTGAAACGAAGGAGCTCGATGAAATTAAAATACACCGAAGGTTCTTAAACTTGTATTGATGTATCATCCAGATATTTAAACTCTTAAATTCATATTACCATCACTAAACTTATTAAAGTGTATTATTTATGTTCAAAATTCTCAAAATATGTTTTTTTACCTCTCTTATTAATATATAATCAGTAGGGTTAACCCCTCCTGTTCCATAAAAAAAATCTCAAAATACTCCAGACTCAATGACGCTTATCCATATTTTAATCTATAGCTGCACCACGGTACAATCATAAAGTTGTCTAAGTATTATAATAGAAATAACTACTTTTTTGAGAGAAATAATATAAAATATTATGCTCAAATAGTAGTCGTGTCATTTTGCATAGGGTATTTTAGAAACTTTGGACTTAGATGACATAATTTGATAAGTTTAGATACTCAAATATACATTTTGAGAGTTCGGAAACCTGCTCCCTCAGTCTTAAAATAAGTGTTTATTGGAAAAATTTAGAACAGATTACTGGTCATAATAAATGAACATATTATTCTTCGTTGAAATTATAAAAATAACATTAACTAAAATTTGATTGGCTTTATGTATTTTTCTATGTACTTTTGTATTAACTTATGTATTTTTAAAAGCTAAATGAATATTTTTATGAGATAAAATTTAAATGTTATATAAACAATTATTTTGGGACGGGGTAGATGACACTACTGAGAAATGAGCATATTTCTTTTTTTTATTTAATTCGCGACACGATTTTCACCTGGGAATGACAATGACGTGGTGGGCCTTCCGGAAGCACACGTTGGTTGTGTGGCTCACTGCGCGTCTGCTCTCAGCGACGCCGCCCGCAACCTGACAATGGCATCCCCGCGCGACTTGCCGCACCCGTCGCCGTCGCGGAGGAGCGCCCACCCTATGCCAGATAAAAACGGCGAGGCGTAGCGCCACGGGGAAGGGACTGGCACTGGCAGGCTAGTGCGCCGCTAGATCCTCTCGCGCTTCCACACGCCGCTTTACCTTCTTCTGGATTCTCTGGCCTTCGCCGCGCCATGGCGCACGAACGGGAGCCACTCCTGCAGCAGCAGAACGGCGGCGGCAATGCCGCCGGTGCCAAGGGCTCGTCCTCGGCGCCCGGCGCCGCCGCCGCGCCGCCGCCGTCGCTGGCCAGGACCGTGCTCAAGTTCCTGATGTGGGCGGTGTTCCTCACCTGGGCGGCGGCGATCTTCCTCTACCCGACCAAGCCCGTGCACTCGGCGTTCTCGAACTGGATCAGCCTCTCCAGGGACTCCACGTTTGGCATCGCCGGTACGCTCCCATGGAGTAATTGTACTCTTCTTCTTCTTCCTTTCTTTTGTTGCGATGAGAGAAGGGGAAAGTGACTGGATTGTGGATTCTTTCCCCACTTTTTTTTTTGTTCCTGGTTCTTGCAGCGGTCATGTTCCTGGCCTTCAGCGCGCCCATTCTGATCATCGCGCTTCTGGCGTATGCTTACATCTCCTTCTTCCCGAGTGATCATATCGGGTAAGTTTTTCTTTTTTCCCCCTTGTGTTGTAGTTCTGAGATTTTTCTGGGGGAATTGAAGAGTCCTGGTGTTATGATTCTGCTGGTGGTGGGCTGCTACAGTACCTCACGTGGTGGAGAAAGGGTTGCGAGAGAGAGGATTAGGGTTGAGGGGCGCTGGAACGCCGGCCGCGGGGCTGCTGCCCACGGCCGGGCAAGAGGAAGGGTTTTCCTTCTAATTCTTGCTTCCTTTGATTAATACAATTCCTCTCATTATATAGAGAGGTTTACCTGACCGCTAACAATAGACTCCCAATCCGGTACTATTATCTCTAACCCTAATGGGCCTGCCTAGCCGGCCCATTAGCCCCTTGACTCTCCTAACACTACACTCCACCTGGACATGCAGCTCGTCCTCGAGCTGCAACCTAACGACTACTCGACAAATCCAAACCCTAACACCTAAAAATAAACCTTTTACATCTCGGTTTATTTTACTAAGCGAAAATAAATCGGGGTGCTTTATTTTTGACTCGAAACACGGGTGCACGTTGTACGCCGCACGTGCACCTGTGCAGCCACCTGGATCCGTCTCCGTCGTGGTGTCCGCCGGCTGCGGGATCCGCTGCATCGCCGCACTCTCGTCGTGGGTCCGCTCGGTGGCTGTCGGTGCCTGCAGCGAGATCGAGTTGGTGGAGGAAAGCGGTGTCCCATCGATCGGTGGAAGGGCCGCCATTGGCTCCATGGACGCCATCTATTCGAAAGGGCAGCACCTGGACGACCACCGGAAATTGGTTGCAACAACGACCAGCGGAGGCGCCCTTGTTTTGGCCGGCGACGAAAAACGACGGCGCGAGGCAAAGCGTCCTTGCTGGTGACAAGGAAAGGAGCGCCTCCCCTACTGTTGTTGTCGCAGAGTTGGAGTTCGCCGTCCGCGGAGGAGACAACATGTCGGCCGCCCGTGGGGGAAACAGTGTGCCGAAGATCCCCAACGGCACGGACGAAGTCGCGCAGTAGCCTCACCTGCCGGCGCGCAAGAAGGCCACGGAACACCGTCTGCAGCCGCACCACCGCCGAGGTCTGGCGCTCAATCAGCTGCAGATCGCACAACCGCCTCACCCGCCGGCGCGCAAGAAAGCCGCGAACTGCCGCCTGCAGACGCACCACCGCGGACGTTTGACAGGTACGCATCGCCTGCGTCTCCGTCGTGGTGTCCGCCGGCTGCGGGATCCGCTGCATCGCCGCACTCTCGTCGTGGGTCCGCTCGGTGGCTGTCGGTGCCTGCAGCGAGATCGAGTTGGTGGAGGAAAGCGGTGTCCCATCGATCGGTGGAAGGGCCGCCATTGGCTGCCACCCGAGTGTGCAAGGCGGCGGGCACACAGGTGGCGACGGCGGCGACCAGGCAGGCACCGATGGCGTCGACGACCATATGGACCCAGGCGTCCAGCCTGAAGTGGGCGGCGACGAGGGTAGAGAGGCCGGCGGCGACCAGACAAGCACCGATGGCGGCGACGACCATATAGGCCCCGGCGTCCAGCCCGAAGTGGGCGGCGACGAGGGCAGGGAGGCCGACGGCGACCGGACAGGCACCAATGGCGGCGACGACCATATGGGACCCGGCGTCCAGCCCGACGAAGGCGGCGACGAGGGCAGGCCCAGCAGGTGCTTCACTTCCTCCCACGCAGCGTGCCGCTCCTCCCTGGATGGCGGCGACGAGGGCAGGCCCAACAGGCGCTTCAGTTCCTCCCACTCAGCGTGCTGCGCCTCCCGGGATGGCGCCCACCGGAACTGTTCCGTAGCAGAAGCCATGGATTGGATCAAAACCAAAGCAATCAGATACCAAATTGTTATGATTCTGCTGGTGGTGGGCTGCTACAGTACCCGAGGTACTGTTCACGTGGTGGAGAAAGGGTTGCGAGAGAGAGGATTAGGGTTGAGGGGCGCTGGAACGCCGGCCGCGGGGCTGCTGCCCACGGCCGGGCAAGAGGAAGGGTTTTCCTTCTAATTCTTGCTTCCTTTGATTAATACAATTCCCCTCATTATATAGAGAGGTTTACCTGATCGCTAACAATAGACTCCCAATCCGGTACTATTATCTCTAACCCTAATGGGCCTGCCTAGCCGGCCCATTAGCCCCTTGACTCTCCTAACACCAGGACTCCTGGGTGGCTAGCTCCTCCAGCTTTGGAGTAATCCAGGAGACGTAGGGGCCTACTCTAGCGGTCTAGCCCCTTCCTGAATTGTGGGAACTGGGTAATTTAGTTGTGAAGGCGACTAACTGTCTAACTGGCACTGAAAATTCAGAACCATAGAGCTTAGTCTATCTAGTGATTTGTACTAAATTATTTCAATAGCTTAAACATACCCAGGCATGCTAGTCCAATTCTTTAGGTGAGGCTTATTTTACTGCAAAAAATAAAAAAAGCACGATGGGTTCAGATTCTGAAAATTGTAAACTCAGAACAATCTGAACATTTTGAGTTTAGAGCATAGAATTTCAAAACGTTTATATAGATTTTTTAAAGAGTGACCTGCGCCCGTTTATGGTTCACGTCCATAACTCATCATTACTTTTACTTGCATACCAGGAAGAGGAAGCTGAGGTCACTGAGTTTCCGTCTCTGGACATTCCCTGTTCTTGTCGAGGGGCCTTTTGGAGTCGTTTCTGCAGTTGAATTCATCGGAATTGTCCTATTTATCTTTTATGTTGTCTACTCAATGACCTATTACGCTGTGGAGAGCGTGAGCCTTGTCTCGAAATTCCATATACCATCAATGACTGATAGGTATGTTCTGTAATGAAGGATGGAATGATTGAAAGCCATTTCCTTTTCTCCTTTATCTTTTCTTTTAATTATTTTTGTGCCCAGACTGAAAGCCTGTTGAAATAATTTTAGGCATGTCAGCATCACTATTTAGGCTCTGGTGCTAAGGAATACTTTTAGTGCTATCATTAGTACCTTGCCACTTATATATAGTTGATTATTGTTGATGCTAAAAGGTTGTATGGCCTAATGCTCCACAGGGAAGCTGTTTTTCAGAAAATATTGTTGTGGGTGATGCATGGTTATATATTGGTTGCAGTGTCACTGCTTAGTTTGTGGAACATGCACATATACTAAATTGTTTGTCGGTTCTCTAGTTATCTGTGTTACGAGATTTCTGTCTCATTTACCTTGCAGTAATTTATAAGCCCTGCAGTCGTCTCTGCAATGCTGTGAATTTAGCCCCATAGGTAATACAGAGTACGATGCTTATAACTTGTTAATAGTGGAAGGGTAACATATCCTAAAGTAGCTGGAATAGCTTGCGAAAATGCAGCTCAGGGCAAATCTTGTGTTAATAAGAAGCGTTAATGATCTATTGAGTCTTAAGATAAGTACCGTGCTCATACTACTACTAAAAAATAAATAGTTGTGACATAGGTTAGTTTGATGATCAGATGATCTGATCGGTAAATTTCTAAGGTATTAAAAAATTTTCCTTGCAGTGAGTTGATGCTGCATATCATCGGCATCCGATTAGGATCAGTTGGGTTGTTCTGCATGGTCTTCCTGTTCCTGCCAGTTGCGAGGGGCTCAGTTCTTCTTCGGCTTATCGACATTCCATTTGAGCATGCTACTAGATACCACGTCTGGCTTGGACATCTCACGATGACTCTCTTTACATTACATGGCTTGGTCTATGTGATTGAATGGTCCATGCAGGGACGCCTACTTGAACAAGTAAGTACAGAGTGACCTTGAACCATTCGGGATTTTTGATTCGACATGGTCAATGCTTTACCTGCTTTTATTTATAACAAACTTGAGTCCACTGACTAGTGAGTAAATGCTGGAAATGTTTCTTCAGCCACAACTTGTGATGTCAAACTAGTTTGTTGTTAGTTGTTACTAGTGTTCTACATCTCATGATATTGAGTAGCCATGTACCGTCTTTCTAGATGGCAGAATGGAAGGAAATTGGAGTGGCAAACCTCCCTGGTGTGATCAGCTTGGCAGCCGGCCTACTTATGTGGGTGACCTCACTTCACCCAGTGAGGAAGAAGTTCTTTGAGCTCTTCTTCTACACGCACCAACTCTACGTCATCTTTATCGTGTTCTTGGCGTTCCACGTCGGCGATGCCATCTTCAGTATATCAGCTGGGGCAGTCTTCCTCTTCATGCTCGACCGCTTCCTAAGGTTCTGGCAGTCAAGGGCCAAAGTTGACATCATCTCAGCTGCCTGCCGCCCATGCGGGACAGTCGAGCTAGTCTTCTCCAAACCAGCAAGTAAGGAGCCTATTTTCCTTCTGTACTGTAGTATTAATCACTGCTTCAATTTCTGTTGTCACGGTTTCTTTAACACTTGTTCTACAGGTCTCCGTTACAATGCTCTCAGCTTCATCTTCATTCAAGTTCGCGAGCTGTCATTCTGGCAGTGGCATCCGTTCAGTGTATCTTCGAGTCCAATGGATGGGAGATACCACATGTCGGTTCTCATAAAAGTACTTGGCTCATGGACTGAAAAACTGAGGGGAATCATCACCGATGTCCAGGAGCAGAACGGGGTCAACTCCGAGTTGCAATGCGGCCGCATAACAGCCTGCGTGGAAGGGCCGTATGGGCATGAATCACCCTACCACTTGATGTGAGTTTTCAGTTGATCCAGCTGGCAGATACTGTCTATCTACCAGTTGATGCCATTGGGTAAATTTTAAGCTCATGATTTTGCACGATACACATTCAGGTACGAGAATCTCATCCTGGTGGCAGGAGGCATCGGCATATCGCCGTTCTTGGCGATCTTGAGTGACATAATCCACAGGATCGAGGAGGGCAAGCAATGCATGCCCAAGAACGTGCTGATCCTGTGGTCAGTCAAGAAGTCCAGGGAGCTTTCTCTCTTGTCGGCCGTCGATGCGCAGACCGTCAGTTCATTTGTCTCTGACAAGTTGCATCTGGATATCCAGGCCTTCGTGACCCAAGAATCCCAGGCTCCATTGGTAAGTAGCGCACAGTCCATTGCTCACAAATCCCGTTTTACTTTTTTTCCCCCTATCCACAGCCCCGAAGAAGTAGGTCACTGTTTCCATGGTGATGGCACTTGTCCCTCCAGGAGGAAGGCATAGTTGGGGACGAGCAGAAAGTCCCCGGCATGTTCGTCAAGAACGGGACGACCATGTCCGGGCTGGTCGGCACCGGGGACAACTTCTGGGCGGCCATGTACTTCCTGGCGTCCACGCTGGGTTTCCTCCTGGCGTACGCTACGGTGCAGGTGTACTACGTGAAGCCCCACAACGTGGTGGCGTGGTGGTACCTGGGCCTCCTGTTCATCCTGTGCATGGCCGCCGGCGTCGCCCTCCCCGGCGGGCTCGTCGTGCTCATGTGGCACATGTCCGAGAAGCGGAGGCTGGAGGACGACAAGTGGGACGCCGCCGCCGCCTCCGAGTCACCGCGCGCCGAGCAGACGGCGGCGCCCGACGACGCCCCCGGCGTCAGCCTCGCCGCCCTGCGCACGACCCGGTACGGGTGCCGGCCAGACTTCGAAGGTAATTTTTAGCTGGAGCTGAAACTGGAGCAGCTGGCTGCGGCTTTGATCAAGTGGCCGGCCGGCGTCGCAGCGAGTGATGAACGAACGACCGGTGGTTAATAGTTTGTGTGTGTGGATTGATTGGTTTCAGCGGAGTTCGCGGCGTTCGCGGAGCGCGCCGGCGACGCGGCGGACGTAGGCGTGCTGGTGTGCGGCCCGCCGGGGCTGCAGACCAGCGTGGCGAGGGAGTGCAGGGCGCGGAACCTGATGCGCCGCGGCGGCGGGGCGGAGAAGAGGAGCAGGAGCCGCGCGGTCTTCCATTTCAACAGCCACAGCTTCGATCTCTGAGCATCGCACAACAGGAACATCGGTGCGATTAATGTGCGATCGAGGAGCTAGCACGTACAGGCATACATACATACATACATACAGTCCATACACGATACATGTATGTTGCACAGTTGTTCCATATACTTGCCGATTCTGCAATTATGC
>OAMR01000427.1:438364-478967 GCA_900205405.1 Echinochloa crus-galli
GCCCTCTCGCCTGAACCCTAGCCTCGCCCCGGACGCCGCCTCCGCTCCTCTCGAGCAGCTGCGGCGCGGCCGAGCGGCCGCGATGGACGACTCCGTCCCGGCCCCCATCTTCCCCAACGTGCGCACCCCCGAGGACGTCTTCAGGGACTTCCGCGGCCGCCGCGCCGGCATCGTCAAGGCCCTCACCACAGGTAACCTCCCCTCCTCCTCTCTCAAATCCCCCGGTCGTTTCTACATTCTGGATTTCGGTGTGGGATTCGTGGCTTACGGCTTCCTGTGCTGTTCTCGTTGTGCGCAGATGTGGAGAAGTTCTACAAGCTGTGCGACCCAGGTGAGGTTTCTCGCTTGCTTCCGCCTTTTGTTTCGATTCTTGTGCAACGCCCGTGGTTTTCTGCTGTCCAAATGCTTTAGGGATACCGGGTGTCGTTCTTTTGCGTTAACGGATTGGATTGAGTCGCTCCTATGGCGCTAGCTGAAATTCCTGCGCGATTGATTTGTGTGGTATTTGGTCGTTTGGCTAATCGATTAGTGATGCACGGTTCTATGTCACGGATGGAGTCGCATTATTAGTTAGGTCAACTGTAATGAGTGGGTAAGAATATGGGAAGACTAGCAAATTTGGGCCACCCAAGGTCTGAATTCTCACCCCACTTTTGTTAGTCTGAGTTAGAGTCTGCTAGCTCAGCGATTCACTTACATTTATGCTTACTGCAGTTGAAAATCAGAAAGAATTATGGTTAGTGTCCAGTTGACCAGAAGAATGCACAGGCCTCTTGTGCCTAAAGCTGCAGAATTCTCCCAATAGCATTGCATTGTTGCATAGCGGCTTCTGGCAAAGCAAATCAGTTGTTCTGTTGGCTCTGGCAGAACTTGCTTTTATATGCCTTGCTTGTTTTCTTTAATTGATCAATCTACTACTACTGTCTTGCACACTATAAGTGTTGTTTTGTGTTATGGGCAGTTTTGTTGAATGAGCAATGTTGTATTTTCCATAGACATAATGCTGATGTAAGGTGTTCTTATTTTGCCAGAGAAGGAGAACTTGTGCCTCTATGGATTGTCTAATGAAACCTGGGAAGTGACCCTTCCAGCTGAGGAAGTCCCTCCTGAACTTCCAGAGCCAGCACTGGGAATAAACTTTGCTCGTGATGGAATGGCCGAGAAAGATTGGCTCACTCTGGTTGCTGTACACAGTGATGCGTGGTTAATTGCTGTGGCATTTTACTTTGGCGCTCGCTTTGGATTTGATAAAGATGCCAGGTCTGGTTATAGTTTTTCTATTTTCTTTTTCTAAATTCACCTTCTCAAGTAGATTATTTCCATCTGTCCAATATGATTGTTTTAGGGAATTCTTTGCTTCCTGCAGTGCTTCTCAGCATGTCATTCAGAAATGATGTTTTATACTTGTATACTGGTTCCAGTTTCATGGTATTAGATCTGCGAATCTAGGCCCGTAGGTCATTGCTAATAATTGGAATTTCTAGTTGGGTCACCCGTCTACATACCTGTAGTAACTGTAAACAGTCAATCTATTCATCATGCAAAATAATTTATTCCTGAATCTTGAAATTGCTTATATTATTTTTAAGAAATCAGGAGGCAATGGTGAACCATAAGCAAACATAAATGTGTGCTACATATCCATATGATCCCATCCTCCTAGGACGCACATGCCTATAAAAGATCACACAAGAAGGCACCATTCACTGCCATCAACTTAGTTCTTGCATAGAGGACCCTTTTCAGCTGTTTGTTATTTTCCAAAGACCAATTGCTAATACTAGGTTCTTACTCTATTTGCATGATCTTGTTTAAACTATTGCTTGTGAAGAAAACCTGCTTTATGAGATAGTACATTTTTTTTGTTTGCTAAAAGTTACTGGCTAGTCCTTGTTCGGTTTGATATGGATTATCATGGTTTGGCAGTGAATTGAATCATATTCCATGCCATTCTGGCAATTCTTAACAACACCTGTGCAAGCGAAGAAGGCCTTAATTGGAAATCTAATGTTGATCTTTAAGTGTAATCTGAATCTGACTGAATTGCAGGAAACGGCTCTTTACAATGATCAGTAATCTTCCCATTGTATATGAAGTTGTGACAGGAAGTGGGAAGAAGCCATCAAAAGCCCCCAACAGCAACGGCAAAAGCAAGTCTGGCCCCAAAGTAAGCACACATACTCAACATAACATTCTTTGTTTCTTGCTCATATTTTCACAGTGACCTCTGATAATCCATTCATTTTCCCTTCAACCCTAGCCATCCAAGAAACCGAATTCAAACAGTAAGCCAGCAAAGCTGCCCCAGCCAAAGCAGGAGGAACAGATAGTCAAAGAAGACGACGGAGGCGAAAAGGATCAAGCTTACCTGTGCGGCACATGTGGAGGCCGCTATACTAATAATGGTGAATTCTGGATAGGCTGTGACATTTGTGAGAACTGGTACCATGGTGATTGCGTCCGCATCACTCCTGCCAAGGCAGAGCACATCAAGCAGTACAAGTGCCCGGCTTGCAGCAACAAGAGGAGCAGGGAGTGAGGGTGGGACGCGCTGGTTGTAGTTAGGGATTGTAGGGATTGAGCCGGGGCGTTCTCGCTACTTGACTGCCAGTGGCCCCGGCAGTTGTAGTTTCATCTAAACATTGGATGTAGTTAACTAGTAGTACTGTAGTGGTCGCTGCTGCTCTCCTAGTGCACTGGAAGTGTTATGTTAATGGGTTGCCAAAAACTCTCCTTGAGAGTAATGAGTTGGTTTCTTAGTGGGTAATGACCCATTTCGGCATGCGGCTGTGATTACTGTGTTACAAGAGATGCCTTAGTTTTTTTTTTCAGAAGCCATGCTTCTCATTTTACCTGGAATGTTTTGACGTCATCCGTATTGATGTTTTCTGTTGTACAGGTTTTCGATGCTTCATTATATTCCCAGTAAGTTGATGTCGTTTTCCCAGTAAGTTGATGTCGTTTTCGACGCTGGTGATGGAATGGTAAAACGGATAGACTGGGCTACTGCCTTGCCGATCTAATGCTAAATCGCTACTCCCTTGTCGGTCACCAGCCAGTCGTATTCTTCTCTCAGAAAAAAAAAACCATCACCAACCAGCGGTGTTTTTCTCTCAGCAAAAACCCGCACCAGCCAGCCGAACAGGCCGACTAAATCAGATTGGTAATGGTTGACAAGACAAGGTGCTTAATGCTGTGTTCTAGAAAGAAGGCCGAGAACACAAAATCCAGTTACAATAATTAATCACAACTTATTTTTCAGTAATATAATGTCCTTTATTTTTCAGTGGCGCATCTTATAATGTACACGTTACATGTCCGTAATCCTTTATAGTTTCTACATGTCTCTATACACGAGGCCACGTTTTTTTTAGCGTACACTAGACGAGCTTTCTGGTTCCCTGAACACACAGGGGATAGGGCGGCCCCATCCATAACCGCAGAAGATCTAGACCGTTCACTAATAGTATTTCTATTTTTTTATGTGTCTCAGACTCCAGACTCAGAACCTCCTCTCCATCGGTGTTCTTCCCTACCGCCGCCGCCGGCCCGCAGACCCCCGGCGTGCGGTCGCCCCAGCGGCACATCCAGCCTACAGCCAGTGCCCACCCCGATACACCGGCGTCCCCGCGCCAAGCGGCAGCCTAGCGCGACCCTCGCGTGCCCTGAATCTGAAGCATCCGGGCTCAAGCCCGTCGGCGCCGACGGGGCCGGAGGAATGGCGTGGCGGATGCTGCGGAGGAAGGTACGGAGGAGCTATCACCTTAGGGCGTACTCTTCGTCCATACGAGTCTCCGGATTCCCTTAGATTTTTCAAGGCACGAGGCTTTGCAGCGGCAGTACTGACGTCTGTGGGTATTGCAGGAGCTCCACGCGGGCCTTGTGAATTTGGCGCTCCGTGCAGATCATGGGGGTAAGAAGCATTTCTCCAATGGAGCAATCGGAAATCTGGCACGTAAGTCGATCATGGTCTTGCTCCCCTTGTCGAGTTTACCATGAACCTCTCATAGTGATGGATTGGGATTACATCTGTTTTGTACTTACGGAATGCAGAGTTCTACAGCAGTGATGGGCCCAGGCATGCTTCTAGTTGCATGGCATCTAACCATTTCACTATCAGGTATGTTTATATGTGTGATTTACATGGCTACATATACATTTTTTGCAAGTATATGAAACCTACCTGAAGCATCTAACATAAGCATTACAAATGATTGTTGGATTCCATCAGAGATTGATGACATGATGTTTAGATCCTATCAGAAATCGTCTCTGGATGAATCTTACTTGGACATAATTTTTGATCTTCCAAACTTCTGAGTGACGGTTGCAACTACTGCATGGCTCAATTTGCAGCTTATCTTATTTGATGACCTAATGTGACCGCAAATTAAGAAACTAATTGATGTGACAACTCATTGTTAAGGCTCCTTTTGGCACAAATTTGATGATCGTCGCATGCGATGCTTGCTGCTTGTGTCCTGATACCGTAATTGTTCTAGACAAGTATGTGAATTCCACCACACTGGTTAATACTGAACATGTTATGATAGTACATCATATTTAGGTTTATCACTGATTCTTAGAAGTCATATATGTGACCGATGAGCACATGTATGTGAGTTTTGACTATTTCGATCTGTTCATCAAGTGGGAACTACAAATGAAGGTTGTTGGGAGGGTTAAAGTTAACATCCCTCTGAAGAGAAAGCTTGTAGGTAGATTTAATACTGGACCACGACGACATGATGCTGGATTGCTTCCCTTTCATGAAAATGATGCTGGAATCTATTTTGAGTTAGCTCACATGGCATATTTTATATTCTTATTAAACATGGATACTTGTTTTCTTAAATTTTGTCCTCTGATGACAGACCTTTTAGTTTATGATATAGGCTATTGTTCTGATGAACAAATGTGGATCACAATGATTAACACTATAGGCTAACAAAGAAATGAAACAATTTGTTTGCATTGTCACAGAGACCTCATAGCTAATAATCTAGATTTCTCAAGTTTCATCTCTGTCTCATTCTGTATACCTTTTGTCTCAATTGTCTGTTTTCTTTCGATGAAACAATCCATGTTGTATAGTTATTTTATTTAGCATTGATGTTTAAGCATCATTTAGTACGATTCTTGTATTACTTTTATTTTGATTTCAGCCTTTATATGTCCAGTGACTATACCATCTTCTTTATAGGAATTTTCATGCAGGGGTTTATATGTTAGCACGGAGTCAGAAAAGGGAGGATGTTGTAGGGCTGAAAGCTCCTAAAAAGGAGAAGCGAGTGAAGAGAGAAACTAGAACACAACCTCCTGTAGAAGCACCATATGTTGCACCAAAACTGAAGATGGCTACCAAATCATCACAGGACAAAACTGTTGAGATTTTTGATGGGATGACGTTGTTTGACCTCTCTAAACGAACCGGTGCATATATTAGTACACTTCAAGGCATACTTGCAGATCTTGGTGAAAAGGTTGAATCAGAGTTTGACTCTATCAGCATTGATCTTTCTGAGTTGGTTGCTATGGTATGTATTAATTACATTTCTCTTCATATCACATTAACTTGTATTGTTCTTTCCGTTTAGTTGCCTGTGGCATACTGATACTAGACATGCGCTATAGATGTATTTCTTCACTCCTGTTTCATTATATACCCTGCGAGCCTATTGCAAATAAATGGCATTTTTTTGTTGCAATCTATGATATGTTAATGCTCAGAAGTTTTCTGAAACGTATTAAAATCTTGTTCCTTTCTTATGCCTTTATTACTCCTATCACACAAATAGGTCCTTTGGGCAAACTTGGTTCTAATTTTCAAGTGCAGATTGACTCAATAGCATAGTTATACCCTTTGTCCCCATTATATTGTAATCCATCTGCAACATTTTTAGCTTACATTATTAGGTGTGTTCTTTCAAATGATTAGAAAATGTGAAATATTGCAGACCAGCAGTGATATGTTCCATGAATTGACAGTAGCAAAATTAATTATGCTTTACTACTGATTTGATAGTGAACAGAAACATGCTAGGTTTCACTTAAGTAGCACATTTCCAAATTTCTGTATTTTTATGGCAAGCTTTGCCATCATGAAATGTTCAAGCATCTCTATGAAAGTCATGTTTGTTATAATAAGAGTCCTTATGTTTCATGCTTCCTCAGGAACTTGGTGTTAATACCAGAAGAATGCACACTGGTGAAGGCACAGATGAACCACGTCCTGCTGTTGTAACGGTAATGGGCCATGTTGACCATGGTAAAACATCGCTATTGGATGCTCTCCGGCAAACATCTGTTGCAGCGAAGGAAGCTGGTGGTATCACTCAGCATATAGGTGCCTTCGTTGTTGAGATGCCATCCGGAGCATCTATTACATTTCTTGATACTCCAGGACATGCTGCCTTTAGTGCTATGCGGGCTAGAGGTGCTGCTGTTACAGATATTGTTGTCCTTGTGGTGGCAGCAGATGATGGTGTTATGCCTCAGACACTTGAAGCTATGTCTCATGCAAAAGAAGCAAACGTTCCTGTTGTAGTTGCCATAAATAAATGCGATAAATCTGGAGCT
The DNA here is from genome assembly GCA_900205405.1 of Echinochloa crus-galli. Lineage (NCBI taxonomy): Eukaryota > Viridiplantae > Streptophyta > Magnoliopsida > Poales > Poaceae > Echinochloa > Echinochloa crus-galli. Next base: position 444,944 of record OAMR01000427.1, read on the forward strand.
GATCCTGAGAGGGTCAGAATTCAACTTGGTTCAGAAGGCTTGCTTTTGGAGGATATGGGTGGGGATGTGCAGGTTGTTGAAATCTCTGCAGTAGCAAAATCTGGTTTGGATAAATTGGAAGAGGCTTTGCTCCTTCAAGCTGAGATGATGGACCTGAAAGCCAGAATAGATGGCCCTGCTCAGGCTTTTGTGGTGGAGGCAAAGGTGGACAGGGGCAGGGGTCCACTGGCGACAGCTATAGTCAAGTCTGGAACATTAGTTAGTGGGCAGCACATTGTTGTGGGAGCAGAGTGGGGAAGAATTAGATCTCTTAGAGACACGGCAGGGAAAATTACAGAGTCTGCAAAACCTGCGACGCCTGTTGAGATTGAGGGGCTAAGGGGCCTTCCAATGGCTGGGGATGATGTCGTTGTTGTTGATTCAGAAGAAGCATACAGCTTTTAAGTTTATTGACTCCCAAGTGCCAATTGTGAATCTCCTTGGTGGATGTTCTATTTAGTATTTACATCACACCACCCTCTGTTTTTTGCTAAATTTGTCGGTTAATAGAGTACGCTCTCTGCAGGTTTTTGTGAATGTTGTTCATGTTGGCGTTGGACCAATTAGTCAGCATGACATTGATCTGGCACAAGCATGCGGAGCATATATAGTTGGTTTCAACATTCGCAGTCCACCAATTGCTATCACTCAAGCAGCAGCAAGAGCCAACATAAAGGTACCATGTTCATGATTATTATTTCTCTAGTATCAGTCATGATTATGTGCTTCAAGTAACCTTGTTTTGTTTCTATGAGTTTGATGCTAGCATTGGGTTTCAGTGCATCTTTGGATAAATGTTCCGTTTTTGGAAACATTTGGTTCTGTGCATAGATGCTAGAACCTCGATCATACGTGTGTTTTTCTTTGCCATTGTAAACCTAGTGAATCGTCATATTGTATAGATGTTAAATGTTATGGGAATCATACGGGAGGATAATGTTTTCTTTAGCTTCAGATCTACTTTACTTCGTCCACTGATTCAGCACCTCATACATTTATTCTAACAATAACTGGAGTCTTCCCCAGAAAATGCGTTTTTTTAATAGTATCATACCACAAAGAAACAATTGTTCAAGTGTTCCCAATATGGGTTTGCTATTGTTGGCCACATCATGTGCTATTGTTTTTGAGTGTTGTGATATTGACCTAGTCCGTTAGCATAGTCATATCTCCACTCGCCAAAGTATTAAACTATTAATGACCACTTTACCCACAAATGTAGTTTTATGAACTCATTTGTTATGTTTGTATATCCTCAGTTGATCTTTAATCTTTATATTGGGTGAATTTAGCTGACTTGTTAATGTTTATTATTTAGGTTTTACTGCACAAGGTTATCTACCATCTCCTTGAGGAAATGGGAAGGGCAATTGTAGAGAAGGCCCCAGGGACAGCTGAAACCCAGGTCTCAGGGGAGGCTGAGGTTCTGAACATATTTGAGCTGAAAGGGCGCAGCAAGTCAAAAGGACCGGACATCAAAATTGCTGGCTGCCGTATAACTGACGGGCACTTTAGCAAGTCTGGAACCATGAGACTGTTGAGGAGCGGAGATGTTGTGTTTGAGGGTCCATGTGCCTCTCTGAAGCGTGAGAAGCAGGATGCAGAAACAATAGAACAGGGCAGTGACTGTGGACTGGTGATTCAGGATTGTGATGATTTCCAGGTTGGGGATGTCGTTCAGTGCTTGGAGCAGGTGATTAGGAAGCCAAAGTTCATCTCAACGCAGAGTGGTTCGGTCCGGATTGAATGCTAATATAGTACTTGTTTGCTGCTGACATTGTTCCGTCTTCTCTATTTATTCAGCCAGTTGTGCTGAACTGACCAAGGTTTCAAGTGTAACAAGATTTTGTTGGCTAGCGACTTGTTGCAACTGTGACCAACTTCAATTCTGATATGAACTAGGACAAATTTATTGCGTTCAGGAGCTTTTGTAGCCTTTGGGTCATGCCTACGTGAGAAACATCAGTGGGTTGTATATTCATTTTCATAATTCATCCAAATCATGTCGCGGAGAAAAGGCAAATTATCTGCTATTATATGTAATTGCCACAGCCATTCGATTCCCCGCTCTGTGGTGTTGAACTGAAGCCCATTTATGTTACGTATCATATATGCTGTATTGCATTCGACTCTTCTGTATGCAAGGAGCTTGCAAACTCTCAACCGTATATATACCCTGAAATTTGAAGCTGCGTCTATATAACATATTGGTGAATACCGTAACGGTGTTTGAATAAAGTAAAGTCTTGTGTGATTATTGTCATTTTATTTGTTACTATCATTTGAAAAAAGCTAATTCATCGGTAAAGTAGGCATATGACGTATGTGAGTATTTGCATTTGCATCGTCTGTTTGTGTCATGCCCAATTTGGCTAGAATTTCAGCCTGTGCGACAGATGCTCTCATCACTTCAGAAAGAATGTTTCATTGCCAGCAGTTCCTACATGAACATTGAATGAAGATTTCTAGATCACTGAGCGGCTGCTATTGTTCTCGCCTGCTCCAGGATCCTGACCAGTGGCTTGCTGCTGCACCTCCGCCCTTCGTCCAACGGTGTATTTCCCCACCTGCACAATTCCATTTCATTTCATTTCAACTGACGCCAATGTGTTCCAATTTCAACACCTCTGAAATTCTTGTCAAATTCATGCGTGCTACTGCGTACTCTACCTGTCTTTGGCCTGAACATCTGCTCCGAAGTCTATGAGCATGCCGGCGACGAGGTGCAGGCCCTCGGCGGCGGCGATGTGAAGGGGTGTCCTCTGATCGTAGTTCCTGCAGTTGGGGTCGACGCCGAACCTGAGCAGCCGCTTCAGCAGGCCGATCCTGCCGTCGGTGATGACCCCGCACACGTACCCTCCGGCATCCTCCAGGTTCAGGGCTGCGCCGTGCTTCGTAAGGAGTGAGGTGATCCTCTCGTGCCCCGATTTTACTGCTAGTAGTAGCGGTGAATTCCCAAACTTATCTGCAGTTTCAGAGATTGTTGTCTGTCGTAAGAGATCTACATAAAAATTGTTGTTTTTCATACTCTTTTGTGTGTTGTCTTGGATGCACTTTTTCTTGCATACCTATGCTGTTGACGTTTGCTCCTCTCCGAATCAGGAACCTGACGATATCTTCGTATCCTCTTAACGCGGCCACATGCTGTAATAACGTAAAATTCAGGAAAGAGTTTGTTAAAACTACGTTTTATTCAAAATTACAGATATCTTGTCACTTGATTCTATCCCCAAAAAGGACTGTTCCATATTTTGAGAAAGAAAAAATGTGCTTCATGTCGCATTTGTTTCAGTGAAAATGAACTTCTGTAGTCTGAATAGTGGTTACTATACGAGGGAGTTCACATACCAGTGCGGTCCTTCCATCGTAGTCGGGTTTACTCGGATCCGCTCCAGCACTGATTAAGCCCTTTAAACGGGACAAGTCTCCATGGTATGCAGCATTGTTCACTCCGAGCACAAGTTCTGCTTCTTGCCTTGATATCAGGTATGTAATATCTGACTCCAATTGCTTCCCTTTCGACTCTGTTTTTCTCCCCTAATTACCGAAAACAAATCATTTGTTGCTAAGTTTTGGCCCAGACTGCGAAAACATGATTCTGTATTTCTGTTGTTAATATGCTACCTTCAGTAGGTTGCTCAAGACCTGACGGTTGTCGTTGACGTAAATTTGCAGGATGCTAGTCAGGGACTGTTTGTCGATTCTCAGGAGGCTGCAAAGCTCACAGACCCTGACTATGTGTGGCTGTGGAACGTTGCAAACTACAGCGACATCGCCGACGATGTCGTAAGGCAGCAGTTCTGAGATGATCACCTCTGATCCACCTTCTCCAGTGGTCACTTCTTCCTGAGGCAACAACAAACAGAATGGGATGACTGAGGGTTAGTCATGCTGATACAGTGATATGGCTGAGTTTATTTTCTCATGATCCATGTGATTTTTTTCCTGGAAAAATGAATAAAAAAATCATGGATATAAATTGTTGCTGAAATTAATACCAGGCATCCGTGTGCGACGATATAAATTTGATCCACTACAGTGCCTTGCTCTAAGATAACCTCCCCAGGAAGGAAGAATTCTTCATGCAATTTTACCACCTGAAATCATCAACCAATTTTTTTAATAAGTACTATGCTGGTATTAGCTATATATTTACTAATGAGACAAGCATGAATCCATCAAAATCTTACAATCTGGCTCAGGAAGTCCTCTGAACATCCTTTGAACAGGTGCACTTTCGAAACCATGTCGAGGTACAGTGCCTGGGACATCTGCAAAACAAAACAAAACAAAGGCTCCCATGACACTGATCTGCACAAAGGAAATTCTGCTGAATATCTCCTGACCAATAGAAAACATCTGCTACCTTGGATCGAACAGCAACCGGGATGTCGTCAACGACTCTGTCCCTGGTGTAGCTGCTCTCGTACTGCAGCAGCAAGTGATCCTTCACCTGGGACCTGATGTCGGCGCCCAGCTTGTTCCTGTTCATATACCTGATGAGGTCGGCCATCTTGTCCCTGAACCTCTCTGTCTTCGATCCTTTCACGATAAGCGCAGTCATGTTGCCGATCAGGTACGCGCTGAGAAGGATGCCGAACGCGATGTACATCACCGTGAAGGCCATCTCCCTCGGGTTCACCGCATGGATGTCGCCGTAACCTGCAATGCTTTTGCACGGTCAGAAACTGCAGTTTTGTTAATTAATGGAGATGATGAACATGATGCTTGAGAGCATTATTAGCATATATACCGACTGTGGCCAAGGTGACGATGGCGAGGTAGAGCGAGGTGACGTAGCGGGTGAGCAGGTCGATCTCCCTGAAGTTGATGTACCTGGTGTTCCCCAGCGTTAGGGACCCGATCCAGGTGCCCCCCTCGCGCGCCGGCGGCAGCGTGGTGGCGAGGTAGTAGAAGATGCAGGCGGCGGTGTGCGTGAAGTAGAGCTCGACGGTGATGAGCTTGACGATCCGAGTGAAGAGGTAGCTGATGCGGATGTCCTTCTCCATCTTCTTGAAGAAGGCCATGATCTTGCCGGCCCTGTACAGCCGCAGCCACACCAGGCACCTCACCATCTCCGTTCTTCCCGTGGCCTGAAAACCCACGATTGTGTGAGGCGTGATGAACAGAAATTCAGACTTTCTGACGAAAAATGGCAGTTGTAGTTGCAGAGAATCAGTGGTTGAGATGTTGTTAATTACCTTGTAGATGAAATCCCAAGGGAAGCAGCCTAGGATGTCAAGAGCGAAACTTCCTTTGATGTAGCTGCAAGAACGTGAACATATATTAGAAATTCAGAGACACCGTATGTAGCTGCAAGAAGGGCGAAACTTCCTCACCGCAGCGCGATCTTGCGCCTGTCGTAGACCATCCTGTAGGTGTGGGGGTCCCTGTAGGCGAGGAAGAAGTGGACGGCGACGTCGGCGAGGAAGACGAGCTGCACGCACTCGAGGTCCAGCAGGTGCTCCGGGAGGCCCCGGAAGAAGGCGAACTCAAAGGGGGTGAAGAAGGTGGAGTAGATGGACCACATGAACATCGCGTTCGACCAGATCCTGTACCACCTGTAGCAGACAGATCAGGCAACAACAAATCAAGAACACACTCTTGGCATCATTATTGGACGACATCTGAAAATGAAACGCAGAAGCTATATATCCTGCATGTTCTCGGGGATTCCTTTCTAAATCAGGAGCATAACATCCCACTCAGAAGTTCTCTTATTGGTTGCTTGAGCTCGATCAATATCGTTCTCAATCCGGCCTCATGAACGCCACACGTGCAAAAAGCTCACTTTTGCATGAAAACGGTTGTAGCTTCATTCATTTTTCACACGGTCCGGGACGCAAACTGAACTGATGGCAGAACGAGAGAGATGCTTTGTTTGTTACATACCTTCCATTAGGGTGTATAACGAAGCTGCCATAGCAGCAGCTCTGTGGCAGCCTCAGGGCGGCGCTGCTGCCGTGCCAGCTGCTCCTCCTCGACTTGAGCTCCCTCGCGAACAGGGACAGCCTGCTCCCCACGGAACCATGCAAGGTCTCAGCATCTATCTCGTTCAGCTCATACTCTTCAGACATCACTCTCTCCATCAAGCCTCCTGCCCTCCTCTCTCTTTCAGCCTCTCTCTACTCTCTTACCACTTTCGCAGCTCCTCCGTGCAGTACCATGCAACTTCACAACGCCACTCACACGGCGCATATTTATACGGCCGCCGTGTGTGTGAATATTGTATGTGGCCCTGCCACTTGTGGTTGTTGCGCATGGAGCAATTGGCAGTTGAGTTGGGCTTGGGCGCTAGCTGCATGCACAGACAGACGGCACTAGCCAGCCAGTAGCCACCGGCGTTCGGCACAAGGTTTGTTTGTTGGGTGCTGGGGCTCAACTGGGAATGGCCTGCCCGGCCGGGATTCTCCAGTTGCAGCACATGTTGTCATCTTCAGGCTCAGGCTCAGCTTGAAAACACTTGAAAACCTGCAGGGTGTGTGCAGCCGCATGGCATGGCGCACTCGCCTTTTTTCTGCTCAATGGAGCAAACCGGCGGGGCGCCTTTTCCATCCTCCGTACGTGCAGCTTCAGCTTTGCTATTTGTTTCCAGTTTCCACGGCGTGCTGACATGGATGACCGTTTTAAAAAACGAAGAATTCTTGACCAAATGACCTCCCCGGCCTGAGTGTCGATCGAGCTGCTGCTACTGCTAGTTGCGAGGCCCTTTTGCTGAATGCCGTAAGTTTGCTTGCAAGTGGCGACGCAGAAACTATATTCAAGTTTGGTTGTGCAATGCATATAGCATATATATGCATCAGTTAGTTGTAGGCAGCTAACATCTGCATGGCCACAGTTGATGGTTATTGCTGCTGCAACGTTTGCAAATGGTGTTGTAAAACTTTATGCATCCTTCAGCAAGTCACTTTAGCTGCATTGTGATGCAAGGACGAGTCACATGTACAGCTGGTCAAAGATCCTGCAGGGATCAGCTGATTTCGGCTAGTACCTCCTTTTGCAGCGGCCGGTAGCGTGCATCAAGAATCCTGTCAGGTTAAGGTTTCAGGTTTGGTTTGGAACACAGACACATTTCGTCGGGTCTCATAAATTCGTTCGTTCCAAACAAAAGCCACGAGTGCATTGTGCATGTGCAAGTGTGCAACATTGGATCGAGGTGTTTGCCAAATTTCCATCACCAAAATTTGGCGCCAACCAGACCACAATTGGCAATTTGCGTGCCTAAGATCAAGCATGAACTGTAAGTTCGGCTAGATGCTGGACATCAACCAAATTCATCATCTGTGGGTTGCGCCAGATTGATGAAAACCGGCAAAATTCTAACAGAGCTTCGAGAATGGATCCGGCATCTCTAGGGCAGTTGCCGGTAAATTTGGTCAAAGCTGAATCAAAGGTACGTCAGTCACTTTCAGAGTTTCAGGGTATCTTGCTAGTGCGTATCCTACGTGTCTGTCTTCAGAACTCAGAGTGCTCACTGTGGTGCCGCCCAACTCCTCTCGGGCCACAGAAGATCAGGGAGCTAGGAGGTCAAAGTTGTTAGTGAGTTGTGACACTACCGGATGAGCCGGTTAGGGTTGTCCTTTCACTAACCTTAGCTTTTACGTTGACATGAATATCAAATTACAAGGCTGACTAGAGTTCCAAACTAACCTTTCGGATAACTCATATTTAACAATATTTTTCACTGTTCTCTCTGGACAAACATAGCATAATCAAGCATTAAACGTTTTTTGAGTGGCTTCGAGATAAAACGGACTGTACCTAAAAAAGCTTGTCCAATTGCATATGGTAAGATGGATCAATTTGGATTTCCTTTACTCACAGAAATTAGGAATGTGTTATACTTTGTTTAGCTAGGCACGAGAGAAGAGTTGAAGCCATAGTAGACTGTCAACCTTCCTTAACAGTTCAATCTTTTGTGCCAATTGGCCAATTACATATAGAACTAGATAGGAAAAAAGTCACAGTACCTTTCATCAAAACCATGTGCCAAACATTACATGGCCTTCCATCCATGGTTAAACATTACCACGAGTGGTCATAAACAATTATATAACAATGCTAAACCAGCTGGTTAGCATTTCCTTCCAAGGCAAAGCAGCTTCACAAAAAGACACAAACGGCAATATCTTTTTTGCTGCACAACGAAGAGAATCCATCAAAAGCTCTTGATCACGGTATATGCACTCTCTCGCAAAGACAAATATTTGCAAACAAATTAGTACAATTTGGGGTCCTTTTAGATGCAACACAGTCTTAAACTAGATGCATTATGCCAGACAATTAAAGGAAAGAACACTAGGGAAAAGCAGTGGACGGGAGATGGATGGCCATGGGAGGTTGTTCCACTAGTAGTGCCAATAGGGATTAGATTACACTGGGGAAATTAGTGAGATGTTTGGGCAGGTAAAGTTCGGATTAGGACGAAGTTGTAGTGCATCCGACACTCACTTGAGGGGTTTTGTGCTTTGTTCCTTTGGTTTTATAAGCATGTCTGTGCGAACATGATAATGCTAATGTTTTGCTTGCACTAATGCAAACTTGATTGTGGTCGCAAAAAAAAATGCAAACTTGATTGGGTAATAAACTAATGTGTGGTGCACTGGTTCTCAAGCAAAATGCAGGAGGGATTCGATACTCTGTTTAAATTGTTGCCCATTGCATTGTACCTGTTGTGCAATATATATTGCAGTAAGCTTCTAGCTTTAGCTTTCATACACGTACTTTAGATATATATATGGGCAATGGGGGCAAGGGAGCATTAATAGTACATTTCAAGCTATTCTTCAAAAATTATATGACATGTACCTAGTTCTCTCACAGTACACATCGACAGGGCAAGTAATGCAGATTTGTCATGTAACTGATGGACGAAACACAAACATTTGCTGGACTATTATAATAGAGGGTGCAAATTCAATAACATAAATGTCCACTGATCCTCTTTAGGTCAATAAATAAATACTACCAGTTTATTACTAATTATTTTAATTTATTGATCCAAAATGGTCCGCGGATCCCCTAAAGTTAACGAATTTGCACCAACTAATCCATAAAATATCTGTAATTCAATCGACATAAAGAACATAGGCACACAACAAATGAAATGAGAGGGACAAACCCAAAAGCAGCATCCACGAAAATTGCTTCCACTTTTCTTCCCAAAGGAGAGGAAGACCTCCTCACTCCATATCTTCTCATGCAGTCCTGCCTTGGTGTATTCTGTCTCTCATTTCTTTACCAGTGTGGCATTTTGTGATAATTGAATATCAATATGCGTTAATTAGAAGCAAGTTCTAGACACGTCATCCACACAACCAAGCATTAAAACTAATCATCTAACCTGATTATAGACATTTGTTCTCCCGTTTCTTAAATGGGGATAGGATCGCTAGCTATGGATTTTTTTTTTCATTTCCATTTTCTTATGCATGTTGGTTATATGCAGATCGCACTTTGGAAGCATAATATTTCTTCCCGCGTTGATCAGATTTTTTTTTTACGTCGATGGAGGGGAGAGGATCCCCGTCGATCTGAAAGCTTTGCATTGGGCAGGCACCAAAGATGTCCGTTAGAAGAGATAACTGTACATCAGTCCGGGGGGTTACAGTGTGTAAGTGTGTTACTGTACATCGATCTGGAGTTATTCAAGTAACCTGGGACATCTGGTCCTGTGATCCCAGGGGGCAGTGCGCGTTTCTTGAGATCTTTTCGGTATCAAATTGATTCTGGAAAGGCCTTACTGACCTGAGTTAGTTACACTTTTTAAAATGGTTGAATAGCAGGCATTCTGAAGGATGTAGTGTAGCAAACAATTCTTGACCGGGACGTTACTAACTTGGACAATGTTCACGAAGAAATATATAGTGTGCTCATTGTCATTGCTGATTTTAGAAACCGTTCTAAAATTATTTTTTTTCTTTCCGTCACTCTTTTTTTGAATTGAACTTTCCGTCACTCTTTTAAGCGAGGCGCTCATTGTCATTGTTCAGTTATAAACCGTAAAGAAAAAAATCTTTTGGTGGAGAGGCTGCAGTGGGAGCAAAACCCCATCTAATTCCAAACCCAAAAGAGGCCGGCCCATCTATAGCCCATAATGCCAGCCCAGCCCATTCCCCCTTTCCTCGTAGCGAGAGCGATGGGCATCGGGAAAGAAGAAGATGCTGAACGCGACGGGGTGTTATTTCGGCGGCAGGACCCCATGGCCGCCCATGCTGCTGGGGAACCAGATGCGCCACTCCACACCAGCGCTCCACGGCCCCCTTTGGCGTCTACCTCGTCGGGGAGGCCGCGTACAAGTGCATCCGCCGCCTCCGCGCAGAACTCGAACTAGGGAGCGAGCTTCCTGCGGGTTGCGGTAAGTACTCTCCCACCTCCCAGCTAATCATCTCCCGGGCAACCGAAAGGAGAATTGAAATTTCTGGTGCAAAATACTCCTCTCAGTTCTGCCTTGGTACTAGATCTGGTACGTAACATATACTGTACATGCTTTCGTAGTTTATTTCTGGTGAGAGCTTAATTTGCTTTGCTTGAGTACTTTGAAAGAAACGAATTGGTTGGGGTCCTTGCGGAGTCCTATGTTATTTAATGGCACTGAAGCTTCCTACCACTACAAGAATAACTCACATCCGCACCCCTCGTATGCCTCGGTGCACTCAAGATCCGGTGCTAATGTAACATTAGCACCGGGTGCAAAATTGAGGCGCCCTCGGGAACCCTTTAGCACCGGTTGGTAACACCACCGGGTGCTAAAAGTCCCCTTTAGCACCGGTTCGTAAATACGATCCGGTGCTAATGTGGGTGTCATATGCTACTTCAAAAGGAGCGCATCTTTTATTCTATCACATGTGCTGTGTAGGTGAGATGGTTAGGTGGGTGCACGCACGTGAGCAAGAGGTCTTGAGTTCGAATCTTGCAACACGCAAATATGCAAATATTTTTGCCTACTGCCCCCACCTTTAGCACCGGTTATTTGACCCGGTGCTAAAGGTGGCACCATTTAGCACCGGAAGAGTAACACCGGTTGGGAAACCCGGTGCTAAAGGGGCTTCCCAACCGCCCAACCGGTGCCAATGTCCATCATTCTGGTAGTGTACCCTTTTTTCGCTCATAAAAGCTTCCTACCCTTTTTTCGCTCACAAAAGGTACAGAGGATGTGTTGTTTCAGAGTAGAAATTGACTTGCCCAAGTTGCGCGCTTTGATGGTAATCTAGTAATCCTAGTGGGGCTCTGCTGAAGTCAATGAGATTCTATTTTGCTTCATCGACTCGTGCTGATGATTGTGTTAGGAACCTAGAATCAGTTGCCTCTGTGGACCAAGGTTTTATTTCTGATTCAGCTTAGTAGTATGTCGAGCTTTCAAAGGTCACCATGAAACCCGTTCAGAAAATTAACAAACAATTCTCCATGTCTTTGCTGTATGGGCTTTTCTTGGTCTCTAACTGCCACGTGGTGGTTTGTGCTTGCAGGTCTTGATACACACCACTCATTTTTTTTTCGCGACCGTGCCTTAGCACGTATTTTATTAAGAGGGAGAGAAAAAGTACATCCTAGATTGCTACGTCAACAGAGAAGGTGACGAGCAGGAGCCATCAAGTCAAAGTTCGTGATTACATTGGAACAGGACTGCGACCTGGCCGGACCCCTAGCGCTATCGCAATTGTGCTAATCGTGGAGAAACCCGCTTGATCCCAAAGACTTATCTCCTCCTTAATTGCTTGCAGCAACTCGCTACTTGATCGACTTTGCCGATTGAAGGTGCGCCCATTTCGTTCTAACTACAACATCCACCATACCAAGACCACCAGCGAGTCAAAACCTCGGCGATCTGAGCGTTGTAGTCTCTTCCTTGCAGTGGTCCACCAAACCACGAAGGAAGGTTCAGCAACTGCCGGTGTTGTAGTCCTTGCAGCTGTTGCCATCCGCACGCTGAGAGCAACGAGAACCAAATCTGTCGACTGAAAGAGCATGATACAAGGATGTGGTCGATCGATTCTGGCTCTTGGTCACAGGTGATGCAATCGTCCCCATCTTGTAGTCGGTGCTTCTTCCTTCTGCTGGCAGTCCAGCATCTCCCATGAATGGCCGTCCAGACGAAGAACTTACATTTTCCTGGCGCACGCGTCTTGTGGAGTACTTTGGCTCCTGGCCAAGCATACTGCCCCTCAAAGAAGGCACGGTAGGCTGAAGATGTGGAGAAGGAGCCATCACTTGTCCAACGCCAAACGGGTTTATCAGGCGTGCTCGGATCCAAAGCAACAGATTCCAGGGATTCCCAAACATCTAAATAATCAAGAATGACTTGCACGGTCAAGGCCCCTGTGATGTCTTTCACCCATTGGCGGTTGTGCAGCCCTTCAGCGACCGTGCGTGTGCGTTGCACTCGCAGCGACACCGCCTGCAGGAGGCATGGGGCCATTTCAGAGATAGAGTGGCCATTGATCCATCGGTCCGACCAGAACAAAGTGTTAGTGCCATTTCCAACAACCATGGTGGTGGAGTAGTGGAACAGGGCCTGCACATGGTCCTCCACCAACTCTGGAAGTGAATTCCATGACCTTTCCGGGTTGCATTTTCTGATCCAAAGCCACTTCATCCTAAGGGCGTATCCAAAGAGTTTGAGGTCCACAATGCCTAAACCACCAAGTTCAGGGGGGCGACAGACCTTTGGCCATGCAAGCAGGCACTGACCGCCCGTTACCATTTCCGTTCCTTGCCATAAAAAAGCTCGTCGACGCCTGTCAATGCAAGAGATGACCCATGGCGAGATTGTTATGGCAATTGCAGTGTGGATTGGGACAGCCGACATCTTGACTTTTACCAAAACTGACCGACCGGCTCTACTCATGAGTTTGGCTTGCCAGGTGGGTAAGCCTTGTGCTACTCTGTCCACCAGTGGCTGGAGATCGTGCTTTTTCAGTTTCTTGATGGCCAACGGGATGCCCAGGTATTTGCAAGGAAAAGGCTCAAAATGCCCAGGGAAAAAACGCTGAAGGGTAACACTTTCTTCAAGCCCACACTGAATTGGAGAGATTGCGCATTTCATCAGGTTGCAATGCAGGCCTGTAGCTTGTCCGAAAATCTGCAGAATGACCGTGGCTGCCACCAGGTCCTGCTGCACTGGTTTCAGAAGGAGAACCACATCATCCGCGTAGAAGAAAGCTCTTTCTTTGATCTGCCTTGGACCTAGCTTGCTCAGTAGAGATAAATGGTCGGCTTTGTGCAGCAGAGCGTTCAGGGCCTCCATTACTAGGACGAATAGCATGGGTGACAATGGATCCCCTGACGGAGACCCCGGGCATGGCAGACTCTCCTACCTGGTGTGCCATTGACAACCACTTTCGTACTAGAGGTCGAGAGGAGAGCGCTGATCCAATTCAGACAACGACGAGAAAATCCCATGTGACTGAGAATGGCAAGTAGAAAGGTCCAACTGACCGTGTCAAATGCCTTGGCTATATCAATCTTCAGTAAGGCGCTGGGTGTTTTCGACCGATCTAGGAGCTTGGCAGAGAGTTGAACTGCTTTGAAATTTTTATGGATCAATCTTCCCTTGATGAAGGCACTCTGGTTATGGCACGTCGTCTCGCCCCTCACCTGCAGTCACTGGTTCAGAATACACACCACTCATGAACTTGATAGTACATGACATATCTCTACACACCACACATAAAAAGAAAATACAAAACCGATGCAGAGACTTATCTCTTGATCAGGAAGTACTAGCTTCTCACAAGTGAGACAAAACAAAGTAGAAGCTACAGATTCGTACGCTAATGAAACGTCATCTTCTATAAAAATTGAAAAAAAGAAGCAAATTAGTAAAGATTGGTAGCAATATGAATACTTCGTTCATTTACGTTGAGATAATAAAAATTAACTTCCTTTTTTCTATTTTAGTTTCCACTGTCACAATGGAGGGTAGCCTCCATGATGAGCGATTGCAATTTTTTCAGCTACACCCTCTTCCTGTTTTAAAGAATCCGGATTACTTTAGGTTCTTAATATGAAGCATATGATTGTGTATGAAAACTAGGTTGATGAGAGGCATTTGCTCCTAGAAAGCACCTAGAATTTGCTCTAGTTCGAGCTTGTCGTTTTCTCTATATTTTGAATTCTTGAGGAATGATTGCAAGTCTTGCAGCAATATTCATGGCTTTTTTTTTGCCAGGGGGCTTTGCCCCACAGCTCTTGCTTAAAAAAAATATTCATGGCTTTGAATATTTCGTTGTTACCCCACATCATAGAGAAACAATAAACTTGAAATATAGAAATTCAAAAAAATCATTTCCTCATTGTCCTACAAATAGATGAATAAGAAGTTTTTTCGCGAACGTGCCTTGGCACGTATTTCATTAAGAAGAAAGCAGTTTACAAACAGTCCTTGAACCAAGCCAAACAGGAGTTGACCTACCCAAGCGCACAAAGGACTAACAGAAGAGAAAAAACTGAACAAGGCCAACAAACAACCGGCCAGGAAACCAAGAAGAGAAGAGCGACAACGGCTCCAACCACACAGACCCAAGAAACCTAGAGACGACCCTCTCCCGAACCTGCAAAGTGATAACCTCGTCACGGGTGCTAAAGGACCAAGAGGTGGCAAAGCATCCACCTAGCAGCACAGACACGACGGCAAAGCATCCATCCGAAGTAATGACCAAGCACAGGTGGCCAAGCATCAACCTCGCAGCACGAATCAGCAACCAAGCACGGGTGGAAGACACCCAATCAACACGACCGCGGCGGCAAAGCGCCAGGCAACGGCGGCAAAGCGTCCGCCAGAGTAGCAGGGGGCGGCAAAGCATCCGCCAGAGCAGCAGGGGTGGCAAAGCATCCGCCAGACGACGATAACAGCAACCCGGACGAGGAGGACGAAATAAGCGAAGGCAGGTGCAGAGGCAGAACCTCCATAAGAACGACCGGCGACCTCCACCAGAAGGAAAGCATGGCAAGGCCAGCCAAGCACGGCGACGAAAGAACTCCCAAGACAACGTCCCGAGGGACAGCACAGGGGCATACGATGTCCGACCAAACATGGTCTGGGCTTTCACCCGGGAGTTCGCCGGAGAGGTGAGGGAGAAGGGGGGGAAGCTTGATGCCTTCAACAAGGTAAACGGCGCCCCGAGGCGTCGCCATCATTTGGCTTTCGCCATCGCCCCACTCCAACCAAAGACCCCCACCGGCAGAACGCCACCCCAACAAGATAGCACAACGATGGCGTAGAGGGATAGATCCCGCACGGGGTTGATCCGCGGCGGCGACCGCGCACAAGAGGCTCTCGGCGAGGGGGGGCCGGCAGCCCGCCAAGAGGTGGGGCGGCGGCGCGCCAGCGACCGTCGGCGGCCGGATCCACGGAGTCCCGCGGGGGCCAGCAACAGGCCAGCGGCGCACAAGGCCCAGCCGTCGTCGGCGGCCACAGCCACGCGGGCAGGTCGACGGGGACCATCACCCGCCGCGCGCCCCTGGAAGGGGGATGGCGACGAGCCGACAGCGGAGCTGGGCGGCCGAGCCAGCAGGAGGGTCCGGCGCAGGGACGGAGGCCGGATCCGGTCGTGGGAGGAGGCCGGCAGTAGCAGACCGACGACGAATTTGTATTTGTGAAAAATTGTCCAAAAATTGATTAATTAGGCTCAAAATGTTCGTCTCGCAGAGTACAACAAAACCGTGCAATTAGTTTTTGATTTCATCTACATTTAGTACTTCATGCATGTTATGACATTTTGATGTGACGGGGAATCTTCTTTTTGCATAGTGAATTTGGGAGTAACTTTTTGGATCTAAATAAGGCCCGAGACAAGGATTCATGGGTATTCTGCCATTGGGCTTGAGGCATTGCAGCTGTCGACTAATGAGTAAAATACACCGGCGGTCTTCGAACTTGTCCCCAGGTGTCATCTAGGTCCCCGAATTCTCAAAATGCACATTTGAATCCCTGAACTTGCTAAACTGTGTCATCTAGGTCCAACGTTCCAAAAATACCCCTATGCATAATGACATGGCTGCCAATTAAGCATGAAATTTTATACTATTTCTCTAACTAAATCGGTTATTTCCATCATAATAATTAAATAACTTTATTTGATGGTACGATATCGATAATTATAGATTAAGAGATGGACAAACACCAATAACATAGGGTATTTTTGGAAGTTTGGACCTAGATGACACAGTTTAGCAAGTTCAGGGATCCAAATGTGCATTTTGAGAGTTCGGGGACCACACCTCGGGACAAGTTCGAGAACCGCTGGTGTATTTTACTCGTCGACTAATCATAGCACAAGCATTGAAGAGGTAATCCTTTTTGCATTGCAGACAGCTGATTCATGGTTGTGCATATGTTCTGACTTCGCTGAAACGAAGGAGCCTCCATTCTATACTGGCGCACGCACGCAAGCAAGGCTCAGGCATGGCGCGCGGCGCACGCTACAGCCGCGCGTAGGCGACGCGCGCAATGCAGCTCGCGTCGAATCTGAACGGAGACGACGACGCCACTGCGTCCCCGTATTCGCAGCGTCGTCTACGATGCCATCATGTCGCGCCCGGCGAGCAGCAGGAAGCTGGAGGCTCTAAGCGCCACAGCCGGAAGCGGAGGCGGCGCCGTGCCCACGAGCAGGGTGGACGGTAAATCAAATGACGACCGGGGAGTGGACGGTATCTGAAATACCGACCACCTCTTGGATCCCTGACCGCCGTTGGATCGAGCACGTGCGGCCACGATGGTGGGGCTTGCAAAGGCAGGGACTCTGTCGTCGTCCGTGTCGGCCCTCTTGCGGGTGGCAGCGCCGGGCGGTGACAGCACGGCGCCGTTGCTCAGGCTCGGTGTCGAGCGTCCTCCGGACGGCGACGCGGGACACCTCGCCGGCCGCTTCGTCGTCCGGGCAAAGCGTCCGCCTGCCTTCGCCGGCCGACTCGGGGTGGCGAGCGTCCGCCGGCCGGCTCGAACCATGTCGCCGGCGCGCCGCCTGCATCCTGGTCCAAGTTTGCAGCGACCGCAGGGTCCCGGTGGGAAATTGATCAGGGAGCGTGGCATGGCAATTGTTTTGCAAATGTTATTATTCATTCGGAGTTCAGATTGGGTATGGGCGTATGGCATTGCATATTTGCGTTGCAGCGGAAGACACTCCTAATGTCCAGAGAAGCACCAACAGATGAATTGTTCAGAGAAGGACTGTGCTTGCACTTGTTTGCGTGTGTCAGGGGAGGCGTGTACGTGTGCGTGGCGAAGGCGAAGGTGAGTGCTGCGCGTTCGACAGCCAACGCCGGGCACAGCTGCATCCGCGCCCGCATTGCGGCTCGCCGAAGCTGCACGAAGACGACGCACGAAGGCGTGTTCTTATGGATGGAGAGTCTGGAGACGCGAACACCTCGCGCCGCTCGCGGGTCTCGCGCACGAACTAATCCTCGACGTCGAGGCCGCGCGTGCTGACCTTCCTGTCATCGTCATCGTCGACACGAAGCTGGTGACCACGCACCCGGCCGGAGGCCCTTGTAGCTCGCGGCGCGACGGACACAGGAAGACGTCCCGGACTCGCAGACCGGCGCGGCGGCGCTCCGGCGTCGCGGCCACGACCAGGGGTGGACGGTATTTGAAATACCGACCGCCCCTTGGGTCCCTACGGACCGTTGGATCGAGCACGTGCGGTTCAGATCGGGTCAAGTTTGCACAGGCAGGGACTCGGCTGTCCTCTCATTTGTTGACTCGCGGGCGCCGGAGCTGGGCGTGGCGCCATGCAGGCCGGAGGCCGCCGGACGGTGGCAGCGCGGCGGCGCTGCTCGACGGCGCCGGAGAAGACCTCGCCTCGCCACTTCATCGTTTGAGAGAAGATCGCCCGATCAGGTCTGGGAGATTTGTGCCTGAATCTACAGGTGTTAACACTTGATGAGAGTACATATCAGGGTAGGAAAACAGAACCTTCAGATAAACGGCAGCTGCAACTGTGTGCAAGCAACTGCATATGCAGAGGTAGGCCGGCTAGTTTTAGTACGTTGGTGTTATTCAAGACACTAGGTTATTATCATCCCAAAGTCACGATAGCATGTGATGTTCTTTATTGGCAACACCTTGAGAAGGCAGTGACTCGGTATAACCTGGTAGACTAATTAACAGATTTAGGATCCAAAAAAGTTGAAATAAACATATTGCCGATCGGTTTGAAGCACATGAACTTGTACGGTCATCCGGCTATTTTTGTCGGACTTGGAATGGTACAGACTACAGACAGAGCAAAATTTCAATGTGAATCTAGACTTCTCTCCCAAATAAATTGTGGTATTTCATTCCAAAAAGATAGGCTGGTCGCTTGGCGAGGATAGGTTACAAAACATCAGCAAGCTGGTAGATTGACGAAGAAGAACAGAGTAACGCACTCGTCGAGTGTAGTTTGTTTTTAAAAAAGAACAGAGTGTTCTGGAAGCTAGATTCAATTTCACAAAGCAGCAGCTTTACCAAATTTCAAATCTTTGCAAGTATCTTTTGTTATTAAATTAGTTATGAACAATGTTATACAAGTTAGTGTACTACGATTTCAAAGGCTGAAATACCAATCAAGTATCCTTCTATAAGTTAGTTTGTGCTCCTGAATTCACTTTGAAGGACCCTAGTTTGAGTAACTCCTCCTTGACACTCATTTATCCTGTCTAAAACTACGAGTCACCTTGCTCTCAGGCAGCAAGCATATCAGGTGACAGCTGTGCGTTGATGGCTACTCAGGAGTAGATTTGAAGAAAAAACTGCTCTATTGGTCTTTGCCGTGCGACGACGGATGAAGTCGGCATTGCATTAACCCCCACTCGTTGTCGACTTGCCGTAGCCCGTAGATGACACGAGTTTGACTGCCCCTCACCGTCCCGCCGCCGGTGGCCGCCTTCTTCCCCACGTGGGCCGCCGCGGGCGCCTCCCCCTGCAACTTCGCCGGCGTCACGTGCGATCCCGTCTCCAGCGCCGTCAGAGCCACAGCGATCTCCATTCAGAGCCAGGGCGACGCCGCCGCGCCGTTCCCGTTCGACTCCATCTGCGGCGGCGCGCTGCGGTCGCTAGCGATGCTGTCCCTGGCGAGCAGGAAGCTGGTGGCCGCACGCCCGGGAGGCTCTATGCTCCGCAGAACGGCAAGGCGGCGCTCCGGTGAGCCACGGCCGGCAGCGGAGGCGGTGCCGCGGCCTTGTCGGGATGATTCGGAAGTCCACGTGGACGCTGTATGTCTGTATGCAGAGAAGTGTGCCATGAATCACACTGTCATGTAAAGTGTGCGAGTAGTTTAACTCTGGAATAAAAGATCTTGTGATTGTGTGCAAATGAGACGAGTCCAAACCCCGGATCTGAGAAAAAGAAAATACTAAGGTAAACTAAATTTCTGTTCATTTAAAAAGCTAACAAAACATTATACATTTTGAGTACATTGATATTTTTCACACAACATTGATATTTTTCATATAACGTTAGTTCAGTCAGTAGTATTTTTTTAGTAAAAATCAGCGTCAGTCATCAATGATCTGGCATGTTTTTGTGGCGCATAACCTGCCACCGGGCACCGGTGTTGGCTCGTGAGGACTGACGCGGTGTGTCTGATTGGCCGTGTTCCAGAAATCAAGGACTGACACGGCAGCGAAGCCAGCTGCCCCCGTCTTCTTGCCGAAGGGCAACATCTCACAGACGGAGGCCGTGTTTAGTTCCTAAATTTGGGGTGCAAATTTGGGACTTTGATGTCTCTTCGTAATCATTACGCCACTATAGCATTTCGTTTGTATTTACAAAAAATTGTTCAAAAATTGATTAATTAGGCTCAAAATGTTCGTCTCGCAGAGTACAACAAAACCGTGCAATTAGTTTTTAGTGGAAAGTGGAGGCGCGACTGAGGAAGGGAAAGAAGATAGGAGGGAGAGGGAGGGGGCGGAGGCGGGGCCGCCGCCGCCATCACGGACGACGGCGGCAGATGCCGAAGGCGGGGCCCAGCTTGCCGAGCGCATCCGACCTCGCCACCGGGAGCCTCCACAGGGGGGCCCTCCTCCTGCCACCCGGCATCTCTCACCAATCCCCACCTCGCCGCTTCGCCCGCCCGCTCGGTGCGCGCGCCCTGCCCCTGCGCCGTGCGCCTCCCACCCCGCCCTTCGAAACCAGGGGAGGATAAAAGTCTAGCCCTCTCGAAGTCTCGCCTCGCCTCGCCGCCCGATCAGGTTTGCGTACCGTGGACAGATACAAAGGCCGACGCATTGTGGGCCAAGGCCCACTCGTCACTTTTCTTTATCCCAAACTCATAGTCACGAGTCATGCAGGTATGAAGATTCTGAAAAAATACCAATGGTCCGAATTCCTTTGTGCAAAGTAGCGTGACTAGACCTAGAGGTGGGCTCCACGTCAGGAGTCGGACCCTAAAATTAAAATCTTGCGTTCACACTATAAAATTTTAGTAAAATTGACTGAAATTTTTGGAGATGACTCGGTATGATAAGCAGCAACTTTGTGCAAAGTAGCGTGACTAGACCTAGAGGTGGGCTCCACGTCAGGAGTCGGACCCTAAAATTAAAATCTCGCGTTCACACTATAAAATTTTAGTAAAATTGACTGAAATTTTTGGAGATGACTCGGTATGATAAGCAGCAACTTTGTGCAAAGTAGCGTGACTAGACCTAGAGGTGGGCTCCACGTCAGGAGTCGGACCCTAAAATTAAAATCTTGCGTTCACACTATAAAATTTTAGTAAAATTGACTGAAATTTTTGGAGATGACTCGGTATGATAAGCAGCAATTTTGTGCAAAGTAGCGTGACTAGACCTAGAGGTGGGCTCCACGTCAGGAGTCGGACCCTAAAATTAAAATCTCGCGTTCACACTATAAAATTTTAGTAAAATTGACTGAAATTTTTGGAGATGACTCGGTATGATAAGCAGCAACTTTGTGCAAAGTAGCGTGACTAGACCTAGAGGTGGGGCTCACGCTCAGAGTCGGACCCTAAAACTAAAACCTCGCGTTCACACTATAAAATTTTAGCCAAATTGACTGAAATTTGTTGGCAATGCTCAATATCATAATCATCAACTTTCTACAAAATATGGTGATAGATCTAATATGTGGGCCCCACTTCAAGAGTAAGACCCTAAACTAAGACCTACTTCATGTATGTCTTATATTGTACGAAAATATGGGTGAATGTAAACAAACAGTAACCATTTATAGTTTCTCTTCTCCTTCTGCCCTTCTTATTTTTACTGTTCCTTGTAACTTCATGACGAGGAAATAGCTCTTGGCACAAAATGTGATTAGATGATCCACTTAAGGAGATATTTGAAAGATGTTTCTATTGTCTCAAACTTTTAGGATATACGAATTCGGATCTAGATCTTCCCTATAACAAGAAGATTTTATATGAATGTATAACAAGAGGAACCAAACAATTATACTGTTTGTTATATTTTCAACATTTGCTGCACACGTGTTAAGTAGTGGTGTGATATCATTTTTCCCAAACAAAATTTTAGCTCTACACATAGGACCTTAAGGATATCAGAAAAATGATATCACACCACTACTTAACACGTGTGCAGCAAATGTTGAAAATATAACAAACAGTATAATTGTTTGGTTCCTCTTGTTATACATTCATATAAAATCTTCTTGTTATAGGGAAGATCTAGATCCGAATTCGTATATCCTAAAAGTTTGAGACAATAGAAACATCTTTCAAATATCTCCTTAAGTGGATCATCTAATCACATTTTGTGCCAAGAGCTATTTCCTCGTCATGAAGTTACAAGGAACAGTAAAAATAAGAAGGGCAGAAGGAGAAGAGAAACTATAAATGGTTACTGTTTGTTTACATTCACCCATATTTTCGTACAATATAAGACATACATGAAGCTGTCTCTTATACACATCTAGATGTGTATAAGAGACAGGCACACAGAGCAAAGAAATATAACATGTTACAGACAAAAGAGGTGTTAGTGTACTACGATTTCAAAGGCTGAAATACCAATCAAGTATCCTTCTATAAGTTAGTTTGTGCTCCTGAATTCACTTTGAAGGACCCTAGTTTGAGTAACTCCTCCTTGACACTCATTTATCCTGTCTAAAACTACGAGTCACCTTGCTCTCAGGCAGCAAGCATATCAGGTGACAGCTGTGCGTTGATGGCTACTCAGGAGTAGATTTGAAGAAAAAACTGCTCTATTGGTCTTTGCCGTGCGACGACGGATGAAGTCGGCATTGCATTAACCCCCACTCGTTGTCGACTTGCCGTAGCCCGTAGATGACACGAGTTTGACTGCCCCTCACCGTCCCGCCGCCGGTGGCCGCCTTCTTCCCCACGTGGGCCGCCGCGGGCGCCTCCCCCTGCAACTTCGCCGGCGTCACGTGCGATCCCGTCTCCAGCGCCGTCAGAGCCACAGCGATCTCCATTCAGAGCCAGGGCGACGCCGCCGCGCCGTTCCCGTTCGACTCCATCTGCGGCGGCGCGCTGCGGTCGCTAGCGATGCTGTCCCTGGCGAGCAGGAAGCTGGTGGCCGCACGCCCGGGAGGCTCTATGCTCCGCAGAACGGCAAGGCGGCGCTCCGGTGAGCCACGGCCGGCAGCGGAGGCGGTGCCGCGGCCACGACCAGGGGCGGACGGTGACGACCGGGGTGGACGGTATTTGAAATACCGACCACCCTTTGGGTCGCTGCCTGCCGTTAGATCGGCAACCGTGCGGCCCAGATCGGGCGAGTCTTGCACAGGCAGGGCAGGGACTCCGTCGTCCTCGTGACTTGTCTGGCGGGCGCCGGACCGGAGCTGGGTGGCGCGGCGGCACGATGGAGGCCGCCGGGCGGAGGCATCGCGGCATCATCGCTCCTACTCCTGCTCGGGCTCGGTGGCGAGCGTCTTCCAGCCGGCAACGCGGGATACCTTGTCGAACAAGGCCGCGGAGTTGTGCAGCGCCTCGCCGGAACCGCGTCAGGAAGAAGCCGGTGTTGTACGACGCGTTGACGGTGGCGTGGATGAACACGGCCGGCCGCCGCATCTCCCTGGTAGTGTTCAGCACCGCGTCCATGGCGTTTTCGCTTCTCCCGTCGACGGTGACGCCCTCGTCCATCAGGGACGGCCTGAAATGGAAGATGCTGCTGACCACGGGGACTCGGGGAGGAAGAAGCACACGGCCATGAAGAACTGGTGGGACTTGAGGATAGCGCCAGCGGAGGATGAGGCGCTTCGCGCCATGAGCGGCCGGCACCCGAGGCTTTTCCCGCGCCGGCCAGCCCGTCGGCGGAGCAGTGCGCCAGCCGCTGCGCACCCGCCTGATGCGCTCGAGGAGCTCGGCCGCGCCGTGGCGGTCGTCGTTGCCCACGGCCTCGGCGCAGCGGATGAGCATGGAGTGCAGGTCCACCGCCTTCCGCGCGCCGGCGGCGGCGTCTTCTCCGTGGCGGCGCGCAGCTCCTGCATCTTGGGCGACGATGCAGGAGTCAAGGTGCTGGTACAAGAACTTGCCGACGATGCTCTCCTCCATGAGCATGCGCGAGACCTAGGGGAGCACAGTCACCGTCTTGGCTGCCGTCGACCTGGGACGTCGGTGGCAGATCGTGGAAGAATGGAAGATGGAGGCAGACGGAAAAAACCGCACATACAAGCGATCACGGGGCTTATTGCATGTTACACTTAAAGGTTTTAATTTTTTTAAAACTTTACACACACGATAGTATCAGGTATGTTTCACATCTGCTTGATACTATCGTGTGTGTAAAGTTTAAAAAAAATTACAATATTTAAGTGCGACATGCAAGACAATGCAATAAACATGGCGGTCGCTTGTACGTTCGGTCATGCGTTTCTGAAGATGAAGGGGAAGCTAGAGGTCTTTGCTACTCCGACGCCGCATCAGTGACCGGCATTGACAGTGGGCACGATACTACAGATTTCAAGTGCTAGAGGTATTTGGCAATTGAAATTGCCGTCATGTGCTCGGTGGATCCAACACGAGGCTACACTGTGCCAATAGGAGCTCACAAGGATGACACAAGACAAGAGACTATATAAATACTGCAAGCTCGTAGCTCCGTACTAGATTACATCGTCTTGCATACTATATATTTTGTTCTGAACTTCTGACTTAGTAGAACGGAATTTTTTCGGTAATAAAATACAAAGTTACAGGGGAACATAGTGAATAATCCCAATTGTTTACTCGACAACGTGCATCTGGAATGTCGAATGGATTGGCCAACTTTGTTCCTTAAAGTTTCCGAAATAAATTTGGAGCAGCTGTAGGTTGGCTAGTTGAGACAAAAATGCAATTCGGATGGACAGACAAGGGCACGTTTTACATTGCCTTTTGTGCCTCCGCCATTCTGCAGATGCGCACTCCAGAGTTGAAACCTTCTACCGATCAAACAAGCTGCAATGCTGGCGAGAAGTATGCAGCTTCTATATGTTGCTTAGAAAAATGTTCATAGTATCTATGCTGAAAGAGAGAAAAATGAAGCAGATGAAACGTACACAGCTTCAAGAAAGAAATACGTGCAATTTAATCCGGAATAGCTGGTGAAAATATACTCCCTAGTTGATCAAGAATCCACTGTAACGCTAGATTTAAGAAATTAAACTTCTTCATACTACCTCATTGAACTCAACACGTGCACATCAGTCAAACTGACTGCCAGCTGCTCTAGATTATGTACATGTAAAACATAAAACTACTTTTCAAGAACATAAAATGCCAGATACATACATCTATGCTATAAGAACGTCAAACGCTTTTCGGCAGCCGCTGCACTGGATGACTAATCTGATCAACAAATGGTATGCACGGGCAAGTACGTGCTTCAGGGGGCTGCTGAAATATACATATCATTCAGCAACAAGAAACTAGAGCTTCATTCAAAAGATGCATCTTCTGCTAGCCATGTCGAGTGAGCAAACATGACACGACCCTTCCATCCTTGCAACAGCCATTGGCCATCCTCACAAAGCAAAAAGTCCTTGTGGTGGTGCTTCTTGACCATGTCCTTCAGTACCTTAACAATATCTGGTTTGAGCGGCAGCTGCCTCAGGCCAGCCCGTCGGTTCCTCACCTGCCACTGTCTATACTTCTCAGGGCGTTCAATCAGGTCCGCACCTTCACAGGCAATGGCATTTAGTGGCATTAGTGCCCAATGCCCGAGCATGCCCTGCTCCAACATCAACCGTGGTTCACTCGCCCGTGGGACAAGTTCATCCAACATGTCAAAAAATGCTGAGTAACAGAATAGAGCCTCTCGGAACCGTGACAAGAAGGAAGTGCCATATGAACAATTGGAAATGCTCTGGATGAAAATATTGGGCTTCATCTTCCTGATGTTATTGAGGACGACATCCCTGGGGCTCAGGTCATCAAAGGATATGCTCTCGTCCATCAAGTTGCTGAAATTTAAGTGGTCATTCACGACGAGTACCTCATCTGCGTCTATGTTCAAGTTCTCAACGGAAACTTCCTCCCACTTAATTGTGATGGCTTGAAACTTGAATGGCATGCCAAACTCACTAGCATACTTGCTGAGCCGGCGCCCTTGCCCCTCGATCCACTGAATTGGACAGGACATAGGGTGGAAACTGGCTATGGCGGTGATCCTCATCTCTGGCGGGCCACCTTTCCTGTTTGCCAGACAGCGGATCAAGCCTGCCCACTGGAAACCGTAATTCTTATCACCGTAGTCCACAATGTGCAGCCTGCTCTTCCCCACCATGATCTGCATTATATTCATTGTGGAAAAAATGTGTGCTACCTTGTTGAAGGAGCACGCTGCTATGTAAAGGTTGTAGGCCTTGAGGAACTCCATGGCTGAAGGTTTCTCTGCCATGAGCGATTTCCATAGCTGGCTTCCTGTGCCCAATAGCCGGGACTCCAGCCCCTTGGAGAAACATTGAGCTAACCTCTGTGCGGAATCCCCCGTTGCTGATGCGTACTGTTTGATCTGCTTCAGCAGCTCACCTGCGATCTTGTGATTGTTTGCGTCCACTGCTTGTGCGCAATGGATCAGCAAATTTTGGAGGTCCACTGCATCCCTAGCAATGACTTTGCTACTGCCCTTTCTGTTTTTCTTCTCTGCCTCATTGTTCATGGTGATGTGCAGCCTGTCCATGTCCCTGATGAATGTTTCATATCCACGCAGCATCATATCATCAAGCATCTCGTGGATGCCAATCTCATCAGGTTCCTCCATCACCATCATAACTTTGCTCGTCCTCCCTACCTCCTCATCCCCCTCCAGATGCCTATGATAGCTGCTTTTCCTCAAAATTTGATCCATTTGATGACTATTCATGAAGCTGTTGTCTCTTGGCAAGAACATGTTAGCCTCTTCCATGCCCTTCAAGAATGACTCCACCGCATACTCAGCGTTGGAGGAGGCCAAGCTAAGTGTGCTTTGATCCCCACTACTAGCTTGCAACAAATCTTTGGTCTGATCCACGTTTCCCTTGTTTGCTGTGTTGTTGTCGTCGGTGCTAATTGAAGGAGAGGAGAGGATTTGGGCGAAGGGCTGCTGAACCTGGAGTAGTGCAGGGTGATCAGAGTATTGGCACAAGATCATATCATCGGTATCGTCTTCCATAAGCAGGCGCGAGACGTAAGGCAGAACCAAGTCATCTTGCGAGAGCTGGCTCTTATTGCGATCATTCGGATCAGATATTGGGGGAAGATCGAGGAAAATAGATGGGGACGATGGTGAAGGCTCCATGAGACCGTCGACAAAGAATTCCTCTGGAGTAATAGCCATGGTGATAAATTGTGGTGGTGGTGGTGCGCTGTAGCTTTTTATTACATGGTCATGAAGAGAACAACAGCCATTGTAGATGTGTAGCTCTGGAGTTGCTATAAGAATCGTCAAATGCTTTTCAGCAGCCGCTGCAGGCAGTGTGTTTCTTCCTCCTTTCATCTCAGCATGCCATCCCACAGCGGCCGGCCTTGACCACCGCCTGTGCGACCTCGACCTCGCCGCCGTGCTGGTCCATCCACCTCCTGCCACCATCCCGGCCTCCCCTAATTGCTGCTCTCGCTCGCCCCGGCCAAGGCGCCAACCCCATCCACCACTTAGCCTCCACCGTCCACTGGTTGGTCTACAACACCCAGCCAGTGGGCCAGCTTGGTGGCCAAGATGACCATTGGTAGTGGTAATGCATGGTAGCTTTTTTTTTCTTATATCGTCATGAAGACACCAATCTCTATTCTATTGCTAGATAGTTCTGACAACCAACGATCTGGAGTAGAAGTGTTTGATTCTTCCAATGTTGCTTGGATAGTGGATACAGCGGTTAGAAACATTGGCTAGTGAACAAAGATTTTTTTTCTTCTTTACCCATTTTTGGAATAGCAAAGCAAGAAGGCATCTTTGAATAATTCACAACATATTTAAACAAGGTTTACAGTACTGTTTAAGATAAAGTGTTCAGGTTGGTTACATGTGAATCACATGAGTATAATACTGTTTCTGTCTGAAGAAATATTTCTTGAAAATGTAACGAGGAAGACACCATGCTATTACATAAGTAGCTATGGCTACTCATGAATATAAATATTAGAACAGATGGTTGTGGCCTTGTGGGCACATACATACTGATGGATTTTGAACAAGCTGCCGTCAAGAGGTTGATCAAGTGTGGCTTAACCACCTCAAGCACATCTCGGCCTAGATATGCCGATGCTAACTCCTTGTGTGAAACTAAACATTAATGTGTTATCTGTCAAATTTATACTAATCCCGGTTGTAACAGTGCAGGTATTCATGCACCAGTATAGATGGGCTGCAGAAGAGTGTATGCCTACTTCTACCTGTGATGGGTATGAATCTCATGTACAGATTCAACATCCAGTAAGGAGTCTACGCCTACTTGTATGTCAATGTAATAGGCGCTCTTTGCTGCCTCCAATCTCAAACAGATAGTGAGACAGATCGAAACAAAACATAAAGTACTGCAATAATTCGCTAATCGAGAGCTTTATTACGCTGTTTAACACTGGACTGGAGCATCAGCGGTTCAGAGAACAACATGCCTACAGGCAGTGCGGGAACAACCCAAACATTCCGACTAGGCGGATCAGCAATTACTCCTAATGCGTACCATGATACATCGAGCGGTGCAGGCCACCTGAGCGGAGGCGGAGGCGGCGGCTACTCGAAGTTGTAGTGCTTGTCGACGGCCTCGGCGACATCCCAGGTGCAGCTCATACCCTTGGGGAAGACGACGAGGTCCCCCGCGGCGATCTCCACGAACTCCTCACCGTGGCCCTCCGGGTAAACCTTCACCTTCCCCTGGAGCAGGTAGCACGTCTCCTTGGCCGAGTAGGTCCACGGGAACTTGCTCTTCTCGCACCCCCACCTGATCGATTCGCCCATTCACGCCGTCAGCAAGGGCACAGTGGAGCGGGGGACGGCGAGGGGATTAGAGATTGAGATGCCGGGGAGCGCGGGTGGGTAGCTTACTTGGGCCACTGGCGGACGCCGAGCTCGGAGAGGCGGGACTCGGGCGGGTTGCGCTCCACCTTGATGCCCAGCTTCTCCGTCGCCATCGTCTCCGCCGACGCCCTCACCGCCGCGAACCGCCGCCTGGCTGCGTTGGGGGAAGTGGAGAAGCTGAGGCGGCTGGTGCTGGTGCGGAGCTGAACCGGGGTGGCCACCATTGGGCTCGCCATCTCACTCAACAAGTAGCACAACACTTGGGCCTTCGCGCGTACTGAGAAAGGAGAGGAAGGCTCCAGATGCGGCAGCGATTTGTTGTGGCCCAGGTTTCTCCTCATCGAGGCCCACTCGTTGCTTATCCTCTTCGTACGCGGAGTTTGTGACTTGTGAGGGGTGTGTTCATTCGTTCTTTTTTTTTCGGTAAATTTTAGGAATTTTAGTCGTTCTATTATCTTTTTTTTCTGAGAACAGTCGTTCTATTATCTGCTGGGTGAGTGAGAAAAAGGCCGAAAACTCACAGAACTGAAAACCCCAGCCCATATATGCGAATTGTTCCTACTGTCCCACAAAAACTACAATTCTAATATTTAAATACATCTAATAAAGAGTCTTAGAAATTGGATGACAAGTATCTTACATATCTAAAGGTTCTCTCCTGCCCTGCTGTGAATTGTTTTCGCTCCGTGTCGTGCTACTCTGCGTTTCCCCTGTTCGCATGCGCGTCTGCTCTATCTGAGACTTGGTGCGAGCGATTTTAGAGGAATTTAGCCGATTTCACTAGTAATTTGAGCACTTCTGGTTCAGTCTAGAATAAAAAACGCATTTCAAACACTACCACAGGACTCAATTGTCAACTCAGAATAAAAAACACTTTTGGTAAATTGTCAATTTCATTATGGGTTCACTGATGTGAATCCACTGCACCAGGGATTTTTTTTTAAGCAAGAATAGCATTCAAACACTACCACAGGATTCAATTGTCAACTCAGAAGTGACAATCTTTTCCGCACCCATACAAATATAATAAACTAAAGATCCAGCGCTAGACATTTGCCTATCAGCATTAATTGAATATTTTCTTCTCCCATGCCATAGCACTGCAGTATTACCCCTTTACAACGGCCAGATGCCCTCAATCACCTGGAAAGCTTACTATAGTCAGAGGGTATAAGGAATGCTAGTCTGTCAAGCATTTGCGAATATTTTCCACTACCAAACCATTGCACTTCAGTACAGTTCCCCTTCGCGAAAACCTGCTAGCCCTTCTGAATATCTCCTATCTTTTGTTAATGGGCATTCTTCTCTGAATCCATTTCATTCATCATTATACAGACCTAACTATTCATTGTAGCGTATGCTCGTGATAGATGCCAGGTTTGATACAATGAATGCTGCCTACACCCTCTGTCCCTTATTATTTGTCGTCGTTGGTTTTCGTGCCACGATTTAGATTCGATTTGTAGAAAATATGTGCAACATTTTAATCTTCAAAAAAATTTGTTAAAAAACTAGATCAAAAGATCTATCCAATGATACTAATTATGTATCAATTATGCACCATAAATATTAATATATTTTAATATAAAATTAATCAAAGTTATTTCTTGGGAAGTGAGAAAGACAGTTATTTAGGGACGGAGGGAGTATATCTTTACAAGAACGAAAGTAAGACTTCAGAATGCAGTCCTAATAGGGATAGGATTAGTAATAAACTGTTCAGACTGTGGAACATTATTGCCATCTTAAATTCTTACTGTCTTGTTCCTTTTGCATAACAGAGTATCAGGAAAAGATACGCTCCTGCAAGGAAAAGGATTTGTTGTGGCCCAGGTTTCTCCTCATCGAGGCCCACTCGTTGCTTATCCTCTTCGTACGCGGAGTTTGTGACTTGTGAGGGGTGTGTTCATTCGTTCTTTTTTTTTCGGTAAATTTTAGGAATTTTAGTCGTTCTATTATCTTTTTTTTCTGAGAACAGTCGTTCTATTATCTGCTGGGTGAGTGAGAAAAAGGCCGAAAACTCACAGAACTGAAAACCCCAGCCCATATATGCGAATTGTTCCTACTGTCCCACAAAAACTACAATTCTAATATTTAAATACATCTAATAAAGAGTCTTAGAAATTGGATGACAAGTATCTTACATATCTAATTAAATGATTAAAATAGAGTTGTCGATCTTAATTACCTTAGTGCCATGGTTTAAGCTAGCGAAAAAAGGAAAGACCAAGCGCGCCTAAATAGATGGATTCCATGACTAACCAATTAAAAATATTAATCTGTATGAAACGAAAACTAAAATAACCATACATTAAACTTTTCTTCTCTTTTATAGTGGAGTAATGAGATAGGCAATGAAATATAAATCTCTCACCAAAATTTGTCAAATTAAAATGTAAAGGGTGTAAAACAGAGTGAAGTACAATGACTCTTTGTTTGCTCATCAATCAATATAGCGCACAAGTCGCTAGGGTCATTGTTCTCGACATATTTGCCAAGAACATATGCAAAAATAATAATGTACATTTGTTTATAATTATTCTTTTGTTTTCCTGATATTTATTTCTGCTAAAGACTTTATAACATCTACATTGTATGCAGTCGCATAGGCCTTGAAACAATTTATATTTTTAAAAATAAACAGCACGGTTCATTTATGTCGTGTCATATATGATTTTTTATGTGGCATGTGATACAATTAAGAAAGAGTGAGAAGAAAATCGTACTATATCTCCATGAAGATGTAGATTAAGCTCAATTCAAAACTTGTAAACAATGTAGTTGCTTTAGGCCCAATTGTTATAGATATAACTCGTGCAACAATTATTTGGTTCACTATTCCCATGAAAGAATATGAAGATATAATATATTGGAGAGTTATATCATATCTGGTAGCCTCAGAAAATGTGCAACATAATACAGTAGGATTAGTCTTAAACCTTGTTTGGATCCAGACTACTAAATATTAGCTGCTAGTTGAAAAAAGCTAGTTAATAACTCTTTGTAAGCAGCTCTATTAGTTTGGCTATTAGCTGTGCCTTGTATAGATCATCTAGCAAATAGTTAGCAGTATTTTGCCGAGGGGGAGCCCAACTAATTAATAGTATTTTATTAGCTGGGCAGTTCATTTTAGGCTATGATTTAATATTAACTGGAGTGTTTGGATTCATTAGCTTTAATTTTAGCAGTTATCAATTAGCAGCCTGGATGCAAAAGAACCCATCCAAAGCTTTAATCTCCCGTTGCATCAATTGATGAAAGCGAATCCTCTGCGCATCACAAGGCCGCTACAAAAACCCCAAGCAGCGATGGCGGCTCGGCTCGTCTCCGCCTTGCCCCTCCTCCTGGTCCTCGTCATCGTGGCCGGCTCCGGCGCGGCGCTGGCCTCCGAGACGGTGGAGCAGATCTGCGCCAAGGCCACGTCGGGCGGCGCCCACTCGGACCTGGCGGCCTTCTGCGTGGCGTCGCTCCGGGCGGCGCCGGGCAGCGACGGCGCCGACGCGCGCGGGCTGGCCGCGATCGCCACCAACCTGACGCTGGCCAACTACACGGCCGCCGTGGCCGCCATCAAGGCGCTGGAGCGGCGGGGCGGCTGGCCGGCGCCGCAGGCGAGCGCGCTGGCCACGTGCCGGGCGCGGTACATCGAGGCGCTCAACGTCGTGCACAGCGCCGTCCACGCGCTCGCCACGGGGAAGCTCCAGGACTACGCGGCGGACATGGCCGTCGTCGGGAAGGCGGCCACCGACTGCGAGGACGCGTTCGGCGCCACCAACGCCGGCGGCGAGTCGCCGGTGCGGAAGCTGGACGAGGACGCCGTCAACCTCACCACCGTGGCGACGCTGATCGTCAGGTCCCTCAAGAAATAATCAAGGACGGATCATCAATGCTGCTGCCTAGTCTAGCTGATTGATTCGATGGGAATGTAATAGTAATTGAACTGTGATATTCAATTGCTGTGGCCAAGAATAACTGTGTGACGAAGATATCAAATTCTTTTGCTGCTTCTGAGTTCTGAATGAACCATGATGTCATATTGGCATGTTCTTCCAGTTTTAGCCAAGTACTCCGTATTTCCTATCATTCTGCTGGCAAATTGCATGACGGATACTGTACATCTTGAGTATTGAGCATTGGCCACGATGGCACGCAACACAAGCGGCTCTGTTGATCGAGACGTATCCAATGCTGCATTTATACGGGAGCACTTGTCGTTTTCTGCCGAAATCTGACCGTGACTCGCCACCGGAGATAGAATGACGTATGCTATGCTGAACACGGGCCAGCTTATAGAGTGGGCCGGTTTACGCACTAGGAGGTCAAAAGCCCAAATTTGTCATGGGCCCAACCTCCTCAGCATACCCTTCCGGCCTTCATCCCCCAATCGTCGTCGAGACAGCAGCAGGCGAGCAAAGCAAGCCGAAGATTATAGCACTGCGCGAGCCACTCCAATTCAAATCCCCTCTGATCTCCTACCCCCAGCAACCGCGGCGGCCGGCGGCGCCCAAACGCCGGCGGCGAAGGCGGCTCTTGTCGTAGCATTCCACCGTCCACCCCGACTCCCTAAACCCGCGACACCGCTCAGCGTCTCTCTTCACCGGCGCTGGGTGCGCAGGCGGGGGAGACGGGGATTAGGGGGCTAGGGTTCCTGACGGCGCGGGGGCGGCGAGTGTGATGGCGGCGGACGCGGGCAAGCGGCTGGCGGTGGACGAGGTCCTCTCCTACGCCCAGGACCTCGTGGGGGTGTTCCGGGCCAGCACCGACCACGACGCCAACGCGCAGACCGGCGACGGGGCGCGGATGCTGCTGTCCGCCTGCCGATCCGACTCCGACGATCTCGAGCTGCAGATGAGAGGTCAGGTTCTCTCCTGCCCTGCTGTGAATTGTTTTCGCTCCGTGTCGTGCTACTCTGCGTTTCCCCTGTTCGCATGCGCGTCTGCTCTATCTGAGACTTGGTGCGAGCGATTTTAGAGGAATTTAGCCGATTTCACTAGTAATTTGAGCACTTCTGGTTCAGTCTAGAATAAAAAACGCATTTCAAACACTACCACAGGACTCAATTGTCAACTCAGAATAAAAAACACTTTTGGTAAATTGTCAATTTCATTATGGGTTCACTGATGTGAATCCACTGCACCAGGGATTTTTTTTTAAGCAAGAATAGCATTCAAACACTACCACAGGATTCAATTGTCAACTCAGAAGTGACAATCTTTTCCGCACCCATACAAATATAATAAACTAAAGATCCAGCGCTAGACATACCTGTCTTGGTGATCAATCACGCTTTCAAATAGAGAATATACACATTTGCCTATCAGCATTAATTGAATATTTTCTTCTCCCATGCCATAGCACTGCAGTATTACCCCTTTACAACGGCCAGATGCCCTCAATCACCTGGAAAGCTTACTATAGTCAGAGGGTATAAGGAATGCTAGTCTGTCAAAGCATTTGCGAATATTTTCCACTACCAAACCATTCCACTTCATTACAGTTCCCCTTCGCGAAAACCTGCTAGCTCCTTCTGAATATCTCCTATATTTTGTTAATGGGCATTCTTCTCTGAATCCATTTCATTCATCATTATACAGAC
>OAMR01000427.1:479131-492091 GCA_900205405.1 Echinochloa crus-galli
CCCCCCCCAACCCCAAAAAAAAACACTTCTCTTAAACAATCATATGTCTGCCGGCATGTTTTATTGCCAGGCTCAATGCATTGCCTCAGGTGGGGAGAGCTCCTCCCTCCCATTGTTCCCTCTAAAAAAAAACTCAGGAATTTTGCATCCATAACATTATTCAGGTTGATAACTGTCGGGATGCTGAAATTATTGAAAACTCCATCCTTGAAGAGATAGATAGATAGATACATTGACAATTTGTGCTGTGCTGCTTGAATTTTAGAAATAGCACTGCTGATCTACCTCCTGCCTCGTCTTTCCTCCCCTTTGTACATTGTGATAGCATTAGCTTTCCCCTACTTTTGGAGATTCCAACAACAATTTAGCAACCACTACTCCAAACTAATGGATTCGTACTTGTCCAATAAAATTTAATGATGTCTAACAATTAAGTTTGAATTGAGTTTTCAGTCTTTTGCAACATTGTTTCTATTACTGTTTACCCTGTTTCTGATTTGAAATAAGTGAATGACTACACTTCTTCTCATGCAGACGTACTCTCTCCATGTGCGTGTCAGTTACAAATATCATGCCGAATCTTGAAGACCAGGATAAGATTTCTGGCTGTATCCTTCGATTCCTTCCAATTTGTTAATGTTTTCCCTATTCGTTGAAAAATTCTTTACATAATATATGCTGCTTAGGGGTTGTCTTTGCCCTTGATATCATCTTTGCCAACAAAAGTTATGGTCGTATGGAAGTCCTTAGCTACAATCAGATATTGTCGACAAGAGTGGGAAGAAGATAGAGAAGTTTGAGTTTGAGAAGACGACACCACCGGTCGAGATCTGCGACAAGCTCTGGAAGAAGATTTAGGACGTGCAGACCATCATTGTTGTAGGGTGGCAGAAATTCTGCTTGTATATTGTCGTGGATGGTGGACCTCCCATCGATGCAGTTCGCCATGCTGTTTGAATCATTAGTTTTGTGTGTTGTACTGTATACTGTTTCCAGTTAAGTGATCAGATTAGCTACTAGTGTGTGTAAACCTTCACCAGACAGTTTGAATAAGTTCTAGGACCGAGTCGTCGATGCCATATATTGAATAATGAATGTGCGTTCTTTTAAAAGAATTGTTTATACTAATTTGCAACTCGCTTCTGGTGGCCTCTATGAATCTGCAACGTCCTGTGTGACATTCAGAAATGCAAGAAACAGTGATGCGTTTGCTGATCTGAAGTCAGAGGAGGCCTGTCGTGCGAATGCGCCGGACCCCGGGAGCGCAACAGCACGCCTGTCCTGGTGCTTCATTCCTCTCATGGCATCGTCGTTGGTTCTGAAATCTGAATTCGCTTTGGCAAATGGCAAATGTGATGTGCCACATGAGTGTTGTTCCTCCGTGGCACTGGCACCACTCGTACAAGTATACAACGCCTTGAGGAGTTTAGCGCGCTCATCTTCCCAATCCCAAGCGACGAAGGGAACAGTGATGCCACTGTGCTGGAAACTGAGAACATATGCATTCCCCCATCGCCCATACCACAACCAGTCAACCACAAAGCTCGTTGATGCTAACAGGAAATGGTAACGATCCAAGGATAATTATATGGCACCGCCGCAATGATGCTGTACGGATAAACGAACCTGTTGGCAAAACTTCGCTCATACAGAAAAGGATGCCATGATGATGGAATGCGGAATGTATAAATGAATAATAAAGCATCAGTGGACCATTAATCAACATGGGGACGTAGCTCATATGGTAGAGCGCTCGCTTCGCATGCGAGAGGCACGGGGTTCAATTCCCCGCGTCTCCAGTTTTTTAGTTTTTGTCTCTCAACCATTGGTAATAAGAGATCCATTCCTTTATTTTTCGATTATATAGGTTCCAATCTCCATTGGTAATAAGAGATCCATTCCTTTATTTTTCGATTTGTGTTGCATTTTTTGTCACTCTCAACCATCCTTTATTTTTCGATATATATAGGTTCCAATCTCCATTGGTAGTAAAAGATCCATTTAGCGTTGAAAGGTCTCCACATTTTGTAGGCCTGCTAATAGGTCAAAACCCGCTTCCAAACCCACCCGGCCCCATTGCAACCTAGTTGTACGTGCCAATCCAACCTAACCCAAAAATCTAGCTAGTGAACCCACCCCACCCCAACCCATTAGATACATTTGCACCCTAAGGTCAACGCCCATGGAATACCCATGGGTCTTAGTTTAGGGTCAGAGTAGGATAGAGTGTGAACACAATGGCCATTGCCTGAGAACTTCCATTTTCAGAAAGGAAAAAAAAAGAAAATTCTGACAGGCTAGGCAGCTTCTCGGCCCTGACGAGCCGGCCGATACTCACGTAGCTCAGCAGATTGTTGCTGCTGCTGCCATATTCTTCAGCTGGCGAGCTGGTGTTCCTTCGGCCGGTGAGGATCTCGAGGACGATCACCCCGAAGCTGAACATGTCCGATTTGGTCGAGACGTGCCCGAAGTACGCGTACTCTGGCGACATGTACCAGGGTCCGACTCCTGACGTGGGGCCCACCTCTAGGTCTAGTCACGCTACTTTGCACAAAGTTGCTGCTTATCATACCGAGTCATCTCCAAACATTTCAGTCAATTTGGCTAAAATTTTATAGTGTGAACGCGAGATTTTAATTTTAGGGTCCGACTCCTAACGTGGGGCCCACGTCTAGATCTAGTCACGCTACTTGCACAAAGTTGCTGCTTATCATACCGAGTCATCTCCAAAAATTTCAGTCAATTTTACTAAAATTTTGTAGTGTAAACGCGAGGTTTAATTTTAAGGTCCGACTCCTGACGTGGGACCCATGTAAACTCCATTAAAGATACGACCCATTTTAACCCATTCCAACCCACACCGACCCTCATTTACCCTAGACCCACCCCAACCCGCCCCACTCATTGATACAACCCATTTTAACCCATCCAAACACAACCCATAAAACCCGCTAGGACCCGACCCATTAGCAGGCCTAACATTTTGCTTCCTCCTCCCCCCATCATCGCACACAGCAAGAAAAACCCTGACTTGTTGAATAACTGTTGCAAACCATCCACTAAAATTATCTTATGCATTCAGTATCAAGCAAAAAGATCCATTTAGCGTTGACAGCTCGCCGTCCCGTTCGCAGAACGAAATATATATAATAATTCGCACAACGGCGCCATCTGATAACCAGATCCTGCAGTCCTGCAGAAAAGACAGATTCCTCGCTGATTTCCGTTTCTTTTCCGCTTGGCTGGCAGGAGAAGAGCCCTTTTTTTATGATTGGTTGCACTGACACTACTGTTTCGTCTCCGCAACGCCCATTCTCCCCATCTGCCCATCTCTTCTCCAAACAGCACAGCCACTTGGCCAGCACAGAAGCAGAAGCAACATTACCTGACATTGGAAGAGCAAATCTGCCACGCATCATCTGAATTCCACCCTTTATAAGGTCTCACTCATTCCACTAAAAATACAAAGCATTGCTCCAAACAACCTTCACAGCTTTCCAACAATGGATCACTTCAACTCATGGCTGAATGCTGTTCCAAAAAGAGCCAGCATTGATACAACTGAGTCCCAGCATGCCATTGAATAGCAGTTCTGCCAATTCTTGGCACAAATGTGATCACATCAGGTGTTATTAATAATGCAATATAAAGAAACAAGCAATGAATTTGCTCACATCGTGGTACAGCAAGAGACTATCTAGTGCTAATACTAGTACTTTTACTAAGATGATCAATTTTCCACTGCTCCCCAGTCTCTCTTCTTGAGATCACATATATAAGTTAAATTGGAGCAATGGAACAATTCTATGGTGACAGCGATACAAATACTTGAAACGGTGAATCACCGATGGAAATTACTGGCTCTCTTCTTCTTCATCCTCCTCAGACTGCTCACCCTCACTTGCAGCTGCAGCATGATTATTGTCATGGTACTGCTGGTAATGTGGGCGTGGGGCATGACGGTGCCGGTCACCATGGCTCATCCGGTACCTGCTATGGTGATTATTGCTGCCACCGGCATCGGTAGCCATTGACATTCTCCTAGATGAGCCACCAACAGTGGTAGCACCAGCGTGGACGGCCGCCGCGGCAGGAGAGGCATGATTCTTGGCCTGCGTAAGCTCCATCTGCGTGTTGAGGAAGAACTGCACGCGCTGCGACTCCAAATCCCGGGCGAAGTCTATGCGCCGGCGCTCCATCTCGGCGGCCTGCTCCAGCTTCGCGGCCTCCACCCGCTCGTACGCCTCGCCGAAGCGGCGTATCGCCTGCGCCAGGTCACGGAGGCCCTGTGCGCGGTCGCCGCTGCTGCCAACGTCGGCGCGCCCTTCGTCCGTCCTCCTCCTCTTCCCGTTCGCCACCGGGAGCGCCGGCACCGGCGGGAAGCCGTCCGATGACTCGGAGGACACCGACGGCTCCGGCGAAGGCGCCCTCCTCTTGACCGCGGCGGACTTGGGCGCCTTGGAATAGCCGTCGCGGGAGGAGACGGCCTCGGCGACCTCCTGCCACTGCGGGTGGCGGAGGCTGCCGCGGCCGAGCGCGACGAATCGCTCCCCCCAGGCGTCGATGAGCGCGGAGGTGGCGCCCTCGCTCCAGGCGTCCTCCCTCCCGCCGCCGCCGCCCCCACCGCCGCCCCCGCCGCCGGCGGTGGCGTACAGGGACGCGGCGGTGCGGTGGATCGGGAGCGCGACCGCGAAGGCGCCGCCGGGCGGCACGGAGGCGACGGTCACGGGGTCGGCGACGGGGAGCGCGGCGGCCGGGGAGGAGGCCGGCGACGGGGAGGCGTCGGGCGACACGTCGTCGTCGTCGTCCATGGCGGCGGATCGGGGCGAGGGGAGGGGATCGGATTCGATCTGGTTTGGGTAGGGTAGGGTTGGTTTCGGTGGTGCGGCGGTGCCGGCGGCGTGGGGTTGTCGTGCTTTGAGGGGGATCCGTCCGGCTGGGACTCGGCACGGCAAGGGCAGCGCGCCCCGCGTTGCCTTGGCCTTGCCTTGGGCCAGGCCGGGAGGATGGGCCGGCGCAGGTCAGGTGGGCAAACGGCCGGCGGCGGGGGTGGTTTGGGCTGGTTGGAAACCGACGCGTCGGCCGGCAGGAAGACCGGTTGCCACGTTCCGTCCATGGTACGATACCTGCCTCTACCTCCTCCTCGAGGCATTGCCATCGGGATGGGGAGACCGCGGGGCTTATTTGCTTGCCCGCCAAAAATCAATTCTGGCAATGCGAGCAGAGGACAATAGAGTGAACGGGTAAAGGTGCAATTATATTCAATGATACAAATCACTCCCTCTCTTCTAAAATATATTTTAACTGCTAATGATGTTTTTCACATTAATAACAGAGTAAATTGCATCTAACATACACTGACTTGACAGGTAAGTGCAAATTGGTCCAACATCTTGTAAAATGCTTAATTGGTGCGAATTAGTGCAACAATATGTAAAATGCTCATTTTGGTGCAATAACTTGGTAAATTGGTGCATCCGCAATCCAAACATTACATCAACAACGTATTTTCTAAACGTCGCCTCATAATAGAACGTATATTCCTGTTGAAGTAAATTATTACGCATTATTTGACCATTGATATTCTCATTGCGAAGGCAATGTATTTAGCTAAAATAAGATCATTCAGTGTTTTGGAAATAATTTTATGTCTTTAAATTAAATATTTCAATATAGTGATTAACAATATTTATTTTCATATTCAATATTGATGAGTTTTTTTTTTTGAGAAGATTCAATATTGATGAGTTCACAACTGTTGTTTGCTACATATTTGATTATATGCATTGGTCAACTAAAAAAAACCGATATGATGATACATACTAATAGTATGTTTCAGTAACTTGGCATAAATATTTTTAAAGCCTCATATACTTATTTATTTAGAAAGGGAAAAAGACCTAAAAGGACATAAACAAATTTGCATTCTATAAAATTGTTAAATACATGAGCAGAAGAGTAGTAAAGGCTCCAAAGTCTCTTGCATGGGGTTCAGACTTTTCGATAATTCTAATTATGTTATTCTATAATTTGAGTGAATATGAACAAATGGATTAAAAAATTGTACATAATTAAGAAGCAACAACCTAATAGAAAAAATATACAAATTCATATGTCCATCTAAT
Source organism: Echinochloa crus-galli (assembly GCA_900205405.1). NCBI lineage: Eukaryota > Viridiplantae > Streptophyta > Magnoliopsida > Poales > Poaceae > Echinochloa > Echinochloa crus-galli. The sequence goes on from OAMR01000427.1 coordinate 485,257, forward strand.
ATGCTTAATACATTGTGTCATAAAGTTTGGACTATAAATGCACTTATTTGTCAAATTATTATACTAAATTAAGTATTTTTACAAGTTATTGGGCTAATTTGCACCCATCTATCAAGTTATTGTATTTATTTGAGCATTTCATAAGTTTTTGGACCAATTTGCACCCACTTGTCAAGTTTATGTACTAAGTTGAGCATTTTACAAGTTGTTGTATCAATTTGCACCCATCTGACAAGTTGTTGTATGGTGGATGTAATTTACTCTTAATAACACTAGGCTTGTCTTTTCAATCTACATGACTTTGTTTATGTTAATGATCAAAGTTCTAAAAAAAACTGACAGTGGCCTAAAACAGCTTATATTATGGATTGGATGGAGCGCATGTTAATTTTTCTTGCACTTTAGATACAATTAATTATGTCGTAGATTATGATCATATCTTTGTTTGTCTATTACAGTGACAATACTGAACATTGGCACGCCACACGTTTGCGAGTGAACTTCACACAATTACAAAAATTAAAAACATGGTAAAAACATTTGTGCACACCAGAATTTGAAAGTGAACAAATGGAGCCATACTCTTCACCTCCAGCATCCCAACTAGAGGAGGTTCCGGATCTTGATTGAATCGTGGTTTCCATCAAGTCCTCCCACATAATAGAGCGGACAAAGGATAGGTTTGTTCATAAAGTGCAGGCAAGAAAATCTTTGAGAAATTGTGTCATATATCTCAACATCTGATTGGACACCATGATAGCATTTTTCGTTGCAATTGTTTTGACCTTGTTCTATGAGGTTGCGTGCATCCATGGAGTGGCAATATCAGTACCTTATTTCATCATGGAATAAAGCATATATACTTTGTCTAAAAAATTCTGAACCACATCACAAATTACAGAGACATGTTTAACTCTATGCCTTCTATGTTTTTTAAGTTTATAATTATTTTTCTGATATCCTTAAGGTCCTATGTGTAGAGCTAAAATTTTGTTTGGGAAAAATGATATCACACCACTACTTAACACGTGTGCAGCAAATGTTGAAAATATAACAAACAGTATAATTGTTTGGTTCCTCTTGTTATACATTCATATAAAATCTTCTTGTTATAGGGAAGATCTAGATCCGAATTCGTATATCCTAAAAGTTTGAGACAATAGAAACATCTTTCAAATATCTCCTTAAGTGGATCATCTAATCACATTTTGTGCCAAGAGCTATTTCCTCGTCATGAAGTTACAAGGAACAGTAAAAATAAGAAGGGCAGAAGGAGAAGAGAAACTATAAATGGTTACTGTTTGTTTACATTCACCCATATTTTCGTACAATATAAGACATACATGAAGAGCACCCAAAATAATTGGCATCCAAACAACCATATTCAGTTCTGATAGAATTACTTGATCAATCAAAACTTGTCCCTTTGAAGCCAGTTAAAGAGAAGAGGAGCAGACAAACTAGAAATGGATTACTGCTTGATTTATATTCTCCAATATTCCGTACAATATAAGACATACATGAGGAGTGCCCAAAACAATTGGCATCCAAAAAACAACATCTGGTTATGACAGCATCAGTCGACGAATCAAAACTTGTTCCTTTGAAGCTGGTCAAAGAGAGGAGGAAAAATCATATGCTACATCTAACAAATTCCTCGCTAAATTACCAATTGTAAGAAGATGCCGCAGGCTGTATACATATGTATCGAGGACGAATCATGGCTTGAATGGAGCAAATACTACCACCGAATTGTGTCCTCCAAATCCAAAGGAATTAGAGATGGCTGCATTTTAAAGACAGAAAGTATGCATTAGACACATGGGACACGGACGAAAAGTGTACATATTTATTTAAGAATGGCTAGTAAATTGGTTAAGATAAATCACGGGCAAGAAATTTGGGATTATCATGGTAAAAATTAAAATCTAATTATGCTTCTTTTTCACTTGTAATCTGCACGGTAACTATCGCTTTGCAGCCCTGAGAGCATCACACGTGCCACCTTCAAGAAATGAGGGGATGGGATTATGGGAACACTCACCCACATTCACTTCATGCTGCTTCTTTTCATTAGCTACTGTATCAAACTCAACTTCCGGCTCTGGGTTCTGCAAGATTGAAACTGAGACATGAGCAAGTTTTGCAACAAAGAACCAGAAATTTTGCAAAATGATGTCATCATCTCCCATCTTGACACTGTTAGATGAATTGATAAATGGGAAGAATCAAATGAAGCTTTTTTTAATATTTTTTTGGCACTGGTAGCTCGTACTAGACTTGTATCACTTTGAAAATTTCATCAAACACTAGTAATTCAAAGGCAAATAAGAGGCTATTGTTGCCAGCATTGTTTTTCCTAAACTTTGCTGCTTTTTATGAATCATCACTCAGCAGAACAAGGAGATAAAAATTTACAATGGTCACTTACAAATTGATTAATGGTAGGATGCACCCATCCAGTAGTTATAGCTTCTACCGTGGCAATAGCTTCTAATCCACCAGCTGCACCTAGGCAATGGCCTATCATTGACTGGCAAGGAAGGAGGCAAAACGGTGTTAGGGAATAAATATACATCAAATGAATCCTTCCAATTAAAAAGGATACAAGGTTCCTGATGGACATGAGTAAACCTTTGTTGAATTAATTTTGATCTCCGTTGTATTGTTGAAGACTTGCTTAATGGCTCTTACTTCAGCCAAATCACCAGCAAGTGTGGAAGTTGCATGCGCATTGATGTAGTTCACCTAAAAAGGCATATACTCAAATTAAAAAGGCAGATTGTTATTCTTCTTCAATGAGAAAAGTATTTAAAATTAAAACCATAGACACTACAAATCTGGAACTGCAGCTAGGTAGTAGAACTAAAGGCTTAAAAAGAATAAACTGGTGGGATAATTGCAATAGCAATATATTTCCAATTAAACCCATTTCTAATCACACATTGCATGGGCCTTTCAATTTCCAACAAGTCTCGGGATGAAAGTGCTGGTTTATTTTTAAGCAAACCTAAACAATAAACGACTTGCTTTCTGATCGGCCAAACCATATCTGTGACCCTTATCAACGTCAAGGGACAGAAAAGGACGACTCACGATTAGTCGGACGGACTAGAAAACATTGGTAGGATTAAAAGATGCTCAGAGCCTCAGACTCATTTCAAAAAAAAAAAGGAATGCTCAGACTTGTTTTATAGATAGATACAGATACCTCCTCAGGTGCAACACCTGCATCTTCAAGGCTCTTTGTGATACAGGACGATACACCCAGTCCATCTGATCTAGGATCGGTCATATGGTAAGCGTCGCAGTTTACTGCCCCTCCCAAGTATTCTGCAATTATCGGTGCATCACGCTTCATTGCATGCTCCAGGCTCTCCATAACCTATTTTCAATGAGATTATCATTGATTAAGTACCTATAGCAGTTCATGTAACTCAATGGAACTCTTAGAAGTCTGCTCAAAGCAATGACCAGCATTCGTAGTGAGAAGAAACATGAAAAAACACTTAAACAAGCAGCAAATATTGATGGAAATGACGAAAACCACACAAAGAATCAAAATAGAATGCAGTGCATATTTAAGTATCAAAAACCTTGTAGCAACAACACATACCAGTACGCCAGCACCTTCACCCATGACAAAACCATCTCTCTCCTTGTCCCATGGCCTAGATGCAGTTGCCGGGTCATCATTCCTCTGCGATAGTGCCCTACAGGCCACAAAACCTCCAAGACCAATGGGGATAATGGCAGCTTCAGTACCACCAGCAATGATGATATCAGCCTCACCACGCCGTATATGGTTGGCAGCAGCATAAAAGCAATAGTTGGAAGTGGCGCATGCAGTTGAAATTGAGTAGTTAGGACCCATGAAACCAACATCCATTGCAAGCAACGCCGAGCCCATGTTAGTTATAGCATATGGAATAAAGAAAGGTGAAATTTTTCTGTATCCCTTCTCGATGAGATTCTGAACGCCATCTGAAAACACAGTAAGGCCACCCATGCCAGTCCCCACGAGAACTCCAGCGCGCACTTTGTCAAGCTGATAACAATAACTTAATCAGGAAAAGAAGTTTTCGAAAAGGAAAACAGATACAACAGTCCGAAACCTATGACATGTATGATTATGTTAGTACAAGCTCATTAGCAGGCAATGGGATAGAAAATTTGCTCTAAAGCCTATGACAGCTTTGTCAATGATGCCAAACAATTCCTATGCTCTGACAAAATTCAAGAGGAGATATTTGGGTTTTGATTCAATCTTATACAGATGTTTTCAAAGATTTTGTGGCTGTTCATCTGCAGAAAACTAGCAGCTTATACGCAAATTATATTGACGTATGGACTTTCAATCATTCACAAATCACAACTTACATTCTGCACAAAATTTACCTGACCAAAATTTTTGGCGCATTGACAAGGATTGAATCCACTAAAATCTCAACCCTTTCTGCCGTTAAATATTTGCTCTTCAGAACAGAGCTCCACTAATGAAATATAATTCAAATTTGTAATCATGGAAAAGGTCGATACATCTCAACTGAAATCCAAGTGTTCGTTAGTACGAACTGAATTCAGTAGACACGATGCAAAATCCAATCGTTGCGTCAGGTGAACTTCTCGAGCATGAGTTACAAAAGCAACTCCACAAACAACCAATCGTTTCATGCAAAAGTGTGTTCCGAAAAAAAAAAGTTGTTCTTCACGGACACATACTCAATCTCACCTTGGCGTGCGCGTCAGAGCCCTTGGCGAGCCCGGCGTTCTCGAGCGCCTTCTTGCCGCTGACGATGCAGTACCGTACGCAGTCGTCGAGCCTGCGGTCGTTCTTGCCGTCGATGTATCCCTCCGCCGAGAAGCCCCTGATCTGGGCCGCGAACCGGGTGGGGAAGCTGCCGGCGTCGAAGCGGTCGATGGGGCCGAGGGTGGCAGAGGATGTGTGGGTTTTGGAGGGAGGGAGGGAGACTTGTGGATTGGATTGGGGTAGCCAGGTAGGCAACCACTCACTATCCCTTTCTTCATAAACACGCTTCCTAAAAATTCAAACGATTGAAAATGGTGTATTCTAATTTGATGATGATTATAATAACACACTAAACTTACATAGGAATGGTCGTGTGTATGGGGGGCAAGAAAACCGATTGTGTGTGAGAGTCACTAAAGATAAGGAATTGGCGATGCTATTGCAGAAGACAAAAAGATCCCTTGTGAAGATGGAAGAAAGAGGCGAGCCACCTGATGTTGATCAAGCGACTAATTGGAGAAATGTGGCATCAAATTTTTATTATTTTCATATGTTTTCCTGATATCAAAACAAAAAAGAGCCCATATTTTCCAATCATAATGCTAATCTTCTAGTTTTGACACTCATATGAATCCCTTGCCCTATCCATGAACGTCTTGTGCTTATTAATGGTTGGTCATGGATGTACTCGTACATAAGTTTTCAAAAATTTGAAAAATCGATTGTTTGTTAATTATATCACAAAATATGTACATGCAATTGATTTGTTTTGTTATCCAGCATGTAGTACTTCCTTGTTTTATGCTGGGTATAGTTGGGTGCAAATGTCTAGTGCGGCTTATCTTCTTAAAATAGAAATGCACATTGCATTGTAGCAGCAGGCTTGCCAACACGGAATCATTTGCCTTATCGTGCGTATTTGGATTTGTCCTTCACACAATTCCCATGTTACCATACTTGTAGCATATATAGATTTGGATATTTCTCCCAACGTAAAAACAGAACTTCGGTGGAAATTCTCAGCTATTTGAGCACTCTACCGGCAGTAATGATTCTTTAAGAAAATTGTCAGTGATTTTACAAAGAGATATCCATTTTTCTCAAATCAATATTGACACTCAGGCCTTGTTTAGTTTCAAAAAGCAACTCCCAAATTTACTATGCAAAAAGAAGATTTCCTATCACATCAAAATGTTATAATATGCATGGAGTACCAAATATAGATGAAATAAAAAAACTAACTGCACAATTTTGCTGTACTCTGCGAGATGAACATTTTAAGCCTAATTAATTAATTTTTGGATAATTTTTCGCACATACAAATGCTACAATGGCGCAATGATTACAATGAGACCCCAAAGTTCCAAATTGGGAGTCCCAAATTTGGGAACTAAACATGGCCTCGAACAATTCAGCACAAAAGCATAAAAACACAAATTTAATCCAGTCCAATTAACTTGGTATACATCGCTTTGGGATCGATTAGCCAAAAAAAAAACACAAACTGTTTTGCCATTGGAGCACATGCTCACCAGCTTCAAACTGTGATCCATTGTGAAAACTTAATCTACTCGAGCCGGAGTGGGCCAATAAAAAATAATATTTTTATTTTTATCATACGTTGATTGATATGGAAACTCCTTTACCGTGCTACGATTATGATACGTTTTATATAACAGAGAACAAGTGAACAACTGCACGCGATCAACCCCACGGCGCCTCTCCCGGGCCCACCCGGCAGTGGCACATCTCCTCAACCGGGCCCACCGGTCAGTGCCACGTCTCTTCTCTTATCAAGTCCTCTCGATCTGCTTCCTTCTGGCGGTGTTTAGTTCATGTCAAAAGAGAAAAAGTGAAGTGAAAATATCACATCGGACACTACAGCACTTTTCGTTTGTTTGTGGTAAACATTGTCCTACCATGACTTAATTAGGCTTAAAAGATTCGTCTCGTCGTGTACATCAAAACCATGCAACTAGTTTTTTATTTATCCATGTTTAATACTCTATGCATGAGGAGAGAGATTTGATGTGATAGGTGAATAGTGAAGTTTGGAGAGAGAATTTTTGAAAGTTTGATGATGTG
>OAMR01000427.1:492480-503106 GCA_900205405.1 Echinochloa crus-galli
CAGCACTTTTCGTTTGTTTGTGGTAAACATTGTCCTACCATGACTTAATTAGGCTTAAAAGATTCGTCTCGTCGTGTACATCAAAACCATGCAACTAGTTTTTTATTTATCCATGTTTAATACTCTATGCATGAGGAGAGAGATTTGATGTGATAGGTGAATAGTGAAGTTTGGAGAGAGAATTTTTGAAAGTTTGTGATGGGACGGAGAAAACAGGGCCGTGTATCAAGCGCACCGAACTCTACTCCCCTCAGCTCCCGTCACGTCCACGCCAGAGCACTCCACTCGCACGCAAACCCTAGCAGCGGCTCTTTCCTCCCCGCGGGAGCCCCGCCGAGCGGCTTGGTCCGAGCCGCCGGAGCAACTCCGATCCCAGACGCGGCGGGTTGGGGCCGCCAGCTCCGGTTTGTGGCGCTGGATTTGGGATCGGCGCGATGTCGTGGGCCGGGGCCGGGGCCGGGGCCGACGAGATCCTCCTCTCCACCTCCCTCGCCGGCTTCTTGGACAGTGAGTTATCCAGATCCTCTTGTCTGCGATGCCTGTGAGCTTGAGTATGTTGGTTCGATGCTTGCTGATGTTGGTCCGTGGGGACTGAGCAGATGCGCCTAGATTTGATCTTTATAGGGTTGGTAGATCCGATTGGCCAAGTTTCCGGCTTGTATAGACCGCGATTGCCTTCCATGAGTGGCTCAGGCCAAAAGTAGGCACACTGTTTGTGTGACTCTGTGAATCTCTGCAGCCTTTCGCTACGAGAAGTGACTTTCATGGGTTATGCAGGCATTGACATTTGATACATTTCACTTCAGCGATTTTGAAAAAAAACATCCTATTTTCCTGTAACTTGCTCCAAAGTCCAAGTTTGTGTGGATGTGTTGAACCTTGTGGAAGCCCTGAGTAGGTTTATTTGTGTGGATATGTGCATGGATTGCAGGTTTTGTGTGGACATTTTGTGCCAATATCTGAATGTTACTGTTTGCCTGCAATCAGAATGCCTTACCATTCATGGAAATCTTATATGTGGTCCATTGGGCCTTGTGGCATATGTCATGGAAGGTGGAGCTCTGGTGGGGTCACACTAAGCATGTTTAGTTAGTATGGTGGGTTTATATTGTGTTGTGAAAGGCCCCATGATCTGTGCAGTTTCACAATGATTTGGCAATTATTTCACAAAACTTAATGCTAAGTACAACATTGTTGCTTATTGGACCATCTCGTGTGTGCTAGAGTTGTATCTGGAGCTTTCCTTTGCGAACAATTGTATTTCTTTTGGGACATTCAGTTGGTTGGATAGACTCCACTGCAGCATACTGTATATTTAAGTTGTTTGTAGTAATTTTGTGTTGAACCTGACTAATTTTAAGGTGGAAACTTTGGTGCACTCTTTAATCTCTTTAAGTGCCACTTTCTTATATTCATGGATTGTAGATTTCAGTTTTTCTTTCTATTTTGCACTTTAGTGGATTATGTGTGTCTTTGAGTGTAATTATACTAGCTGCTTTAGTCTGTTATTTGGGTCCTCCATTTGCTGTCATTAGAAAATTGTCACCTTTTGTCCACCAGAGTTTGTCTGAAATCTGAATTAGTTGATGTGTTTCATGCCTCGGTAGATCCTTAAACTGAAACAATATCTGCCCCGTGTCATTAGTGGATGTGTTTCATGCCTCAGTAGATCCTTAAATTGAAACTATATCTGCCCTGTCACTAGAACCTTATTTGGATTCTATTCGGGATGGCAGCGGGGCCGGGTGGGACCGGGGGAGGGCCCTCCGTCCCCGCCCCGGCCCTGAAATCCTTATCGGGGGAAATCGCAGCCCCACAGATCCCAGAACCTCGCTGGGGCCCCGTGGGGATCAACGTCCATCAAATACAAACGTACAAACAAATGATACAACTTACAGAATAACAGAATATATGCAATTTAGAATATATACATGTCCAGGCGAGCAAATATTGAAACAATTGACTAGCCTATTACAATATTGTCCAGATAAATAGAAAATAAGCATCTTGTATTAGATAACGAAGAGGCATCAGCAGACTCCTCCATGCTCATACAGTCACACTGACATTGCAAATGCCACCACCATCAGTGATTCAGTTAGCAGCCAAACAGAGTATCAGACTTCCTGTGCAAACAAAGGGGCATAACGAGGTCAATAACTCACACAAGCGCTTGAGAACTGACAGATCGAAACCAATAGATCGATAGCCCAATAGATCAAGAACCAACAGATCGAGAACCAGTAGATCAAGAACAAATAGATCAAGAACCAATAGATCGAGAGCTATCACAAGTTGCTAGCGAGGTACAGAGTAGAAGAGAAGCAGCAGAACTTATACCTCGTATCATCAGCATGGCAGCCTTGCCTCCGAGGGGATTTTTGCCATCCTGAAATTCTATAGCTTGATGGTGGTACAATTGTTTGATACTTCCATTACTGTCTACGAGACAACGAGAAAACTTCACCTTTGGTACTGCCTGTAGTGAAGGAGGCAGTTCCAACCTGAGATTTCCTGAATCACTTGATATGTTTCATGCCTCGATAAATATTCAGTTGAAATTATTTTCCATGTGACGGTAGAAGCTCAGTGTGACTTCACAAGCAGATGTCATTATTTTCTTTGACTTGCATTGTCTCAGAAACATATTTTTTGTTTGACAACTTATTTTACTAACTTCTTGCACATCCTGATCGCAGAGAAGCTCATTGTTCTGCTAAGAGATGGACGGAAACTGCTTGGCACCCTGTGCTCGTTTGATCAGTTTGGTATGCCACTTCACTCTCTTTCCTTAGTTTGGCTTCTAATTATATTTTCTTCTGTTAATGTTCTGCTTCATTATTTTACTGTGCAGCAAATGTTGTTCTTCAGGGTGCTTGTGAACGAGTAATTGTTGGGGAGCAGTATTGTGATGTTCCTCTTGGTCTGTATGTAATCCGGGGAGAGAACGTTGTTTTAATCGGAGAATTGGTAATAACCTCTGTTGCATTAGAAAGCGACCATGGTCAAACCCATATGTCCATGTTGATGTTATAAATCTGGTATTGCATTTGAGCAGGATCGCGAAAAGGATGAGCTCCCTGCTCACATGACCTGTGTGTCAGAAGCAGAAATTAGAAAGGTACACACTTCCTGATACTCCCTCCATTCTGAAATAACTGACGTTTAGGACAGCGACACGGTCTCCAAAACACAACTTTGACCTCTTATTATTATAAAAATATTTACCAAAGAGTGATATATGTATAGTTTTATGAAAGTATTTTTCAAGATAAATCTATTCGTATAGTTTTCACATTTACAAACTCAACAATTTAAAAGTTATTGATGATTTATATTCCCAATGTTTGACCCAAACCTTGTCCTAAACGTCAGTTATTTCAGAATGGAGGGAGTATATTCTTGGTTTGAAGCATTTCTGGTGTTTTCTAAGAATACAGCTTAGTTCTATCCTTCACCTTAACCTTTTATATTCCATGCATTTATGTTTTTGCTAGTATTGAAACTAAGCTTAACTCTTGTCTCCAGACTCTTTATTGTCTTAAGTGTATCTGTATGCATATGCAGATTACATGTATGTCCATATCCTAGTTATACAGATCAACCATTCTGTTTTTTTCCCCCTGAAGGGCAATTTTAAATGTGGCACTAAAATGTTTGTTATTTCACACTTCTGCACATTCCACTGTGGCCACAGTTTCACCCTGAAAGAAAAACATATGATAATTTTCAAGTTGTAATTTGTGCAACCGTTCCTAATATACATGTTAAACTGTGGATGCAACTGTTGTCATGTTTCGGTCCTTCCCTTTTTCTCTCTGCCACATATGTGCTAGTAGTCTAAAAATAGTACTTGAATTATAAACATGAGAAGGTTTATTTATCCAGACCTTTCAATTGTGAACTTTGTCGTTGAACCGATTGCATATTTTTTTAAAAAATGGCACCTCTACATAACATTGGATCATGTTTTGTCTTAATAGGTCAATCAATTAACTAATTTTGTGAAAAAAATAATGGAGGAAAAGGCATTGTTGGTGTGCTTATTGCCTGTGTGGATATATCTTATTGAATATAGGCTTGCTCGCATTAGATGGTAGACACATTGGGATTAGCCCTACTTTATTGTTGAGAAATCACAAGGTCTAGAGGATTAGGGATTCCAGTTAACGATCAACTGATAGCACATAACTTGAAAAGGGAAGACTGCTTGCAACAATTCTACTAAACCAAATCTGACGAAATCAGTTTCTTAACCTGGCTAAACAACTAAGAATGCTCGTATAGGCTTGGGGAACATCACAGAAGCGTACCAATTTTAGCCAATTCCTGTCTGCTATCTATCTTCATCCTCCTGAACTAGTCAGTTGTCTGGCGGCTCTGGCCTTAGCCTGTCATAGCACTCTTAAGTCTTAACTCTTAAGCTTGCTTCTTCCATCTAGTCTTCTGATGCTACGGCAGACAACAGAGAAGTTTTCCATCCCTGTGAACTCAGAAGTCTGTTGCAGGTTGACCATAAGGTCCAGCACATAGCACACAGCTTCTAGGAACAAACAATCTAAATATATTTTACATGATACCACCTGAGTCTAGGGTAAACAACCGATAGAACTTTAAGCTGTGTTTTTTAATCAAACATTAGACAAATATTGCAATCATGCATGGAAACGTTTGAGTTTGGTTCATCTGTACTCTTAGATAGAGGAACCTGAGTCCTTTATTTTGTTATTTTACCTTTGCAACTAATACAATCTCTTTACTCTTTACCCAGGCTGAGAAGGCTGAAAGGGAAGCAAGAGACCTGAAAGGCACGATGAGGAAACGGATGGAGTTCCTAGACTTCGATTAGATCATAGCTGTTGCCTCCTCCATTGTGGCCGCGTTGTTTTAGTGGCGGCTTGTGTTATACATGTCGGTAAATGAAAGCCTGGTGACTGTGTTGCATCGCAGTCGCATGCTTCTCGTTCAACCAGAACGCCTTTGGATTGATGAAGCCATGAAGGGTTCAGTGAACAGATCTTTTACTAGCAGTGCTGTTAACTTTTGTTGCAATGGGTTCTTGCCTGAGGAGATGCGCTTTGCTCCTGTTGTCGTTTGCAACCGTACCTTGCCTATTCGGTTTTACACAAGGACGGAAGAGACGCTAGGCGCTCTCTAGGCGGTGATCCTCCTCCTATTGATGTTAGACCATAAAGAAGCTATCATATCTCATTTAAGCTGGGCTAGCCTCTTCCTACCTTAGGTTTTTATATTCATAACGGCATCATGCTTGCTTTTGATACTCCAGAAAAGTAAATCTTGATAGAACATATATTTGTCCAATGGATTCAATGTGGTTGATCGAACCTATATGTCGGTGCTGAGATTGGCCGACCAACCTCAACGCCTAACATAATGCGCTGTGTTCTGTCCCTCACCGGTTGATGCAAGAGCTAGCATCCGGCCTCGGGGCCGTACGTCCAGCAAGGTGTGCTCTTGGCACTATACTATCTTGCACCGGGGTGCTTGTAGTAGGGGGCTACAAGCTTGGCGTGAGAGGAGGTGAGGCCTCCAAGTCCCTGAGCGAGTGGGTGATTGAGGAAAGGTGCCAATATCGTGATGGGTGTGTGTGTTCTATGTCTTGTTCGTCGTTGTTGTCCCCCTTTTGGGCCGGCGCCTTCTTCCTCCTTTTATAGTCCAAGAAGGGAGGGTGGCGTACAAGGATGAGTACAAGTACAAGCACAGTACATGCTACAGAGGTGTTGAAAGGACCTTGATGTCACCTAGAGGGGGGTGAATAGGTGAATCTGCAATTTAACAAACTTTTTCACACAATTAGTACTAAAACCGGTCAGACCGGTTTCCAAAACCGGTCAGACCGCTTTGCTCGGGGGAAGCGGTCAGACCGCTTTGTAAAAGCGGTCAGACCGGTTTTTCAACAGAGAAAACCGACTATGTGAAATTGCCCCCTCTATGAGTTCTAGCACAAACCAAACTTGATGATGAGCTCCTGTAGATGATTACAAGCAGGTCCACTAAGTCCCTGCACACAAGTAGAGCACACCCAAGTAGATCGAAGCGAAAGCGAATTCAAATGCTAGAGATGAATTGGTGAAGGTAAACAAGAGACAAGGATATGTTTTCCCGAAGTTCGGAGTTCACCGCTGCCACTAAGGCTGTCACAAAGACACGATGAATCCTAGTCTCCGTTGAGGGCCTACGAAAGGCGGGCTTATCCACTCAAAGCCACTTTCCTCGGTTCCACTAGCTTTTGACCCTTTTCCACGAAGGAGGCAAGGCCAGCCCTTACAAACAATCCGTGGCTTACCACACACGAAGGTAGCTCACCGGCGACGCCTAGCCGTCTAGGAGGATCACCTCCAAGAGTAACAAATGCTCCAATGGATGCTTGGCTTCACCGGAAGTGCTCAACACTAAGGATATGCTCACTATAGCTGATATGAACTATCAATTGCTATCTATTGCTCACAACCCATACATCCCTCAACCCAAATCCAATGATATGATCAAAATCAATCAACTCTCACAAAGAGAGGCTTGGGGAGAGCTTGCTGGTGCTTGGAACTGCCCTAGGCGAGTTAGAATGGAATGGCAACCAGCACCCCTCAAAGGAGAGGGGTATGGGGTATAAATACCCCACACAACCAAAACTAGCCGTTATAGCCGTTGGAAACCGGTCAGACCGGATTCCCAAACCGGTCAGACCGGTTTACGAACTATACTAGCCGTTACACCTGTCAGAGCCCAAACCGGTCAGACCGGTTTCCCAAACCGGTCAGACCGGTTTGGGTCCACTCAGCACCACAAACCCAAAAGCGGTCAGACCGCTTTCCCAAACCGGTCAGACCGGTTTGGGTCCACTCAGCACCACAAACCCAAAAGCGGTCAGACCGCTTTCCCAAACCGGTCAGACCGGTTTGGGTCCACTCAGCACCACAAACCCAAAAGCGGTCAGACCGCTTTCCCAAACCGGTCAGACCGGTTTGGGTCCACTCAGCACCACAAACCCAAAAGCGGTCAGACCGCTTTCCCAAACCGGTCAGACCGGTTTGGGTCCACTCAGCACCACAAACCCAAAAGCGGTCAGACCGCTTTCCCAAACCGGTCAGACCGGTTTGGGTCCACTCAGCACCACAAACCCAAAAGCGGTCAGACCGCTTTCCCAAACCGGTCAGACCGGTTTGGGTCCACTCAGCACCACAAACCCAAAAGCGGTCAGACCGCTTTCCCAAACCGGTCAGACCGGTTTGGGGTCTTTCAGCACACTAAATTCCCAAGAGTATATCTCTCAAGGCTATCTCACATGGGTTGATCTAATGAGCACTTTTTGGTGTATGCCAAGACAACTAATGTTGCATCCCTCTTGATAGTACGGCATTCCTAAACTCAAGATTAAAACAATAAATGGAGTCTACCACTTGAGCTTGTAGATCTTCCTTGATGCCATACTTGATCATTCTTCAACTTGAGGGCTTCAACAATTCATGTCTTGTTTGAGCTAATCCAATGTTGAGCTTCATGACTTAGAATTTTCATTGCACGAACAATTCATAAGCCATTCCATCATATGATCAATAAAAGATTAGATGCTTCGCATTGCTTCACTTGATATGACTTGATTGACGTATAGAACCCAAACTATAATGCTAGACCTTTCCACCAAGCAAGGTACCTCGGCTACAAAACCAATTTGCCCTTCACCTTGCTAGGAACGTCACTCGCATCTAGCTTGATCCCTTCCATCCTCTCTTGCCAAATTAAGCTTTGCTATGAGATGAGCATCGAATAGAGTTGCTTCATCTTCTAGAATCTTTTCTCTAACTTCATCACTCACAACATCAAATAAAAAGTTAGCGACACGAGCATTGAGTTGAAAGCAATTCATTTCGTCCTCGGTTGGATTGGAAACGCTCCAATCAACATTCGGACGATCAATGCCTTCAACTACAATCCTCTCAAGAATAGGACTCATAGTCCTAAGATCATTAAGCACATTACAAGACCAAATTGAATAGTTTGAGCCGTCTCTAGCTAGTGGCTCATAGTTTACCTCACAAGCGGTCGACATCTTTCCTCACGGCGGTTAAGCTTGGATGTGAGGCCAAGCTCTGATACCAATTGAAAGGACCTTGATGCCACCTAGAGGGGGGGGTGAATAGGTGAATCTGCAAATTACAAACTTTTTCACACAATCAGTACAACAGAAACCGGTCAGACCGGTTTCAAAACCGGTCAGACCGCTTAAAGCGGTCAGACCGCTTTGGAGAAGCGGTCAGACCGGTTTTCAACAGAGAAAACCGATTATGTGAATTAACCCCCTCTACGAGTTCTAGCACAAACCAAACTTGATGATGAGCTCCTGTAGATGATAACTAGCAGGTTCACTAAGTCCCTGCACACAAGTAGAGCACACCCAAGTAGATCGATGCGGAAGCGAATATAAATGCTAGAATTGAACTTGTGAAGTAAAACAAGAGACAATGATTTGTTTTCCCGAAGTTCGGAGTTCACCGCTGCCACTAAGGCTGTCACAAAGACACGATGAATCCTAGTCTCCGTTGAGGGCCTACGAAAGGCGGGCTTATCCACTCCAAGCCACTTTCCTCGGTACCACTAGCTTTTGGCCCTTTTCCACGAAGGAGGCAAGGCCAGCCTTTACAAACAATCCGTGGCTTACCACACACGAGGTAGCTCACCGGCGACGCCTAGCCGTCTAGGAGGATCACCTCCAAGAGTAACAAATGCTCCAATGGATGCTTGGCTTCACCGGAAGTGCTCAACACTAAGGATATGCTCACTATAGCTGATATGAACTATCAATTGCTATCTATTGCTCACAACCCATACATCCCTCAACCCAAATCCAATGATATGATCAAAATCAATCAACTCTCACAAAGAGAGGCTTGGGGAGAGCTTGCTGGTGCTTGGAACTGCCCTAGGCGAGTTAGAATGGAATGGCAACCAGCACCCCTCAAAGGAGAGGGGTATGGGGTATAAATACCCCACACAACCAAAACTAGCCGTTATAGCCGTTGGAAACCGGTCAGACCGGATTCCCAAACCGGTCAGACCGGTTTACGAACTATACTAGCCGTTACACCTGTCAGAGCCCAAACCGGTCAGACCGGTTTCCCAAACCGGTCAGACCGGTTTGGGGTCTTTCAGCACACTAAATTTCCAAGTGTATTTCTCTCAAGGCTATCTCACATGGGTTGATCTAATGAGCACTTTTTGGTGTATGCCAAGACAACTAATGTTGCATCCCTCTTGATAGTACGGCATTCCTAAACTCAAGATTAAAACAATAAATGGAGTCTACCACTTGAGCTTGTAGATCTTCCCGAAGAGAAATCTTCTTTTCCTTGGTTGAATCCTCAAATCGCCATGGGGGCCCTTCTTGCGGTGAAGAACAGGAGAGAGAGATGGAAAGGGTGGTGAATGGATAGGAGAGAGAGAGGGAATCACGGGAGGAGTTAAATCCACGTGGGCCCGCTGTCCTGGCCAAACCGGTCAGACCGGTTTGGCAAACCGGTCAGACCGGTTGTGCCTCGGATGATCTGGAATTTGAACAAATATTGCAATTCAAGCTATCCCTAGTCCATATGTGAGCTAACACGTTGCAAAACAGGGACTTGAGCCCTTACTGCTCAAACCGGTCAGACCGGTTACCCAAACCGGTCAGACCGCTTTGCGCAGTGAGGGTGCAAATCCTTGTTGCGCAAAATGTAGCCAACGAAACTGAATAATCTCTTAGGGATAGGTTCCTAGATATGCCAGAAGATGTTCCACCAAAGAGTTTTGCAAGATATTCAACGAGTGAGTAGATCGGGTGATGAGAAGATTTGAATACCTTGAGAACCTTGAAATCGTGAGTGAAGAGAGATTTGAGTGAAGAACTTGATGGGGATTCGATCTAGCAGCCTTGGGGTACTCCAAATCCAACAAGGAAACAACTTTTCCTTGGTTGAATCTTCAAATCGCCTTGGGAGCGCCTTCTCACGGTGAAGAACAGGAGAGAGAGGGGATATGTGATGAATGGGTATGGTAGGAGAGAGAGGGAATCACGGGTAGGCAGGAAAAACGAGTGGCCCACCTCCCTGGGCCAAACCGGTCAGACCGGTTTGAGAAACCGGTCGAGCGGTGTACAACTGCAGCTCACCGTAAATTTACGCTGTAGCCACCAGAAATTTCCGTCGCAATAGCCGGAAATTTACGGTGACTATCGTAAATTTACGGTGTGTGTTGAGAGACACATAATCCATCGTAAATTTCCGGTAAATATCGTAAATTTCCGTCAAATAGGCCGGACATTTACGCCATTCATCGTAAATTTATGGTGAATTCCTGCAGTATGCCCTGAGAAACTGTTGTGAAGAGATTTGTCCTTCAAAGATCCAAAAATTTCCACAGGAAAGTTCACTTAGCTGCTTGGGCCCAAACCGGTCAGACCGGTTTGGGAAACCGGTCAGACCGGTTTCTCCCAGGGAGTTGAGTTGAGTCAGGAACTCCGGATCTTCCGAGAATTGTCGGATCTTCCGATGAATGTTAGATCTTCCGGGCCAGAAACAACTCGAGACCGAACTGCTCGGAACTTCCTGTCGGATCTTCCGACCCAAGGTCGGA
>OAMR01000427.1:522525-549394 GCA_900205405.1 Echinochloa crus-galli
TGATGGTTTAGAAAAGCCAGTTATGATACTTACAACTTCGGCCGAAGAAACCAAGCTGCCTAATTCAGCAAATAAACTGGCATTGCACTCGTAATACCGCCGAAGGTAGTTTCTATAGTCAGACCAGGCAATAGAACCCATGAATGGCAGCAGCCTGTCCCATCCAAATGTTTTTACCAACACATCTTCTGAGTAAAAAAAGAAAAAAGAATCATTACATCTTTGAAGCAGCAGTATTGAGACAACGAATAAATAATCGATGATGGGATATAAATAACAACGATGGAGAGGGGGTGGGGTGAAGCAATGAGGGAAAGGGCAACATGCATGGGCTTGCGACGCTTTAACAAACAGATAAGCATACAGCATTGAGAAATCAAACATGAGCATGCAAAAGAACAGGAATACATCAGCATATAAATCTCTCGATCAGATTGATACCTCCGAGCTTGACAGTCCTAACCGGTGCTGCATCATAGCCCTCTTCCAAATCCAAGGATGAAAAATCCTCATTGGTCCAGACTCCCATGTGGTTTTCCCTGATGTTTTCCGAACTGCCCATGATTTGGTACCCAAGGTTGTGGCAGCTGCCCGTCTTGCGTAGTTTTCTTTTCTTTTGGCAGCTGGGAAATTCTTCTTCAAAATTTTGCAAGAGAAATATGAAGGCATAGTTACCAGAATTTTGCAATTTCACCGCTTCACAGAAGTCACAAGGGGTGTACCTTGGTCTTTTGCTTCTTTGTCCGTACCTTCCATCCTCATCTTCATACTAATATCTACACCAGTGATCTTTTCCTGATCTTTTAAGTTGTCCCTGATTAGCACAGCAAAATGAACAATATCACAATGATTCTCGTTCTCATCGACAATAAGCAACCTAACTCTCTTATATTATCAGATAACGTAATCAAACACTATATACACTGTTGTGTCAACAAAGGATAGACCATCCATACCATGTAGTGTTTGCTGCTTCAGCAGGAGTAATATCATTCCCATCATTTCTAGGAAAATTTCCACTAAAAGATTTTTCCTTAACAAGTTTGTGCCCCAAAGCAGCAGGAACAGAAATGGGGAACTTGTCCAGTATGCTGATCATCAAGTGCAGGGTTCTGAACCGAACTTGGCGACCCAACTCGAAATCATTATCCAAGTCAATGTCAAAAGGATCAAAAGGCTCATTGTTTTTGCTCAACCAATCACATATTTTTTCGGTCTCCTTCATGATTCCCTTCAATTCAAGCCAGGCAACCACCCATCACTTAGTGGTTAGTGCACATATTGCTTGTAAAAATAAAAGAAATGAATGGATATTTATAACATTAAGAGGCATGATGCAGGCGGGGACATACCACCATAGCAGCAGCGGCAGGAACTCCATATATTTGGTGGTTCATAAGACTTAAAGCGCACATGCGGATCTCAGTGCTCTGGATGATTAAGTAATCCGTGGGACTGGCACCACATTTCAGCATCTCACAGATCAGGTTAGCCTCCTTGGTGATACACTAGAATCAATCACAAGAAAATCAAACAACATGATCAAAATGCTACCCAAGGAGCCAAAATACTTTAACTAAAGGATGCGTTGGTGAGTCCAAGCCATCCAGGTAGATAACAGGTGAAAGGGTAGGTATGCAAGGAAAAGGCCGTGATTTAGCAACCACGGATACAATACAAATTAAATGTTTGGGAGTATTGTTAATAACAGAAAGCCAAATGTCAGATAGATCAAGGGAACCGCTTTTAGTGCTGGGCAGACAGGTTTACATATGCTTCTTGTGTTGCGCTAAAAAGACTCAACTTGGTCACCAGATGTGGAAAAAGCCAGCGACTAGAAATCAGATAAAATGTAAACAATGGCAGTAAGACAGGAATCCTTGGTCATGTTGTGGTAGTTCAAACCAATTTGTAGTTTGCACAGCTACCTGAGTTGTCCTAGCAGTATTTTTAAGATTGCATGGAAGAGAACATGTATCTTGTTACAAGTAAAAATAGTTTCAATGTCATGGTCAGAACTGGGCAGTGATATTGAAATAGTTCCAAATAGAATGCAGTTAGAACAAAGAGGGGATTAGCATTTCTACTTAGTTTAGTTGCCTGTGCGAGAACACATTTGATCATTAGAATACAGAGAGGATAGCATTTCTGTTGTCCAATATCACAAGTGATATGTTTAGTCTGTTAAGGCCAGTTGAGATGCGTACCAACAAAGCTGCAGTGGAAGCATCAGAAATTCCCTCTCCTGTTTCTTTGACTTTGCCTGCAAACTCCTGGACCAGTCTACTCAGAATATAAGTGTTTCTGGTTACGATATCATCCGTCCATTCTTTCGATTTACTATCCCACAAAGACACAAGTTCATTCTCCTTCTTGAGACACTAATTGACAGACAGTTTAACATGTCAAACAAGACAAGCAAAAAAAAAGTTAGGAACAGGCTTTCATCTGATGGTTCAGAAGAGGGGCACAGTTTGATAGGTACAGTTTCAGCCGCATCAACCAAGTGGCTGCCAGTAACTTCAGCAATAACACTGCAATTTTCATTGTAATAGTGCTGAAGGTAGTTGCAATAGTCAGACAACTCAACGGAACCGTCATATGGCAGCAGCATTGCCCATCCCCATGCTTTTGGCAACAGATCTTTTGAATGAAAGAAGTAGCAGCGTAAGGAAAAAGGAATCATTAATACTTTGAAGAATCATTAATTCTTTTGAAGCAACAAGTATAAGACACGAATCATATTTATTGAGGGGCCGTCCACTCTGTACCCAGGCATCTTATCCCCTCCTACACTCAAATTTTCAGCCCTAGCATCTACTCCCTCCGTTCAAAAATGTAATTCGGTTTAGCTCTAAGTTAATAGATTTCTGTATGCATCTAGGCATACACTACATTTAGATGCATACAGACATCTATGAACTAAAAAAACAAATCGACCTGCAATTTGAAACGAGGGAGTACATCAAATTTTATCAACAGTTAGCAATCCCCCAACGTCATCTTCCACCACCGCGACGCCATCGCGTCCTCACCTACAACCGCTCCCTCCGACCTTCTCCCAGGCCTTCCACTGATCCCCAAACCCCAACTCAAACTAACGATACACTGCTGGACTGGACGAGATAAATCTCGAATAAATCGGATCGTGAGGAACTGTGGCATCATACAGCAGTTCGCGTAACGACCATGAAGAGAAATAAAACAATAGTAACAAAGATCGATACCTAGGTACTTGACAATCTTGGACGACGGTGCAACCTTCAAAACATCCTCATATTTGCCCAACTTACTAAAGATGCTCCGCTCCTCCTCCTCCACCTCAGTGAGCTTGATTTCCATCTGCTGCTCCCGAAGTCTTTTCGAACGCACCCGTGTATGCGGCTGGATGTACGAGGAACAAGGGGAAGGGGTGAGCGATACATAACCAGCAAGGGCCGGGCTTGGGCCTACTTCCGCGACTCGTTTGGTCGACAAGTTAGGGCCCTAGCAGGCAGGGAGCAGCGTATTTAGCAGACCGGCCCACTTCAAATTGGGCTTACATATTTCGCTGGGTATGTACGATGCGATGTTTTTCGTTAAGGAAAAGTCCTTTTTACGTCCCTCACGTTTAGCCGTCGTTCGATTTTCGTCCTCTAAGTGCAAAACCAGAAATGTTTGGTCCTCCAAGTTTCAAAACCGTGCGTTTTACATCCCTCGGCGGTTTCGACGGCGGTTTCGCTGACGTGGCGGCGGTTTCGCTGACGTGGCGCGCCGACGTGGCGTGCTTTTTTATATGGTATAATAGGATTATGTTTAGCATATACACAAACATAATCTTACTCTATCGTATAAAAACTTTTAATATATATAAAACTACTCTACTAGATGGATACACTCACCAGAGGTACACAGGAGTTGGATTTACTATTTTATAATGTTTTAAATATTTACTATGCATTTTACAAGTTCTATGGCCCCTTTTCTTGTCTATTTTATTTCAACTAGAAAATAATATCAAACATATAAATAAATGACTCCATTGTGTAAAGATGATCATGAGGAAGCTAAAAAAATTGGATTTATCTTTTTATCATTTTTTTATGATTTTATATGATTTTTCAGAATTTCAGCCATTTTAAGCACGCCACGTCAACGCCACGTCAGCGAAACCGCCGCCACGTCAGTAAAACGACGGCTAAACGTGAGGGACGTAAAAAGGACTTTTTTTCTTTCATTAATAGTAAGTCTCTACCTTGCAATGGTCGCTTCTGCTTAGAAGGACGCGGTCTTTGTATATGTGTAGTAATAAGTCGGTTTGTACTCGTAGGGTGTGAGTGTGGCGTGAGTGTGTTAGATGGTGCATGTGTGCGTGTATTAACAGATACTATAGCTGTACTCAGTCACTCAGATGAGAAGCGTCAAAAAAAATTGCTTCTGCTCAGTTTTTTACGTTGTTGACCGAGTCAAAGGTGTGGAACCTGACTTGATGTTGAAAACCAAAAGCAAATC
Source organism: Echinochloa crus-galli (assembly GCA_900205405.1). Lineage (NCBI taxonomy): Eukaryota > Viridiplantae > Streptophyta > Magnoliopsida > Poales > Poaceae > Echinochloa > Echinochloa crus-galli. The sequence continues at coordinate 527,017 of OAMR01000427.1, forward strand.
GCCCGCTACAGGTATAATTGGCGTATAGAAAAATAAAAAACAGGATCGAAAAAAAACAAAAAACCGGCATCATGCCAATGAACCGTGGAGAAGCGAGGCCCCCGTGGGAGAAATTTTTGTGGTCCCCTTTTAAAGTCTATTAGGTGTATTAAATGTAGACTAATTATAAAATTAATTACATGCATGAACCGAAAATAACGAGATGAATCCATTAAATCTAATTAATCTGACATTAGAGATTGGTTCCTGTAGCACGACGTTGTCTAATTAGATAGGGGTTATGGAATGGGTTTTATCATTAATCCATATTTATTTGTTTTGCTATGGTTTCACGTCTGCACAAAAAAATATGATGGTTTCATGTTTGCGTCAACTGTCATGAGTTTATTGAGATTTTTATCATTTTGACCACGAAAGCGTTGGGCTTCTCTAAGATGACCATCATACATTGAGCTTCTCTAAAATGGCCACGAATCCGTTGCTCTGTCCGTTAAAATGACCACAGCTGCTATTTTAGGTTATTTGCTGTTCTTTAGAAGTAATTAACCACGGGAAAAGACAATACTACCCCTGCTACCCATCTCTCTCCATGGATCTCCCTTGACTCCTCCGTTAAGCAAACCAACATCTCCTCTGCTCCTTGTTCTTCTCGGCCAATCAGAGAAACAAGCAGACAGAGCACACTCGTCTCTGCCTCCCACCCACGCAAGCACACCTCTCTCGGCCGGGAACAAGCGCCACCGCGCTGGCGCCGAGGACGGGCGCCGCCGCGCTGGGCCAGGGGCTGGCACCGCCGTCGTCGGCACTGGACTCCCCCACCGCGACACCGGAGGCCGCCGCTGCCCGTGCCCTCCCGCCGTGCACGCCGGCCTGCGTCGCCCGCAGCCTGGACTACGCCTCCGGCCGCCTCCACGCCGTGCGCGCCATCACCGGCCGGACCCCGCCACCGCGCAGGGGCTGGCCGCCGTCGAGGGAGCACCGGCCGCCGCACTGGGGCTGGCCATCGTCAAGGGAGCCGCGCCCGCCGCGCTGGCGCTGCGGTGGACACGGGCGCCGCCGCGATGGGGAGTGGGCGGCACCGGGAGCGGTGGAGTGGAGCTAGAGGTGGTGGCAGGCGAGGCGGGCGCAGCGGCTAGCGGAGGGGACGACGGAGGCGGTGGTGAGGCCAGGGACAGCGGCGGTGCGGGTGGGTCGCCGGCGCCATGAGTTTCTGACTGAGGAGCCGGCGCCATGAGTTTCTGACCGAGGAGTCGAGGAGAACGACGGGCAACGGTAGAAAAGGCCAGAGGGGTATTTTGGTCAGTTCATGTAGGAAGACAGTAACAAAATTTGTTAAACTGCAGTTTGGTTATTCTGACGTGTACAACAACGGATTCGTTTTCATTTTAGAGAAGCCTAATGTATGGTGGTCATTTTAGAGAAGTCCAACATTTTCATGGTCAAAATGATAAAAATCTCGAGTTTATAGGTGTGAATGTGGTGACAGATGGACATGCCCACATAAAACGTTCTAGCAGCACCTAGTTAAATTATGCACGTATTATTATGGATATGGAACCTGCAAGAAAACATCTGTGTGTGTTATGATTTGTGTATATTTGAAATATGTGGAAACAAAAATATTGTGGATTATGGAGTAACATTTAATGTGTGTTGAACGATGATTTTCTTAATGAAATGTTGTTCTTTAGACTCTGTTTTCCTCAGAAAAATTTAATCACTTAAATAGCTACTCTGATTTTCTCTTCTCCTCTCATCTCCTCTCTTATCTTCTCTTCTCTTCTCTTCTCAATTCGTACATTCAATTTCGTCTCCAGTCTGTTGCCTGCTGACCTGCTCTAGTGACCTTGCATGGTGGTCGGTACTCCCGTCGTGGCCACGGAGTTTTTAGCGGTGGCCTGTACTGTACAAGTCGGCAGATTTAGAGCCTGGTGATTGCGTTGTTTCTCAGTCGCATGTCTCTTGTTTAACCAGAATGCTTTGGATTGACGAAGAACAGATTGTTTCCTACCAGTGATGCGCTTTTGTTGCTTCAGAGTCCGCTTGCAAGTTCGTCTCATTTCTGCTTGCATGTTGAAGATGAAAAAGATGCCTTCTGCTCCTGTTGTCGTTTGCAACAGTAATACAGTACCCTGCCTTATCGGGATTCTATATTGAGTAAAGTACATGGACGGTGCCTAAACTTATCATGCAGTATCATTTAGTATCATTTAGGTTTCCAAACTCTCAAAATACATTTTTGGATCCCTAAACTTGTCCAAATGTCCCATCTTGGTCCCTAATCTTTCAAAATATATTTTCAAATCTCCAAACTTGTTTCAACGTGCCATCCGAGTCCTCAAACTCTCATAATGCGGCAGAAAATGGAGTGATCCAGTGTTAGAATCAGGAGAAATCTCCATCTTATCTCGTGTTTAGACTAGCGATGACACACATGAGGCCATGGCGAGTTTATGATTTTTTTTGCGAGTTTTTGGATTTGGATGGTACCTTTGTATAAGTTTGAGGATTTCAAAACGTGGTTTGATAGTTTGGGGACCAAAATGATACATTAAGACAAGTTCAGTGATATGAAAATGCATTTTGAGAGTTTAGGTACCTAGATGACACCTCAATATTAGGGACCACCCGTGTATTTTACTCTTCTATATTTCACGCCACTGTTCACCTGATTGGATCTGGGGCCATTGCCATGCCTTGCAGGATCCTCGAGCTGCCAATCAGCAGCTCAACGTGCCTGCTGACCTGGTCCAGTGGTCTTGCAATAATAATATCCCCACTAGTCAGTCTACAGCTGCTGCTGCTCAAGCCCGAAGCATCTCACTGTGGAAATGAAGCGGGCTTGCTCTGTCCGGCCGTCTCTTTCCCTGCCCCCCATCCTCCAATGGCGCCGTCGCTGATGCGATAACGCTGAATCTTTCCACAAACAGAGCTCACAGCGGCATTGCCAATTCGGCCGGCCTGTCAGCCAGCCAGCCAGCGCCGGCTGACCCAACCCGTCAGGAACAGAACAATGGCGCGCAATTTGTGTGGTGTCACCCAACGCCGAGAGAGTAATGAGCTGATAATGCACGCTGGCTACTGCTACCCAACACGCATTAATGGGCAATGACTTGACCCCGTTCTTAGCAGCACCAATCAGTCAGAATCACCCATGGCCTCCCTCCTCCTCCAAGCATACCTGACAATCTGTGCTGCACGCCCGTCCTACCCCAACCAACCTCCGTGACGCCAACAGGACACTGAAACGAATTAACAAGCAGAGGCATTTCTGATTTCTCCCAATGATCAGCGTGCAAACCGGCAGATCCCATCCCAGTTTGAGAAGCCAAACCCCAACCCCAAACCCCCTTGTTGGTTGCTCACCTGCGCTTGCACTTGCACGCACGCATGGTAGGTCGGGGCGCCCCCATTGATAAATGCCGTCGGCTCGGCAGCGCGGCAGCGCACATGGCGGTGGCGGCGCGACGCCGGCAGGGCGCCTGCGCGGCTGCGCTTGATCCTCTTCTTATCCCCAGCCCGGCCCGGCCATTGAAGACGGCAACGTGCATGTGGGTGCTTCACCGGCCGGGTCGCCGGTGGCGGTGGGCCCCCGGCCGAACTCCACCTGCCGTGCGAACACACCAGGATCCACAGAAATCAGGCGTTAAATGGCGGCGTGATGGGCTTCACGTGCGATCGCCCGGTCACGTACCCAACCGCACACTGTTGGAAAGCCTCTGGCAGCTGTACTACTGCTCGTGCCGCCCGCAACTGAACGTCACGGGTAGCGTCGCCGTCGTCTCAATGCACGAGCACGAACATGGATGGTTGATTCGGAAAGGCGAAGTGAATCGTCTGGAACGCACGATCAGAGTTGTTATACTTGCATTGACATCCATCAGTAGCAGCAGTACAAACGAAGTACAGAAACTATATGCCGTAACGGATGGAGCTACATTTGTAGGCTTGGAGTAATGGGTCGAAGAGAATCTACAACGACGACGTCCATGATTGGAGCTGCAGCAGCACAGCGGAGCACACTGTTTCGCGGTGCTGCTGCGTAGTATGCTTCTTCTCGTCGCAGCAAAGAGGAAGCACACAGTGTGCGCATGTACAGAGCATGATCCACCTGCCGCGATCACCCTTGTCAGACGCGGGGTCTCCGGGGGTCACCGACAACGCGGCGCATCGCCGGCAACAAATGCTGCGTTGCTAGGCCTGCGCGCCGGCGCGCTTCATCCGCGCGACGGGGACGAAGGGCGCGGCGAAGTAGGACTCGACGCCCGCCCACGGCGGGTGGGCGCTGCTGGGCGCCGCCGCCGCCGGGTGGCCCGACGCCAGCGCCGCCATGCAGAGCTCGGTCAGGCGCCACACCGCGCGCCGCAGCCACCGACGGACCCTGAACCCGCGGCGCGCCGGCGCGCGCCCAACACCGCCGCCGAGCCGGACGACGTGGACCTTCCGGCGCCCGTGGCGGGGCAGGCGGAACGAGTGCGGCGCGGCGCGGCGGGGCACCACGACGACGCACGGCGCCTCCCCCATTTTGGCGCGCGCCTTTGGCTGCGATCTTCTTCTTCTTCACTCTGCTCTGCTCGCTCTGCAGCTAGCTTCCTCTCTTCCTCCCTCGTGGTCGGTGGCCTCCGCGGTTTCTTCCTTCTCTGTTGGCGTTGCGTTCTCGTGTGCTGCCGTGCGTGCATATAAATGGAGGAGGCGAGGAGCGACACGCACGGTTGAACTGGGCCCAGCGTGCAGCGTGTACGCGTATTTTTAAATTATAAAACTATGATAAACGGAATAAAAAGCGCTACCAAAAAGCAGCGGCGAGACAATATATTCAATCCCAGCTAGGACGAACAGGCTGCCTGGCAAGTGCTGGAGCGCAGCAAACTTTTTGATGATTTGGAGAGTGTCATTCTTAAAGCAATGGAGGTTTTTCATAAATCATAAAGGAAGAATGGAGGATCAGAGTAAGCTGCCACAGTCAGAGAGTTCATATTGCAGGTGGCAAGAAACGGAGGTGCCTGCCAAAGTGCCAGGTGTTCCTATGGAATGGAATACATTCGATACTACCATGTTTGATTTTATTATCATATTGAGAATATACTCAGTACTCGAGGTATTCCTTAGGAAAAAATCAGAGTCCCAATCAGAGAGGATCGTCGTCTTCTGGACCAATACCCGTGAGCCGATCATGATCAAAGATGGTGTAAGGTAGCATCGATCCATCTGTTACCAAATGCAAAATCATCAGGTGTGTGGCAGGCCCCAATTGTTCTGCACATTTTCATGCTTTAGGACTTGGTACACCCCTGACGCGTACAGGGTAGCTACTAGCAACTAGCATGGCATGGAGTAGTTCAAACACGTTTATCAGGACAGGTTACGCTCACGGTTGGTGAAATAAAAGGAGGGCAAAGAAAAAGAGAAGCTGCGCAAATTAAATGGAAAAGGGAATTGCAGACGAGGACCATGTGTGTTGTGTACGTACTACTAGTCTTCCACCGCTTTTTTTTTCTCTTCGTTTTTCTTTGTTTGTACAACCACATCTCAGTTGCTTCTTTTTTTATATGATCAATCAGGCAGGCACATGGTTTGTCTCTTTCTTTGATTATCTATCTTTTTCAGAAGACATGTTGGAACCCTGCATCACTTGTAATAAGCTATTCGACCACATGTTGGAACCCTTGGAGGCTGAGATTTCTCATGTACTGCTAGTGTATTTCCTGGTAGAAAAAAAAGGGATCCAGCATTATGTAAAATTCGTGCATCCTAATCATATGTCTCTTGATTTGATTTGTAAGCTAAGACAAAAGGGTGTTGTCTGTTGTCTCCACCGGCGACGAGGAGGAAGAAAACAAATTGGGACCCTCCCGAGGTGATTGTTGGTGCCAACATAGAAACAGAGAACATTATGGATCATCCAATTCCCAATCATGTCGGTCATCAGCATTGGAGGCTTATGAAAATGGCTGCTGACAGCCTGACACCGGGCCACACCACGCAATGCAAGGGGTCCTTACTCTGGCCGCGTTGCGTTTCGCTGCGTGTATATATATGATGAAAAAGGGAGTAGAAGCGCGCATGCTAATTGAGCGTTGGACAAACAAGTGTTGGCTGTTGACTGATCACACAACTCTGCAGCAAAGAAAACAGGTGCGAGAGGTCAGAGCAGATTTTGTTTCGATTTTTCCAGTCGGCGTCGTTGCCAATTCTACGCTCATCCGTTCTCACCGTATATTTTCCAGGCCCGCGTGCACGGAGAGGCACATAACATCCTGCCATTTTCTGAGGCCAGATGCACCGACAGATCCATGGACAGAGGGGCGGCGGTGGCGTCTAGGGGTGAGTGTGAATCTTTCCACCGGCAGCGTCCTTTTAACGGCCCAAGTGAACCATACACTGGCTGGTGGGCAATGCGTTCGGGCCACTGGGCCAGGCACTCTGCGCGCGGCCGGCTGCGGTGCTGCTGCGGGCTGGGCACGCAGGCACACGGGCAGCACGGCCCACGGGGGACGCGCTCAGCCTGTGCGCGCTGCGCCGGTGACAGGCTGGGAGGAATGGGAGCGGCGGATTCGAAGTCCTGGACTCTGGGTGCGGTGGCCGCGCCGCGGCGTGTGCCAGGCCGTGAGACCGCCGCAGCGGTGGTGGCGTGGCGCCGCGGTATGCCCCGGCGGCGTGCGCCACAGTACGTGCGCGCCCTCCCAGGGCATGCAAGCAACCAGCCGGACGCTGCCAATCTTGTTTCCGGGACGCTACGGCCTCGTTTAGTTCCCAAAGGAAGTGCAAATTTGGGGCTTCGGTGTCTCTTCGTAATCATTGCGCTACTGTAGCATTTCGTTTGTATGTGCGAAAAATTATTCAAAAATTGATTAATTAGGCTCAAAATGTTCGTCTCGCAGAGTACAACAAAACTATGCAATTAGGCCTTGTTTAGATGTTGAATTTGGGAGGTTGAATTTGGGAGTAAGATGTCACTTCGTAATCATTGTGCTACTGTAGCATTTCGTTTGTATGTGCGAAAAACTGTCCAAAAATTGATTAATTAGGCTCAAAATGTTCATTTTGCGGAGTACAACAAAACTGTGTAATTAGTTTTTGATTTCATCTACATTTAATACTCCATGCATGTTATGACATTTTGATGTGACGGGGAATCTTCTTTTTGCATAGTGAATTTGGGAGGAACTTTTTCATCTAAACAAGGCCTTAGTTTTTTATTTCATCTACATTTAGTACTCCATACAAGTTATGACATTTTGATGTGATAAAGAATCTTTTTTTTACATAGTGAATTTGGGAGTAACTTTTCTATCTAAACAACGCCCGTGTTCGCGCGCAACGATGCTACGCGCATCGATTCGCGACCTACAAGGCTCTACGACATGCGACTCGTGAGACTTGTAGGCTGTGGTGTGCCGGTGTCTAATGGAAACCGCATTACCCAACAACCCATTTCTCAGAGCACCACCAACCATCACACAGCATTTATGAACGTGACTAAAAGGTTTCTGAGGCAACAAAAGGCAGTAAAAGGCACAGCCCCGGTCTCCACCAAGACTTTGTCAATCTTCCGTCCACTTCGCAGTGCAGCGGCAACCAATGATCGTGCTCGTGCCAAAATTTTCGCTGCGACGAACAATGGCCCGTTCACCAAAGGTCAAGATCCAAAGAAGAATACGAGTTATATATGCTTCAAGCTCCAGCGACGTAAAACTGCATTTCGCAGGGGGCACGATTGATGCGGTCAAAGTTTCCTTTAGCAGGTGGTTGCTTTGCTTAGTCCCAAAGGTTCGGTCGGAAGGGCTCGCCGGCAATTCCTCTTGCGGACCACTGAGTATGGCAGCACGCGACCTTGTTAACTGGCCTCGGCTTTGCTTGCCAGAAATGTTTGACGACGTTGCGCGGCGCCCCCGTTGGGCTTTCCCTGGCCACGAATAAACAGTAGGGTTAGGCAAGAGAATCATCTAGGTTAGGCGCTTTGTACCAAAGCTAGCTTGCAACAAAAGGCCACAGCTCTAGGTAATGCTTGATCAACTCTTCCGCTACAACATAGCCTATTAACCAAGGTCAGAATATAGACGGCCACGTATTCTTTCAAAAATCTCAAAAAAGTCTAGTAATCACCAGCGTAGGACAGCGTAAAGGAAACTCAAGCATTTTTAGCCTAATACAAAAATGAATTCAAAAACATTTTGAGGCCACCAGAAAACACCAGTGACAGAATATAGTCAATACTTTTCAACCCAAATGGTCAATTGGTATTCGCATCAACAATAGGAAATGCAGAGCACCTTTTCTTGCAAAGCGCCTCAGAAATCAAGGATCCTAAGATTCAACAGCTCCGTCCAGCATGATTGATTGCATGAAAGGGACCGCCAAGAGATGTCCTTCAAAACAAAGAAAAGGTAAAGTTTGTCAGGAACAAGAAGAAGACATCATACAAACAACAGTGAAACAAAATTTCGCTCTAAACATACCTAACTCACCGGTGGAATGGCAACAACTAAAACAAACAAATATAGGTTCTGTTATATTTCAGAGTTCAATTGCAATTGCTTGCATTTTAAAATCCTAAAGGTTGCACTCAGGGAACATGCTAATAAGAGAGAAACTCTCTTGAAAGGCACAAAGACGAAAGATGATGGCCATCAACCAATGACAAGCTAACAAGGTGCAAAAACTACTATTTCATTGTCGGTAAAGCTATCCTTCACACGCTTCATTTAACACTTTGGCATTTTACTTGAATAGGTTAATAGCTTGCTCAGCCATGTTTTTCCCAAATTGGATAGGTTATCAAAATTAGGTGGCATGTTTTCATTACCTTCTTCCAAAGTCTTTTCTTTCTTCTCACCTCCCAATACATATCTGCTTCCATGCTAATCCACATGTTTGCTGTATGCCTGTATGTGAAATCCTTGAGATTGCCAAGTCTAGTTTTACATATGTTTAATTGCTAAACACGAAAATTTTCAAATTCATGAGCAATATGAAAATTTTTATAGTTAAACATAAAAATGAAGCTATGAATCACCTGCTTTTATTAACAATACTAGCATGCAGAGAGCATGTGCCCAGAGCCCAGACACCAGGAGTACTTTTCCATGGACATGGATTACACAAGGCTAACTTCATTCAGACAAAAGTATGTGTGATAAGAAATGGCTGCAGTGACAAATATTATGCATTCTGGTAAAATTATTATTATTTAATAATGACGTGCCCTCTTATTTGAGAAGTTACAAGCAGTTTGAGATGAAAAGAATCAAAAGGCAGTGTTGAATCCTCCAATGAAAAGAATTACAGTAGAATGCGCATAAGCAGCACTTGCAGAAGAGATACATACAATTGCCAAGGAGAAACTTCTGAGCAAAACCACCAGAAAGATGCTGCTTTATGAAAGTTAGACAAACTATATTCAACCAGAAGAGTTTTTTTTTTCTGGATTGCTTTATGCAGGGCTTTTGTCCAACTCGCAAGAAAAGGTTCTTGCAGTGCCTTTCCATTGTAGAGAGACTCCGAACTACACCAACCTACTGGATTTTCCTCATTGCTTCTCAGCTTGGGAGACTGCCTTGTTTGAAACAATCGTCCTTTGCTCCATTATAAGTACTCGACTGCTGGCCACAGATTTGCTGGAGGCAAGGTAGGCAAGCAGAAACAGGGATTCAGATCCGAGTAACAGATCTCTCCACTTCGTGAGCGGCATCAAGCAATATGGACAGCATCCCTGTAGTTAGCAAGATTTTTTGCTCAGCCACTCCAACAATGCTGACGATCAGGAGACGGCCCATTGTAGTGAACGGTGGTGGTTTTGTTGTTACTGACCTCAGTCATAATGTTGTCTTCGTCATAGATGGTTGTGGAGTACTTGGATCCAAAGGAGAGCTTATGGTCAAAGATTGTGAAGGAGAACCAATACTATTCATCTCTAAAAAGGTAATGGATCATAACTGCAAATATGATGCATTGATGCACACTTGATTTTCCATGATTTTGAGTGCTTCACTTGAAAAAAAGCTAATTGATAGGTCCAGGACTATAGCTCCATTAAGTTAATGTAATTCCTATGAGCATCTTTACATTATTTCATACCTTGTTTGCACAGGTTAGCTCTTAAATTCTGTGGAGATAGGGAACACCTTTCTGTTCCAGCTCCCATTTACAATATGGAGACTAGCTCTTAAACAAGAAAATAGCAAAAAGGATGCAAGACCTTCACATGGCAAAAACATAACTGCAGAAAAAGCACAAATATTTGTCCAACAATGTCTACATTTCCTATGTTTCTTTGATGTCCATGGTATTAAACTCTACATCGCAGGGAGGAATTGTCCAGGCTCTAAGCACTAGGAACAAATGGAATGGATACTCAATGGATTACCAAGGAAAAGACAAGTTAGTCTTTAGCCTAACTGATCCAAAATCATGCATAGCACAAGGTGCTCCAATTAGAATTCATATTGAACCGAAGAGGCACTGCAAAAATTGGGATTTCGAAATTGGTGGATCTTTTGCAGATAGAGACTGTACAATAGTTGATTGCACCAGAAAAAAAGTAGCCCAGGTATACCTCAGCTTTTTTAGTAAATTATCTTTGCAGACATTCTAGTTGCTGTCACTGAATTGATCAAAGCATAGACAAACTAATACAGGTAATGATTAACAAGAAACATTCCATGACAGCAGAAAACAAAGTTTATTCTATACATCTACATCATGGATTGTTTTGGGCTGGCAGAAGTGTTGAATCGTCTGTGTCTATATGGAAGTGTAGAAGTGTATGGACAGCAGTGCATTCATACCACCAACATTTGAGTGACAGGATAGAGATCTAACACATGGTATTTGTTCTGCAGATGGGTAGGAAAGAACTGTTAGGAGCCAAGGACTTCTACCACGTGGAAGTACAGTCAGGATATGACCAAGCTTTCATCATTGGGGTGATAGCAATTCTTGATAACATCCATGGAGAATCAACCAGATGCTGATAGAATGAATGAGAGAATTTCCTCTTTGTTTATAAGAGTAGACTCATGTTCAATAGCACAGACCTTGCAACCTACTTTCATCTTCAAGTCAGAAACAGATGCATGCTGGCACCATAATATGATTGACCCGCACTGAATATCATTTAGAGCTGATATGAATCTTTCGCTGTGTCTCAGTTGTTTATTTAAAAAATCAGAGAGATGCATATAACAAGCAAAGGAGGAGTAACCGAAGTGCGCAGAAGCATAGAGCATCCCTATTCCAATATTACCTACCCGCTATGTAATATAATTCAATACACAAGAATTGTAATCGTCATGAATCATGAACAAAGTACCTAGATGTGTACCTTGCACCATAGTCACTAGAAATCTGTGCTGACCTGGTTGTAGGTAGCAGGTGTCTAAAAATTTGTTGTCATAAATATCCATACTCTTCTTTATAAACTCGGTCACACTTAAGATAGTTTGACTTAGGACAAAACTAGAAGTGCATTCTTTTCATGACAGGGGAGTACAAAATAACAAAAAAAAAGTAAATTCATCCAGCCGATTACCCCGCCCCCGCCTAATGTAAACCTACAAGAGTCACACAGATAGCCGCCTTCTCCTTCTTGCAGTCCTGCCTTGCTCCTCGCTTCTCTTCTCAGGCAACCCACCTCCAGTGGACAATAATCAACCACTGCTAGCCAGCATCGAAGGTTTAATTTTGGGTTGGCTATTGCTGCTCCCTAAGTTGTGTGGTTCTGTACACGTTGGCGGTAGTCCTCTTCGACATCGGCTGTGTCCCACATCTCAGCATCAGAAACCCGCATCATCCCCCATCCCTCACGTCTTCCCTGTTCATCTGTATGGCCCATTCAATCTGTGGTGTGCCCCAAGCTGAAATGGGACATCAGCCCTGTTCAGAGGATGCCCTGGGGTTGCCATTGACCCCGAGTCCTGTGACTGTACCTTGTAGTCTTGTATACTCCAAAGTAGTGCTCAAGGATACCCCTTAAGCAGAGAAAACAATAATAGATGGGAAAAGTTTTTTTTCCCTCGAATACGCCATTGCATTAAGAAGAACAGATGGGGAAATGTCTCAGACTTAGTAATTGAATTATGAAGAAAGTTACCGCCTTAACTTGGACTTCTTTTGAACAGCTTAAACTTAATGTTAATGCTAGAATAAACTTAAGTCCTCCCAAAAAGTGTGTGTGATACTCAAGCCTTACAGACAAGCTAATGTGGAACTTCCATGAAGAAATCAAAGTCATTCATTGCTTTCAAATTCCAGTTCCTAGGACAGTCTGCTAAGCACTAAGCTCCTCAACAGACTATAGATTATTGTTAGTAAACTATAAACTAGATACCCAGCACCTTAATGGCAAGTTTAAAAATGCAATGGAAAAACCGTTTACTCAGGCTTGTAGCTATAACAAAAATTGTGTACTCAAGCTAGTGTATAAATAGATATCTGGACATAAAAAATGCACGCAGGGTGCATACTCTTTCCTAAAAAAATCTATATGAGGATGAACAATACACAGAGAAGAAAGAATACAACTGAAGTACCTCTGCTAGAGAGTATAAATTACTTCCATCCAATTCTTCAAGCATCAAGTCTCCAACTGAAGAAAGGATATGATGGAAGTAGCTCTGCTAGAGAGTAAATTACTTCCATGATTCCATCCCATTCTTCAAGAATTGAAGGCTTGATTGGTTTGGGTCCTAGGCCAGGCAACTTGCTCCAGGCAGCACGGAGAGCCGCAGGCTGAGAAAATTGATGGCCTGGATTGGTTGCCTGGAGCAGGCAGTTGTTTCAGGGTCTCAAGCAAACAAGCCCTGAGTCTAGTTCAATCTTATTCAGTTAACAGCCATTTCTTATCACACATACTTTTGTCTGAATGAAGTTAGCCTTGTGTAATCCATGTCCATGGAAAAGTACTTCTGGTGTCTGGGCTCTGGGCACATGCTCTCTGCATGCTAGTATTGTTAATAAAAGCAGGTGATTAATAGCTTCTTTTTTATGTTTAACTATAAAATTTTTCATATTGCTCGTGAATTTTAAAATTGTCATGTTTAGCAATTAAACATATGTAAAACTAGACTTGGCAATCTCAAGGATTTCACATACAGGCATACAGCAAACATGTGGATTAGCATGGAAGCAGATGTTTATAAAGAAGAGTATGGATATTTATGACAACAAATTTTTAGACACCTGCTACCTACAACCAGGTCAGCACAGATTTCTAGTGACTATGGTGCAAGGTACACATCTAGGTACTTTGTTCATGATTCATGACGATTACAATTCTTGTGTATTGAATTATCATACATAGCGGGTAGGTAATATTGGAATAGGGATGCTCTATGCTTCTGCGCACTTCGGTTACTCCCTCCTTTGCTTGTTATATGCATCTCTCTGATTTTTAAATAAACAACTGAGACACAGCGAAGATTCATATCAGCTCTAAATGATATTCAGTGCGGGTCAATCATATTATGGTGCCAGCATGCATCTGTTTCTGACTTGAAGATGAAAGTAGGTGCAAGGTCTGTGCTATTGAACATGAGTCTACTATAATTCAATACACAAGAATTGTAATCGTCATGAATCATGAACAAAGTACCTAGATGTGTACCTTGCACCATAGTCACTAGAAATCTGTGCTGACCTGGTTGTAGGTAGCAGGTGTCTAAAAATTTGTTGTCATAAATATCCATACTCTTCTTTATAAACTCGGTCACACTTAAGATAGTTTGACTTAGGACAAAACTAGAAGTGCATTCTTTTCATGACAGGGGAGTACAAAATAACAAAAAAAAAGTAAATTCATCCAGCCGATTACCCCGCCCCCGCCTAATGTAAACCTACAAGAGTCACACAGATAGCCGCCTTCTCCTTCTTGCAGTCCTGCCTTGCTCCTCGCTTCTCTTCTCAGGCAACCCACCTCCAGTGGACAATAATCAACCACTGCTAGCCAGCATCGAAGGTTTAATTTTGGGTTGGCTATTGCTGCTCCCTAAGTTGTGTGGTTCTGTACACGTTGGCGGTAGTCCTCTTCGACATCAGCTGTGTCCCACATCTCAGCATCAGAAACCCGCATCATCCCCCATCCCTCACGTCTTCCCTGTTCATCTGTATGGCCCATTCAATCTGTGGTGTGCCCCAAGCTGAAATGGGACATCAGCCCTGTTCAGAGGATGCCCTGGGGTTGCCATTGACCCCGAGTCCTGTGACTGTACCTTGTAGTCTTGTATACTCCAAAGTAGTGCTCAAGGATACCCCTTAAGCAGAGAAAACAATAATAGATGGGAAAAGTTTTTTTTTCCTCGAATACGCCATTGCATTAAGAAGAACAGATGGGGAAATGTCTCAGACTTAGTAATTGAATTATGAAGAAAGTTACCGCCTTAACTTGGACTTCTTTCGAACAGCTTAAACTTAATGTTAATGCTAGAATAAACTTAAGTCCTCCCAAAAAGTGTGTGTGATACAAGCCTTACAGACAAGCTAATGTGGAACTTCCATGAAGAAATCAAAGTCATTCATTGCTTTCAAATTCCAGTTCCTAGGACAGTCTGCTAAGCACTAAGCTCCTCAACAGACTATAGATTATTGTTAGTAAACTATAAACTAGATACCCAGCACCTTAATGGCAAGTTTAAAAATTGCAATGGAAAAACCGTTTACTCAGGCTTGTCTGTAGCTAACAAAAATTGTGTACTCAAGCTAGTGTAGAAATAGATATCTGGACATGAAAAATGCACACAGTGTGCATACTCTTTCCTAAAAAAAATCTATATGAGGATGAACAATACACAGAGAAGAAAGAATACAACTGAAGTACCTCTGCTAGAGAGTATAAATTACTTCCATCCAATTCTTCAAGCATCAAGTCTCCAACTGAAGAAAGGATATGATGGAAGTAGCTCTGCTAGAGAGTAAATTACTTCCATGATTCCATCCCATTCTTCAAGAATTGAAGGCTTGATTGGTTTGGGTCCTAGGCCAGGCAACTTGCTCCAGGCAGCACGGAGAGCCGCAGGCTGAGAAAATTGATGGCCTGGATTGGTTGCCTGGAGCAGGCAGTTGTTTCAGGGTCTCAAGCAAACAAGCCCTGAGTCTAGTTCAATCTTATTCAGTTAACAATCTCCTAAACTTAGCTGCTCTTGTATCTTGGCAAAACTGACTGAAATTATGCTCAGATATAACGTTGAGAGGAGCGTGTCAAGCATTCATGTGTGCAAGTTTTGTAGCATCACTGCAGCAGAGCAGCACTATAGATGCTTGTTTGATTCCTCTTCATGAGATTCACCAAATCAATTCGCTGTATGCACGTTACCCTAGTGCACCAAATGGCTTGACCTTTTCATTCTTACTCAGCATGAACTTGGTATGATTACTTTCTTGGTAGTTAGGTAGCCTCAGTGCAACCAAGATCTCAATATTTACACTTGAGTTCCTTTTAGATGAATGTCCTGCAAAACAACAATTTTGTTAAAGGAGACATACAATGCTTTCCTATTTCAATAGTGTTTCATTGAATAAAATTGAAGTGGGAATATTGGGATTCACATGATGAGGCATTTAAAAAAAACTAGAAAGGAAAGATGTCAATTAGGTCTTTAATTTCGAAATAATACATTATGACAAGTGCAGCAATGCCCACAGTATGTGCAGATGAAAACAGGCTATTAGACCCAGCATTTCTTGAACATGCTACCATAATTTGTGATCAAGCTAATCTTACATGATTTACAGAACAGAGTGCGAGGCTTTGTTTTCAGCATGGGTTGGCAACAGAGAAAGAAAAATGGGACGAGTCATTTTAGGCCTGTTTGTATAGAGGGACTAGGACCAACACAATTCAAATCTGAACAAAATTCTTGCAATATCATATAGCAATTGACGGTAGTGTTTTCACCTAAGATTGTACAAAGCACAAACCTTCTGGCCTAATCATAACTGTGCAAATCATATTGCGTTTCTAAAAAAAGGTTGACCAACATTATTCATTTTTTTCACATTCGAACATTCTAGTGGTTGAAATCCTTGGTAGTTATTCCTGTAATATTGTCAGGGTGACACCCAGTCTCCACCATTTTGTCGAAAAGGGTGACTGCTTCTGATATCCTACCCTTCATACAGTGCCCAATTATTAGAATAGTATATGTATACTTGTCAGGATGACACCCTTTCTCTTCCATATCCATTAGGATCAAGTTTGCTTCATCCACCTTTCCTCTCTTACACAGTACGTTGATCACAGGATTATATATGAATGCTTGCGGTGCAATGTCTTCCCGCATGTTCAATTCCCTCAGAAGACCAAGAGCTTCCTCTGATACATTCTGCTTACAAAGCGAGTGTATTATGATAGAGAAAGTGTACAGATTTGGTTGAATATGATACCGAGCCATCTCCTTCCAAATCCTCATTGCACCATCAAGCTGACCACACCGACAATATCCATCAATCAAAGAACTAAATGTCACAACATCAGGAGGGCAGCAACGGATCATCAGCTGCTGATACATTCCCACTGCAGATTCAATATCTCCAGCTTTTCCATATCCATTAATAAGCACATTGTATGTGACCGTGTTGGGTATTGTCCCAGATTCAAGCATGTCATTGTATACCGCCATCGCATCCTCCATCCTGCCAGCCTTACAATAACCTGTGATCACTGAGGTGTATGTCACAACATTAGGCATGCAAACACCATCCCTCTGCAGCCTCCTCAACACCTCACGACCCTTGTCCACCTCCTTCGCCCTGCATAGCCCGTCAACAAGAATATTGTGTGTGACAGTATCTGGTGAACACCCAAACTCATGCATCCTTTCAACCAACTCAAGTGCCTTTTGGACATGCCCTACCCGACACACCCCTTTAATGACAACATTAAAACTCCAGACATCTGGAGAATACAGCCCCTCCTGAATCCAACTCTCAAACAAAGCAACAGCATGCTGCGCCCGGCCATGTGCAATAAACGAGTTCATGAGCTTGTTATATGCATATGGCTCAATGTGGCAACCATACTGAGAGCCCTTAGCGAGCAAAGCCGCCACGGCATCAAGGAGGCCGGCATTTGTGCAGGAGCCGGCCACGAACGAGAAGAAACCCGCATCAGGAAAGTAACCTGACCGATCCATCATTTGGTCGAACAGCTTGAGGGCGTCGCTGTGGCGGCCAGACCGGCACAGCAACGAGATGACGTGGCGGTAGGATTGCTCGGAAGGGGGTAGGGAGAGCGGCGGCGAGTGCAGTGCGAAGAAGAGGCGCAGCGCGGCGGCGGCGCACGGCGCGAGGAGAAGCGCGGCCGCGGCGGCGAGCGGGGAGAGCGCGAGGCCGCGGAAGGCCGGGATGCGGTGCGGCCGGAGTAGGGCTGCGGATGCGAGCGCCTTGGCGATCCAGAGCTCGGCAGCGTGCGGCGGGGCCGGGGCAGTGGTCGGATGCTGCGGCGGCGGGTGGGCGTCGGGGCTGGAGGAGTAGTGGAGGAAGCGGAGGGCGGGGTGGCGACCTGGGAGGTGGATGCGGACGACGAGGAGGGTGTGGTGGCGGAGGAACATGGGAGAATGCGGAGGCCGGGGCGGCGGCGGGTATCCGACGAGGAGGAGGCGGCGGCGGCGGCGGCGGTCATGAGCTCAGGTCGAGGGGAGGAGGCATAGACGGTAGAGATCAGAGGGGGTGTGCGTTGGAGGGACGAGACTGAAAGAACAAGGGTTTTTTCGGGGATTCCATGGTGGAAACGAGAGCAGGAGTGCAAAACCAGGCTTCATTTTTCAGCCAACACAAAAATCCTTTCTTGGAAAAACACGTGGGAAGCAGATCATAATGCATTAGCACTGGTCTGATAAAAAAAACGTATACTATTTTTTATACTTTTTAAAAATGTATAGTATTTCGAAATTTATCTTGTTTTTCGATGAAACATGCACAAGTTATATGAACAAATGAATCACTATCAAAGGCAGAGATTGATAAAAATAATTAGGGCCGTCAGTCCAATCCTTTGTCCAATATTTTTTTCTGAAGAAATCACTTATTATTATCGCTAGAAAAATACTATTAAACCTATTTTTTATCCCATCTTGGAACCTTGGTCAGAATGTACTTGACAAGGAGCCGCTTCTAACTTTTCAGGAAAAAAGAGAGCATCTTCTAACTTTTCAGAAAAAAAAAGAAGAGCCTCTTCTAAGGTTTAATAGCAATTGGGATCAAATTCTTACCAATTATATTCGATTCATTAAAGTCTTTTTTGCTCGTATTTCAAACGGGCATCCCTACACGCGGTACCTAGAGATGTGAGGGTGCGATGTGGAAAATTGCCACATCACTAGATTACGGCCGGGTGGCGCGGGCCGGCCGCTCTCCATCGCGCCCCCAAGCGGCCGACCCGCCCGTGCCGTCACTGCGCCGCCTGAATCCGCCGCCGAAAGAAAAGGGGGCTCTCTAGCTGATGGCCTCGAGCTCCGGATCTCGAGGTCTCATCTCTGTCCATGTTAAATCCTAAACCTCGTCATAAACCCACCCTAATTGAAGTGCTTGATATGAATTTTCGTAACTCATATTTATCTTTTATTATCCTCCAATCGTTTCCTTCTGATAGTGAAATTGATTTCCCCGTGAGCTCCTTGGGTCCGAAAGTGCTAAATCTTCCCTATGGTTGTGCAGTCGAAATGGGTACACTCATGAAATTTGCCTCGCTGGAACGGTCTTAACCTGATCACAATCTCATCAATGTGGAAATTATAGGGTTATTATGTCCCCATAGTGGTTGTTACTACTCTGTGCTGTTTGTAGATTGTAATCGTCTCTGCTGCTTTGTAATGTCTAAATCTGATGATATATTGTTTTTGCAGTTCTACAATCTTGAGGTGAATGATTTTGAGGCGAAGGTAGTACTCAAGCCTCTAGACTATGAGCGGAAGTGGAAATTCCAGTACAAGCCCATCAGTGGTGACATACAGCTACTTTCCAAGAAGATACCAGTTACAAAGTTTCTAAATCTACAGGTTCTTTTCTTCTGCAGAATCCTGCTAATTGGAATAGCGTTTTTTGTGACAGCAAGCTCTGTTATCTACTTAGGAAATCATATGTCGACAGGTCCCATCTAATTTATATCATTCATATATATTGACCATGAAACATGCATCTGGTGGCGCGCTAGTCGGCTACCAATTTTAATTGGTCAATATGACTAAAATTTATGCATTTGATTCTTATGTGAGTGCATGGAATTTATGCATTTAGAAGTTAGAAATAAAAAGACTTAGACTGGTAAACAAGTATTCTTATGTGTTTGCTGCTTTGATTCTGATAGCATAATATTGCAGAAAATATCTCATTACACCCCAGCTAAGGATAATTATTGTCTGTGTCATAGTGCAAGCTGCCTCTTGTTTTTGTGCCAACTTTTGTTGCATATTCAGATGCATCAACTTTTATTACAAGAAGCAAGAACAATATGTGTTAATTTCTAGTTACATGAAGTATGAAACGACCTATATAGTGACCGTTGTGATTTAACATCTCCATGAGCAGATGATGGTAACTGAGAACGCAATTTAGTTGATATATGCTAGTCTTCCCTATGTGTATGTTACCAATGGTAAGGGTTACATGATCAGTTACCAATGCTACCAGAAAATTGGTCAATGTAAATGGTTCTGAAAAAAAATTGGCATGCTTCCTTAGAATAGAGTTTATACCATTTTCATAGCCAGGAGCATTATTACTCACCTCCATAAGGTGTGTAACCATGTGCTGCTTCTAATATAGATGACATAACATGATAAGGTAGAAAAAATGCACCAGTTTACCATCCCATCCATGATCAATGCGGCCAAACCCAGAAAGGGTAGATGGCATTAAAATTAAATGCTCCAATGTGAAGTCCACTGATTTGAGAAGTTCGTTTTGAGGCATTGGTACTGCATGAAATTTCTAACAGCATGGATTACACAGGTTGGAATTGGTCACAATTTCCATATGAATGCAACTGGATGGAAATGGAAGCTTTCGACTTGCCTAGGGGGAGATGGTGTCTCTCAGATAAGAAACAAGTCTAAAATCAGCATGTTCCCAGGGTTCGATTTGAGGATTGGATGGAAAGCTGAATATGTGCTTCCTGAGATTCATGGGTAAGTCTGAATCAACACTAACACCACTTAAATTGCTTGTGATCGTTAGAAGCATATCCATCGAAAACCTACTGTACGATGACAATTTGAACTCAGTCAACCTTTTCCTTTTTGAATCAACGCTACAATTCAACTGCAATTTCATCTTCTCTACACAGGGCTGTTGGCACAGGAGAACCTGCCTTCAGTATGAACTATGGGCGGCTGCACGCATCAATAGATCGGGTCGAGGCTATTGTTACTCAATCAGATGGGTACTGATCTTCCATGGTGGAAGTCAAAAGGCAAGAGAGTTTCTTGATCAACGGCAATCATCTTGCCCAGATCAAGGGTTTACTATAAACATTTCAAAGCTCTGTGCCTGATGTACATTATTAGAAACTTTGAGAAGCATCATGAGTTCTCCAACTCTCATGCGGCTTTTTTCTTGTTTCTGAAAGCATATGAAATTATGAATAATGTCCGTGCTACTTTTGTTTGGCCCTTGGGATGTCTACCCAAGGAATATGCGTGCACTGGCGCTTACACTATGGGGTATCACTGAAAGCTGTGTGTGCCCTCATGCGAAGCACTAGCAGATCGATTGGTGCGTACATCAAATTAGGGACATTTGTCTGGTGCATGACCTTTGCGTTCAGATCTGTAATCTACTAACACAACACCTACGTGATTCAACTGCTATCTCTTCAAAAAGATGCTCCAGGTCAAGGGCAGCAGAACAAGCCGATTGCAAGCCCAGACCACGGTTATAGGATATAGATATAGTGGCTAGATAGTTGTCCATAGAATCTCCCATGGAGTGGACGTATATAGAGCGGCCAGATAGTCATTGATAGACAAGACGACGAACAGAGAACCAAGGTTTACATCTTACGGAGTATAACGGTATTCATTCACTGATCAACCAGTACAGTATGCAAAAATGTCTGTTCAGATTAGGCTAAGCTCTCTTCCATAAGAGGAGTT
This sequence comes from Echinochloa crus-galli, assembly GCA_900205405.1. Lineage (NCBI taxonomy): Eukaryota > Viridiplantae > Streptophyta > Magnoliopsida > Poales > Poaceae > Echinochloa > Echinochloa crus-galli. The sequence continues at coordinate 548,100 of OAMR01000427.1, forward strand.
TCCCTAGACAACCAATGTCTCCCCGGATGGTCAGAGACATGAGCTACCGATTCATTTACTCTTGCGCTCGCTGTTGTAGTCATCAATCAGCTTCTCAACATCCTTCCAGAATAGACCTTCCACGAGAACCCCTTCCTTAGTAAACCTGCCCAAGGGATACTGTTAGTATGTGTGCAAATGAAGATCCAGGAGAGAATGAACTAGTTATGTACTTGTGTAGATCGCAACTAACAAGGATGTTCAAATAGGCTTTTAACACAGTAACATAAAACAAAAATTGGCAAGCTGCATTTCAAGAGAACAAGGACATCAGTTTGAACAATAAGTTATCTATAAGCACTTGAGCTTGCAAGTTTTCATGTAATGGAAACCCAGAAAGCAACCACTAAAATTTCAAATTAACACTGATGACCAGCTAATATATTATTGAACCACATAGAAGTTTTTGGTACATGGAATAACATATTTTGAAGCAGCCATGCATACACTACCTAATCACATTATCCTAAAGTAGGACAGATGTGTTAGTTGATAGCACAATGGATAATAAGCATTTCAATCAGATTTAAATGTAAATAGAAAAGGATGCCTCGCTATAATTCAAATTAAAATACGAAATATATCTTCTCAAAATTCAAAATTCTCAACTGAATAATATTGGACACATACCACTTTGTCACGCTCTTAGTGAAATGAACTGGCTTATTCGCAGAGATAGACTGCGGGTCCGCACTGGCTATTGTGAGAGTGTACAAGTCTGAGAATCTTGGTAACTTGGAAGAAATAATGAGGCCAGTGCTGTTGAAAGAACCCTGGGAGCAAGGATGTTCAAATAGGCTTTTAACACAGTAACATAAAACAAAAATTGGCAAACTGCATTTCAAGAGAACAAGGACATCAGTTTGAACAATAAGTTATCTATAAGCACTTGAGCTTGCAAGTTTTCATGTAATGGAAACCCAGAAAGCAACCACTAAAATTTCAAATTAACACTGATGACCAGCTAATATATTATTGAACCACATAGAAGTTTTTGGTACATGGAATAACATATTTTGAAGCAGCCATGCATACACTACCTAATCACATTATCCTAAAGTAGGACAGATGTGTTAGTTGATAGCACAATGGATAATAAGCATTTCAATCAGATTTAAATGTAAATAGAAAAGGATGCCTCGCTATAATTCAAATTAAAATACGAAATATATCTTCTCAAAATTCAAAATTCTCAACTGAATAATATTGGACACATACCACTTTGTCACGCTCTTAGTGAAATGAACTGGCTTATT